>OY856410.1:1428887955-1429012955 GCA_963693085.1 Alisma plantago-aquatica | reverse complement strand
AATGGATAGTAGCAGCTAGCTTCAGCGTGCGGAGGCGGCGAGTAGCTGCAATCTTGTCGTGGTGACACATGGAGGTGGCAAGCAGTTTCAAGCTCGTCGTCACAGCACACAGAGGAGGTGAGCAGAAAAGGGGAGGCGATAGAAAAATCACCAGACCTAGCTAGGTAGGAGAAGATCAGGAACTAAATAGTGAAGGGGAAGAGTCTGGCTCACACAGGTGCTACTAAGTTAACACATCCGCGTCAGTTGTTCCTCCAAAACTGACGATAAATAAGGTAATGAATTTTGCCTCGCGAAGGATATTTAGTCGTCAGTATTTTAACAAAAATTGACGACAAATTAGGGGATAAAAACTTTCGTGGGTCTTGGGAATAACATGTGTCGTCAGATTTTACACAACCGATGCCGAATTTAAATTTTTTGGTGGCAAATTTGTTTCGCTGAAAAATTATATTTTGTAGGTGATTTTGGACGTCAGTTGTGTTTATTAAAAATCGACGTTAAAAAAAAGTGATACCCGTGTCTTTTGTAAATCAGCCGGTCTTCACATATAGGTGTCATTTGTCTTTATAAGCCAACGCCTTAGACTATTGGCATCGGTTTTTGTGCACCAACCGACGACATTAAATGTGACATTATATGTCATTTCTGTACTAGTGATGGCATCCATTTTGGGAGGGCCTCCAAACCTTTCAAAGCCAGTAGAGGTCTCAAACAAGTCAATCCTTTATCTCTGTACCTTTTTATCTTTTTTTTGGAAATATTGAGTCAAATGATTGATCTATAAGTTTCAGAAGGTGATTAGAAGTCGACGAAGATGGGGTCTAATGGTCCTAGAATCTCTCATGTATCTTTCACAGACAGTCTCATCCTATTTACTCAAGCAAGAGTTTCAAATATGAAAACTACTAAGGAATGACTCCCACTATTTGAAATGGTCTCAAGTCAGTTAGTGTCTCCATTTAAGATAAGAAACTTCTTCTCTAAAAGCATGGATAGGGCCCTAAAAAGGAGAATAAAAAGGCTGAGTTGGCACCAGATTACCAATGACCTAGGGAGATACTTATTTGTCATGATCAGACAAACTTATAGTGATGTTTTAGATAAGGTCACCAGTAGAGTGACAATAGGTCAGATAGGAGCCTTTATCTTGTAGGTAGATTATGTCTTACCAAGTCCACTTTATCGGCTATGCCAATGTATGTAATGAATATGTCTATGTTACCCCAACAATTGTGCAACAAAATTGATCTCACCATTAGGTGCTTCATCTGGGGAGGTCTTCATAAGCCCTATCCCATGCCTCTAGTAGCATGGGATAATGTGAACTATCACACAAATGAGGGAGGCTTGGGATTGAATATGATGCATGAATGGGACTAGGCCCTGCTATACAAGCACACATGGGACCTTAGCATTAATGTGTTTTACTTTGGTGCTCTGGCATGAAGGATCATTATACGAAAGGATAATCTGGGAAGCACTACAACTTATCCAGACTCAGGAGGATAGGAGTGATAGGTAAAACCATGTTTGAAGATAATTCTTATATGGTTCCTAAGAATGGGCACAACCTATGTGTCTGGGAAGACAAATGGTGGAGGGACGACCCCATCCTGAAAGTGCATGCATTGAAATCAATCCCTAGTGAACTCTTAGATCTTAGAATTAGCTATATTGTTAACCTTTAGGGTAGGTGGGATGAAGGTTTTCCTAAGGAGTGGTTCCCATCTCAGATTGTTGTGGAAATCAAGAAACTCAATGATCCTTGAAACATTGATGGCAAAGACATTAGAGTCTAGGATCATACAAAGAATGAACTCTACACTACTAAGTCTACCTACAACATGTGAAAAGAAGGGAGAGGCATTCTGACTACTGGCATATGGAAGGAGGTATGGGGGTCTAAGACCTCGACTCACATTAAAACTTTCTCCTAGCTACTTATGCATGAGGCACTGTTGACCAATAAAAGAAGAGTGCAAAGAAAAATGGCTACGAGCAGCTTATGCTCAAGGTACATGACTAAGGATGAATCTACACTCCATGCCATATGGGATTGTAAGTTTTCCAAGGATGTCTAGGTGGAACTCCTTTGAGGATGAAATACATCCACATTCTTCAGCAACACTAACACAAAGGAGTGCATTCATGAGTAGTTGAAGATGAATTATGAAGCCTCGGTCATCTACCTCATTGCATGTTGGCACATCTGGTCCTACAACAATAAGTATACCTTCAGAAATGAAAGTATCTACATACCTTTCGATAGGTCTATTTCATTAAAAAGGGAACAGATGCTCAATTGGATGCCTTTAAGAATAATAGCTTGGAAACTTAGGAGCAGAAAGGAGATCGATGGGAGAGACCTAAACTAGGATAACTTAAGTTTAACTATGATGTTGTAGTGAAGCTAACATAAGAGAGCTATGTAGTGGTCAGAATAGATAACTCAGGAAGATGGGTGGGGCATCCCTTTTTCTACATTCTCAAGATTTTTTGGAAGCAGAGCTTACCAGCATTTACCTAGCCATGGAGATTGCAGTTCTGAATAACATCAAATTAGATACACTTGGTTCCAATTCCTAGAGAGCAGTGAGAGTGACAACTGAACCCGTGAATGATAACCATAGGAATGTGAAACAACTTTATAAGGTTCATAGCATGAAGAGACAAGATTTCCAAGTGGTTTTTAGAAGTAGATATTGTAGTACTATAGTTGATGACCTGGCTAAGTATCATTTAAAACACCCTGGGAGATTCAAAGAGTATGCTCTCCTCCTAATGAGATCAATGATCTCCTAGCTGGGGATTTTTGTAAGGGTAGTAGTACTAGCTTGTTTTCTTATGCAAACTTAATTAGTGATTGTATTCCACTTTTGAAGTTTCTCACAAGGGGAGGGAGGGATGGATAAGATAGCCTCCCAACTAGTTTAAAGAAAGTAGTAAAAAAGACTATATTAATGCACCTTATCTGACTAACAATATACAATACATGTATGTATCTTCATCAAGTATAACTATATATGGACTATCTTCATCATGTTTAATTATATATGGTTGATTTGTGATATCAATAAGACACTGTCTTATATCATTTTTTGTCTCAAATTTAGTACACAACACAAAACGCACTATAAGGAAAATGTAATTAAGAAGTCATGTGAAGATTGGAAATAAATTCTACATAACTATTCAAATCTAAAAGTAGGTTTGTTCCTTAACTTCAATTTAATGTATGATGTCACTCTACTATCACATCATATGTGATATTCCCTAATTTATGTTTCTAAGTCATTTTATTATTGACATAAATTATTGTCATCTCAAATGTGTGAAAGTTGTATATGCATATGTATGTAATTTCTAGGTTTCATTTGTGATAATGGTTGCATATACTATTCATTTTCATTTAGGTATGTTCATGTTCATTTGTTTTGATTTATAATATTCCCAAATATTATATGTTTCATGGTATCAATTTGCATCACTTATGCATAACCCTCACAAATAATCCAACATCAAATTAAAACCATTATCTACGTATTCAATAGAAATGACATAACATTTAGTGTGTTGGTAGATTATGCTAAATAAGATTAGTTTTAGACCAGATCAAACATAACCAAACACAAAATTACATTGTAGTTTATTCTAATCTTGACTTACCAACCCTACCCCTACCTAATATAACCCATAAACTCTATAAAAGAACCATCTCCCTTGTTTACAAAGGTTAGCACCTTTGGGCCTTCATCAACATGGATAGAACCCAACAACCCAAGTTACAACCTTCCAACCCTACATTGGTATATCCTTGAGCCCAAAGCATCCCTAAGTTCATCTTCAACCTGCAAATCCTAAAACAACCACTAAGGTTAGGCATTTCCAAGATCGAGGAAGGCAATACTTAGATTTGATGATCATAACTCACTTACTTTGGTAAAAACAAAGGAGAACAACCTCAGTCATCTACTATGACGTCCTTACAAGGTAGATAAGGTCTAGTGGTGATATTGACCTTGGATCTCACTTTGGTGTGATGATATGAGCACACATTATTGATGATCTCTTGTATATTATTAAAAAATTTAGCTACTAACATGCATACATGTTTTAGTGTCGTATTTTTTCATTTAGCCTTGTTTTGAAGCATTAAAGATTTTTTTTTCTTCACATGGTTGAAAAAATCAATTGGGGATGTAGGGGGGCCTAACACCTTCCTTGTGTGCAACATGATATCCCATGTAGGCTTTATCCTCTTGATTTCTAATGATCTTGAATAATTTTTTATTTTCTTCATAAATGTGGGGGTGACTTTGTTTGTAACCCCATTCACAATTGTGCACAAATCAGGGTGACCTCCCATTTGTTTTCAAAACCTATCATAAGCAAACCATCTACAAGAACATACTAAATATAAAAATCCATGCAGTATTTTTTTTTAGCAATCAAACATATTAAAACATATCATGAATTATTACAGTGTGTCCCTCTCCTCATACTCGACCGGTTGTCTGTCGGGCCAGCCACCGATTGTACAGACGTACTTTCATTTAAGATAAAGGCTCCTAACCCAATTTGGGGGCCCGTTAAAGGCCTAGAACTGTGACGCACAACGAAGTTGGCGTTTGGCCATTTTATCGGCAATGGAATTGCTTTCGCGGTCGGTGTGCTGTAATCTCACGCTCTCCTTCATCGTCTTCTTCACTCGACACAGCCAATATGCAAACTTAGGGTATTGTTCTGCCTCCGCGCCGCATAGTTGCATTGCCAGCTTACAGTCGGTTTCCACAATACAATTATTCCATGTGTGTGCTTGAGCTTGTTCCAGGGCTAGGTGAATCCCTGCTAATTCCGCTGCGGTTATCGATGAACAGCCAATCTTCTTCGACCATCCCCCAAGCCACCACCCTTGTGTGTCTCTAGCTACTGCCTCTATCGCAGCATTGTTTCCTTTCACGGCTGCATCAACGTTCAGTTTGATCATGCCCGGCTCCGGTTTCCTCCAGCTATGTTCTCTATCCTGCCGATGACCTGTGGTTTGCCTTGCCCATGCTTCTGTTGTTACCGTGATGTCCTTCTGAATAAAATGGAGCTGGTGTTCCATCAGCCTGACGTCGCCTTCGAATACTTCTACGTTCCTGAACCCCCATATATTACTGCAAATCATCCAGAACACTTCCTTCATGGAATTTGGATTACCATATACGCTCTTCAACCAAAGCTCCATGGTATTCTGCCCAAAAAAGTCTGTCAGGTTACCGGGACTTAAGAAATGAATCCAAATTGTCTTGACCTTCTCACAATCTCACAGCGCATGGATTGCAGTCTCATCCTCTTTCTTGCATCTAGGGCACAGACCGTCCATGGTCACGTGCCTCGTCAATCTACGGGCATTAGTCAGAAGGGCACCATGAGTAACCAGCCAGGCGAAGACTCGTATTCTAGCTGGGACCTTTAGCTTCCAAATAGCCCCCCAATCTCCCAGACAACTCAGTTCCTTCCCTTCCCTTAGCACCTGGTAAGCAGTTTTCGAGGAGAAATTTCCGTCTGCCGTATGTATCCACACTCTATAGTCTTTGTGGTTCGTGATGTCTGGGACATCCAAAGCCAAAATCTTGCTCACCATAACCTCATCCAACCAGTGATCCAAGAACTCTTTATCACATTCACCTGTGTCCAACACTAGGCTACTCACCATTAGGTCCTGGAGCTCGTCAGGTATATCATGCTTACAGAAGTTCTTCAGTTTAGTACCCTCCTTCACCCATACGTCATGCCAGACATTGATCGTATTCCCTCCCACCGGGATCATCATAGAGTTGTCGAGGATAAATTGCTTCCCGACAATCATCGCCTGGCCTAGCCTGTATGCCAAGCACTTCTTCCCCGCGACTGCATTAGAAAATCGTGGATGTATCACCTTGCACCAGCTAGACTCCCTCCCAATAGAAACCTCCCATGAATTCTTCATAAGCAGAGCTTCATTCCACTCCCTCATGGACTTGATGCCCAAGCCCCCCTTGGACTTGTCACTCGTAACCTTGTTCCAGGCCACCAAGGATACTAGTCTCGTCTTGTAATTTCCGCCCCAGATGAACCTTCTAACGGTACCATCAATTCTGTCGCAGAGGCTAAGAGGAAGGATGGACGTTTGCATCGTATAAGTAGGAATGGCTGTTAACGTGGATTTTGCCAAACACACTCTCCCTGCCAAAGACAAGGTCTTAGCTGCCCAACCTTATACCTTCCCTTCTACTTTGTCGATAATTTCTGAATAAGTCTGCTTACTAACTTTGGAATGCAGGATAGGAACGCCCAGATACTTACCCAAGTTATCTGTAACACGGAATCTGCTTAATGACTTAATAGACCTTCGCACTGCTCTTGGCACGCTTTTAGAAAAGAAGATATGAGACTTCTCGGCTGAAATCTGCTGGCCTGACGCATCACCAAACACCTTGAGGCACTGCAGGATGGACCTCATCTGAGATCGAATTGCCTGAGCAAACATAATTAGGTCATCAGCGAAGCAAACATGGGCTATCTCGAATCCAGTTCTACCCATTTTGATAGGTCTCCATCTCCCGTCTGTCACCCTCTCCTGAATCATCTGGGAGAGTCTTTCTAGGCAAAGAACAAACAAATAGGGAGATAATGGGTCCCCTTGGCGCAGACCATGGCTAGCCTTAAAGGATCGAGACTGTTTACCATTCCAAACAATATTAGATGTGCCTTCTGTTATGGAAAACATGATGAATTATCGAATACTTATCGGAATACCCACCATCTACAGAGTTTCCTCAATGAACCTCCAAGACATTCTGTCATATGCTTTGGACAGATCGATGTTAATGGCCATAGTTTTAGCTCCCCTACTACTCCTCATGCCGTGGATAACTTCCTGAACCAGAGCAATATTATTCGTGGTTTTTCTTCCTGGAACGAAGCTACTTTGCTCAGCAGAAATCCAGTGAGGTAAGAACTGTTTCAATCTCTCAACTATTAATTTGGAGGCTATTTTCAGGATGATATTGTTGAGTGAGATCGGCCTGAGTTTCTCACATCTCTCAGGACGGGATATCTTAGGAATAAGAACAATAATAGCATCGCAAACACCTTCATCTGGCCGCCTTCCTTCAATTAAGTTCTGTATTGTGTTAGTAACAGACTGACCCATGGCTTCCCAATTGCCTTGCAGTATTTTAAAATAAAATATCTCTATATCTTTAATGTTTCTCCATATGATTATGCTTAAACATAAAAATATATGTAGAACAATAAATGAAGATATTTTAAACCATCAAAATGGGTTTGGATGATTCTCTTTGGGCTAAGAATATGCATCATGAGATCCTTTAGTCATGATCCTCAATATTCAACTTCACCCCTCACTAGACCATATTGTCCCAATACCCCAACCTCTACTGCCTTCTTCACATCCTAGCCTCAAGTGTGAATATGCCCACTAGTGTTGCCTTGTTTTTTTCAGTGTGGTATCATGTTATCTCAAACACCACCATTGAAACATATGATAATCATACAAGAAGTTGTGTCCCAGTATCATCACATCTCCCATCTTCATGATGTCATATATACTAGCACAATGAGAGGATATGAACATCATATTAGTATAAGGGGAAGGTGTCACTCAAAGTTCATAACCAATAGGATTTCCATACTCCTCCATAACATATCAATATATCTTGGAAATCCTAATTGAATAGGTAAAGCAACATATTTCTAGAAAATTTTCATCTACACCCTTCACACCAACCTCTTTCAAAAGGAATGATCTTCTGTCTCATGTTCTCCCTTTGGGAAACAAGAAGATCCCAAAGAAAATTTTATGTGACACATCTCTAAATCCTATTGTCCATCACAATGCCTCAAAGTGAACTAGACTCTCTCACCTCAAATCCTTTCCTCATTTTGTGATTTTTTGTATGCATGTTTTCCTTAACAAGACCCCTTCATTTTATCCGGACTGAAAATTGTATATGCCTAGAACAGGTCTAATTACTAGTAAAGTGAATACATTTTCCCGCAACACAAAGTCACCATGCATTTAATAATGCTTTCTTGATTATATGATAAGCACAAACGAAAATAGTGACATCCATAACATTTTCTTCTAGGGAGAATTAAGCATGCAATGATCGACGTACTCTGGTAACAAAAAATATGGTGCATGAACACAGACCCAAAGTAATTTTGTGTCATAGAGAAAGTATTGCACAAGTACATAAGGAAAGTAGCTATTTGTTTAGCACCATAAAAAGAATGATGACAATGTTTAACTGTTACCTTGGTACTTTCAGATTAATAAGTTGTTGCCTTGTTATCATCAAAACACATGTCTGATTCCCTTATCGATTTCATTATTGAAGATTCTCACACATTACTTGGCAAGACATCCCACAACATGTTCTTGACTGGATCAGACATATATAAGGGATTATAGAGATCAACATAGGAACATTGAGCGCAAAATAGAAGCAACTTCAAAAGTATTATTTCCAACAAAGAAGGGAATTAGTAAACTTTGAACATAAGTCACAAAGAAAGTTTACCTTCCTTCCATTTAATCAAACTAATAAGCCTAGCATTAATTAGAATAGATATATGCATGTTAACATTCCAGGATGCATTATCTACCTAGATCTCTTCTATTTTAGATAGACCATATACGTATTAAAAGTAGATAGATGTACGACAAATGCATACACTACACACTAGGGAAGCCCAACCCGAAAACAAAAAGTATGTGACAAGTGGAGAGACAAAAAGGGTGAACCCAACTTGCAATAAAGTGGGTAGTGTAACCCCATTTAGGATACTCACCTGTCTCAGAAACTGGAGCTGAGCATGTAGTTCGTGGGGGCGGGCTACAAGTAGTATAACCCACAACAACTTGAAAAGAATAGACAACCACTTCATGGAAGTTGCATAGATTCATCACATAATAAATTAGGATTGCACGATAAAGTTGATCATCTCATGGATTCAAAGTCACATGGGGGCACTACATCATGTCTACGCCCTCATCAAAATTGATGAGACCAACTGCGATTGATGCATCAACCTCATGAAAGATTGTGAAGGATCTGGGGGTAGCCTTAACTTTGAGGACATCCATAGTTCAGGAGAAGTGTACAAGTCAGAATGATAAGAAGTTTAACTTTGTATTTTGTATTGAATACCTTATTTTCACTACGTTATTATTGTAACAGGAGTCTTGGCAAGTAATGAAGTTGTATAAGTAAATGTCTTTGTTCTTATTGTGACAAAGGTATCATATGTATGGTTCATGAAACCCTCTTTTCATACATTCAATTCCTATATAAAGTAATATGTACCCTAAAAGTTGTAATAAGACATTTACTTTTTAGGGAATTTTATATTCCAAAAACAAGAACCATAAGAAGATTTGTGTCATAGTGAAAGAAAGAATTTACATGCTTTACTAACTGTGCATTGAAAAACCAATGTCCAGCCAATCATGGGCTTGTTATGGTGTCTATTCGATGAATGCATAAAGTATTCAAGTTAAATTGTGAGACCTATGCTACCCAATTGTGTTTTATGAGGATCATGTTCGGTAGATAAGAGTAGCACCATGGCTTTATCAAGCGTGATGTTATTAATGTAATGATGAATGTTATTATTAATGTCAATCTAGTCTAGAATCCATGGATGGGCCAATTTTCTACCTAAAATTTCACATAGTTCCAACAATGTGCTAGTGTATTTTTGTGTATTCTATGAGGTTAGTGATGTTGTTAAGGTATCTCCAAAAATTTGCGAGATTTTTTTATTGTGTATATCTTGCTAAGGAGTTCTTTTCCTACAATTTTGTTCTTAATTTATATGGTATAGGTTGTAATCTTGTTGTCAACTAAACTAACCAAAATATTGTTTCAAAGTCATTGTCAGTGTAAATAGAGATTTGTGATACTCCATCCACCAAGAGATTTAGGTTTGTTGATCTCCAACAAATTGACCAAATGGATTTTTTTCTCTAGGTTGATTCCCCCAAGAAGTTTTGATGAATTTTTTCTATTTGTTTTTCCTCTTTATTAGGGAGGAGAATGCAATTGAGATAAGATGAGGGTATCTTGGTAAGGGTTGCATTAATCACAGTGAGTCTAGCCTCTTTACTAAGGCATTTCATTCTCCAAGTAGCCATTCAATTGGTCATTTTATCCAATATCAATTTTCATAGTTTTGCTAGAAGTTTAATATGTGATAATGATATTCGCAGATATTTGAGAGGAAAAGGCTTCTATTTTGCATTTCATCATGTGGGTGGATTTTTCAAGTTGATCACAATCCATATGTAAACCTACTAGGGTGGATTTATGAAAGTTAATCTTAATTCCTGAGAGGTGTTGGAAGATGCCTAGAATAAATGGTATTTGTCCTGTTATCACCACTCAAAGTGGAAAACAAATAATCTTTTCATCAGCAAGTTGTATGATGTGATGATTGTAGTGGTTGTCTTTTGGCACATAATGCCATTTTGAGCTCATGGTTGATTATAGAAGCTATTATATATGTAACTATGACTAACAAATATGGGGATAAGGGGTCTCCTTATTTAAGTCTATTGGAGCTCTACCATTCATCAGGATCGATAAATGACCTAATTTAAGACAAGTTCTGACCTAATTGATCCATAAAATAACAACCTTTAAGGAAAACAAGGTTCTCCTCCATACAATATGTCCCATGGAGAATAGAGATCTAGGCTCCACATATGTAATATATAATAAAGCCCACAAATAGGACTGGATGCATTTTTTTCATTTTGTTCATGAATCACAAACTGATCCCTAATACACTTGGTCTTTACTTTTTAAAATATATATCACTTAATAAGACTCATATATGCTATATAAGAAAGCCCACAAAGGGGACTTGATTCATTTTTCATTATTTTTTAGAAATACAAATTCATCACCATGTGTGCAAACTTCACTTTTTTCTTTCCTTTTTAAAATTATACACTATACAAGAAGAATCATCGATACTATACAAGAAAACCCCCAAAGGGGGCTTGATGCAAAATTTGAATTTTTTGGAATCACAAATGAGTCCCATTATTTCCTACACTTTTGTCTTTACTGTTGAAAATTATATATTATATAAGAAGATTCATCAATACTATATAAGAATCATACAAAAAGGGCCTGAAGCAACTTTTTCCATTATTTTTTAGAACTTATAAATCGGTGCCTTTGCATAAAAAATACACTTTTGTCTTTAACTTTTCAAATCATATACTGCTTAAGAAGAATAGCCTATATCATACAAGAAAGGCCACAAAGGGGGCTTGATGCAATTTTTTCTATTATTTTTTGAAATTACAAATTGGTCCTTGTGTATTCAAACTAAACTTTTATCTTTACTTTTTTAATTTATATTCTATACATTTAGACTCATCTATAATATATAAGAAAGCCAACAGAGGGGATTGATATATTTTTTCCTATTTTTAAAATTATAAATGTGTCCCCGTGTGTGCAAATTACACTATTTTCTTTACTTTTAAAAATTATATACTATATAAGAAGACTCACCTATATGATATAAGAAAGCCCACAGAGGTGTCTTGATGTGATTTCTCATGTAGCCTTTTTTTAGATTACAAATTGATCCCTATATGTGCAAACTACACTTTTGTGTTACTTTTGAAAATATATACCATATAAGCAGACACATCTATACTATATAAGAAGAAGACCATAGAGGGCGCTTGATGCAATTTTCTGATTAACTTTTAAAATAGGATATTGTTATTTACATGTGCAAGCTACGCTTTTGTTTTTATATTCTAAAATTGTATATTATATAAGAAAAATTGTCAATACTATATAATAAATCCCACAAAGGGGGCTTAATGATTTTTTAGTTACAAATTGGTCCCTATGTGTGCAAAGTAAACTTTCATCTTTATATTTTAAAATTGTACATTATATAAGAAGACTCATCTATACTATATAAAAATGTCAATGAAGAGGGCTTGATGCATTTTTTCCATTATTTTTTAGAAGTACAAACAAGTCCCCATGTGTGAAAATTACAATTTTGTCTGAACTTTCTAAAATGATATACTATACAAGAATGCTCATCTATACAATATAAGAAATTCAAAGTGGGAATTGATGCAATTTTTCCATTATGTTTTAGAACTATAAATTGGTTCCTGTGTATAAAAACTATACTTTTTTCTTTACTTTTTAAAGTTATATTTCTTTACTATATGGGAAAACCCATGATGTGGTTGATGTCATTTTTTATTATTTTTTTAAATTACTAATGGGTCCTAGTGTTTGAAAATTACACTTTTGTTTTTACTTTTTAAATTATATACTATAAAGAAGACTCACATATACTTTATAAGAAAGACCACAAAGGGACTTGATAAAAAAATTCAATATTCTTTTTTAATTATAAAATAGTCTATGTGTGTGTAAATTATATTTTTATCTATACTTCATAAAATTATATACTACATAAGAAGGCACATCTGTACTATATAAGAAAGCCCACAAAGTGCGCATGATGCAATTTTTTTCCATTATGTTTTAGAAGTACTAACTAGTCCCTTTGTGTGAAACTACACTTGTGTCTTTACTTTTTTTTTAATTTATACTATATAAGAAGACTCATTTAGACTATATAAGAAAGCTCGTGGAGGGTCTTGATGTAATTGTTTCCATTATTTTTATAATTAAAAAAAGAACCATGTGTGTGTAACCTATACTTTTGTCGTTTCTTTAAATTCTATACTATATAAGAAGACTCATTCTATAGTATATACGAAAGCCCACAAAGAGCACTTGATGTACTTCTATTAATTTTTCTTAAGGCACAAACTTGTTTATATATGCAAACTACACTTTTGTATTTACTTTTTAAAATTCTATACGATGTGTGGAAAATAAGATGTGTATAGTATTTCTTATTGATAGACAACATACTCCTTTCATATATATAGGAAATTAGGCAACTAAAAGAAAGCGAACTTATCCCTAATGAGCCAAGATGATTAGGTCCATGAACCTATAAAATAATAATATATCAAATATTAACACTTACACTCAAGATAGAGAATGGGTGAAACACATATCTAATTTGGACATACAAGACTCATTGAGATAATATGAAAAATAAATAAGAAGAAAAATATCACTCCCCATACAAGAACTTCACCCTCATCAAACATCACTCTCCAATAAGAAAACATATGATGAAACCTCCTTTGAAGTTGTGTTTTACAGGATGGAGAAACTTGATCTTTGAAAAAATCTTCTAAAATGCATCTGGAATGAAGAAATTAGATGGAATGTAAGTGTCATAGCAAGAAGTCACCACCAAAAATCTAGAGAAGATGATCAAGGAGCCATGACTACACCATCTTCACTAAAAAGGAATGTTTGATTGGAATAAGTGCAATCAACACATTCCATAATGCCAATGTACAATAATTGTATCTTAAGATCATCTATGCACCCAACTGAATTGATGTGCAAAAGACCAAAAACATGTGTAACCTAACACTAACATAGAAAAATGAGGTGCAAATGATTTTCATGCTAGATCCATAGATCAGGAGTGTGAAGCTTTGGGGCTTGATAGGAATGAAAGTGTGCTCCATTAAGGAAAACATAAGCCAATCTCTATATTAACACTTGAGAAACAATAGATGCAACTTGGACAAGAGACAAACAAAGTAGTTCATTGAAGATAAAACTTGAATGACCATCAACTTTTTATGCTTTGTATTTTCATGTGAGATATTAACGAGCTTATGATAATTTATTTTGGAAAAGCAAACATCCATATATTGAGAATGAAATAAGATCTTCACAAAACTAATACAAGATGCAACAAGTGGTTGGAACAAGCACCACATGCTCTGTCCAAATGTGTATCAATCTTGCAACTAAGATCTTTCAATATCACATGACATTGCTACCCAACTGGAATACGTGCAGATAGTTAGTTAATGTGCACATTGTAGAACAAACACGTAAAAAAATAATTTCATTAGAAAAGAGATACACCAATGATGTACCAAAAGTGATGCTTAAAGGGAGTGAAGGGCCACAAAGACATCAGAATATGTATGTGTGTAATAATAATAAGATCTGTGAATATTGAAGTAGTCTCAAATGATACATATCATCCCTCTATTTGTTGTCATACTCACTTTACATATTTTATCTCTCTCCCTCCACATTCTCTCTTTCATCTATATTCCCCTCATGCCAACCATGAAAATAATAAAGAATGGTTGGAGTGGAAAGGCATAAACAATGGTAGAGGCAAGGACTTGTAGGAAAATATGAGGAAGATAGAATTGATTGCCTGAGTTAATGTGCAGCATGACCTGATTAGCTAGATCAGGTAGACAAATATGAATAGATAAAAAAATATATGCAACTAAGGGTTCAACTTGTAGTAGGCATAGTGTGTATATTTTGGTGACAATAAGGCAAGATGATGGTTAGCATGGTAGAAGTAGCAAGTAGGGAGGAGGGTTGATGGTTGCAATGTGGGTTGCACCTACTAATGTATCCTAGATGTAGTGGTTGTTGTTGTGTCACTACCTTTGTAGCTACCTTCTTATTATAGCCACATCTCACAATAACCACTAATCATGAGATTAGGGCAAAAAATAAGAATTAACATAATATAAAGATCACCCTTAACTTTTCTTTCAAACTCTATGTTTTCTCACCTTCGATCACATAAACTTACTATACAAGGTAATTTAAAGCTTGATTCCTCTAATCTGATTTCAACAATAAAGATACATATCCAAACACTTGTTATATTTCTGACACTTATTTGGACATACGCCTTGATAATTGGATACATACTCTATTAATAAGGAAACAAAGTTACACATTATCACTTATAACTCTATTATTGATTTTGAAGTATCTACAGTGATAAGGACTGACTGAACTTGACTAATCTGATATTCAGCTCTTGTGGTAGATTTACTCTAGTATTGATGTTCTTCAATTCACATGGTTTCCCTAACAATTTGTGAGTATAGGGGTGGGTCTACTCACTCAGTGAATGAGTACTTCAAGGAAACAATCTAAAGCACTTAAATAGTCAAACGATATATTTTAAGAAATTGAATTTGAAGTAGAACAATAATGAACTATACAAGAACTAATATTTCATAAATATATAAATGGCAAGATATTCTAGTTATCTACAAAGAGTAAATCAATATGTGTACATACTTGATTAATCAAAAAGGGAACTAGTAGTTCAGAAACATACAAATGGTAGGTTACTCCAAATAACTATAAAGAATAAATGAATCATTGCACACTTGATTAATCTCTCATTCGTCTGATTATGCCATAAACCCACTTGAAGTGTACCACGACATGTGAAAGCATCACAAAAAGCTATGATCTCATTGTACAAGACTTGGCATCCTGCTCAGGTTCCTAAGTCTTTAATCTCAAAAAGACCCCATTTGCAATAGGCCTTGCCATGTCTGGCTTTTGATGGATAATGGGAGAAGTTGAATAACTAGACTTCTCCTCTAGACCTAGTTACTCATGTAGAGAGTTAAAAGTGTCTCCCCATTTGTTATTGGATACCTCATCTTCATAAGGGGTCTGTCCTGACTGGCCTTGTAATGACCCACCTCCTAGTAACTCCCAATTAAGGGAGACCAAGAGGTCAGAGCCGTTATCCTAATTTCTGGATCAAAGGTTCAACAAATAATCAATAATAATTATCAAATTCTACTAAACTAAACTGAAAGGCTGAAATAAAATTAAACATTGCATACCTTTTTCAAAAACTTGGATATCTACTTTTATCCACATCTGGAGTATATTCTAACTAATCCTCCTTTGTACTTTAATTCTCATTTAATTCCACATATGCCACTTTAATGTTTGTTCTTTTCACTTGAACCTAAAACACCGACCAACAAAATGTCAGTCAACATAAATGAATTATGATGGTATGTGGGGAAAACAATAATCGTGCAATTATCTATAACAACATATTGCAGTCAACTATGCTTTAACAAACAACTTTATGTTTTCAACATAACTTCTCAATCCTTACATACCCTAACCTCTGCATTGACCCTGCAGTGGACATCGATGCTACCTTCCTTATGGTAGATAGCCATTTAACCCCTCATGATCCTACCTAACAGGTGAATCAGTTTCTAGGGTTGAGTCACATGGCACTACCCATAGGTATCCCACTCCTTGACTCTTGGCATGCTATAGAGTCTCATGGCACTACACGTGGGTAGCCCAATTTCTAACTCATGATAGCCTAGACCTTACTCTAGGTTACCCTTTTTAGCATTTGCAAAATCACAGAGGAGGACCAGGATCCGAGCCAGTCATGTATGCATACTTATGGTGATAGTCATAGTCACTTTATAGTTGCATGAAATAAAAGTCATCCAAGCAGTTATTTTCAGGTAACCGATAAAACATTCAGGAATCGCTGTGAAACTAAAGTGATTATTCATAAGTGTAACCACATACCTGTCAGGATGATTTGAGACAAAATAATCCAATCAATCAAGAATTCCAAATAGGCAAGCAAGCACATTATGAGATCCTGAAATAGGCATCCAATTTTTCTTATCATTAATCATGCCATCATGGTCTATTAAACCTAGCTCGCTTTATAGGGTTTCTAGTCCACTTTTAGGGTTTCCATTACAATTAGGGTTTTGCTTCATTTATACTATTTTAAACCCTAATTTTATACAATTACTCACATACCCTAATTATCTCATCTATTCTTCACAAAAGATATTAAGGTTATCCTTTAACAACATTTAACCTTAATTTCAGATTAAAGGCACAATTAGCCATCAATTAAGTCCGTTATGCATCTTTTACATTAAATCTACCATTTTTATCCTTTTAATCTGTGACAAGATCCTTATGCTCATTTATCATCAATTCATAGTTCATTATGGTCTAATTCACATATGAACTCTATTTGTCATTAATTCTACCTTTATCCATAAGAAAACCCTAATTACTACATTAAGGGTATTTATCCACAATTAGGAACTTTTATACTTGAAATAACTTGGAATTATCATATCTCAACTTTAATCGTGAAATTGAGAAATTAAAGCCATTAAGAGTCACATTTATTAATATTAGGGTTTCAAGGCCCATTAAAGCATATTTATGCACATGAACTTCTAAATTAAACCAATTACGTGAAAAGTTCATCATTTTTGTTCTCAATATACCTTTTTGCAATTAACAGGTTAATATCAACTTTAATCATCCATTAAACCCTACTAAATACATTAATCATCTCCAAATAGGGTTTCTTAATCTTTAATTCATTAAAATTGATAACTTACACTACTTTTCGAATTGCAAGAGGAATTAGCTCTAAATATATTTTTATTGGATTCCCCTCATTTTTATGAGCAATTTTCATATTTTATGTGTATCCATCCGAGCTACCAATATTTAAATATGATCTTTGCAATAAAAACGTACTTGAGCCAATGGCATGCTGACACATCAGCATACCCATGCAACGCGCCGCTTTGGGAAACATAATGGATTTACTCCTATACCCTTATGTGGTTCCTTGGTTCAGCAATACCTGGAGGGGTATTTCCGTCCAACGCCACTTCTGGTCGTCTTCCTCCTTGTGTGACCTAGCTGCCGCCGCAGCTGTGGTTGGCGCGGCTCCAGCTCCTCATCCCCGACCCCGTCGACCTCCAGGGTGGTTTCCTCAGCCTCCTTCATGCCTTTGTGCACGTGAGGATGTCGTTGGGTCATGGCCAAGATGGCCAGTTCAAGCTCCCTAACTCTATAACATGCGGACGACCTGCTACTCTCTTACGGTCGTCACGCAAGAACCAGGGCTCAGGAAAGATGGTCGTGTTCCCGTGAGGTGTCGTGGGAGCATTGTGCTTCCCTCATACTCGTCTACTGGTTCCTCGTTGCTCATAGATGTGTTATTACTCCACCTTAGGGTTTGCTTACAAAGAAGGAGAAGAAGAGAGGGATATGTGGAACTCCCTTGAACTCAACCCTGGGCTCTACCCCTTATATAGGGGAGGGTATCCGCACCCCAAGACATTCATTCAAGAGGAAACAAGTCCCTTTCCTACTAGGAAACAATTTCCTTTAATTAAGAACCAATCTTCTCTCTCTTCATTATCCCTTTAATATTCTTTATTCTTAGATAATTAGGAATATGAAAATCCTCTCACTTATTCTCTTTTATGCTTGACTTTTATCCCATTGGCACAAATTTCTATATTCTTTTAGTAGAAAATACTTCCTTTTTATCAATACCACAAAATTCATTAATAATGTATCACATTATCCTCTTATTTTGCATTATTGGTATTTTCTCTTTCTTTCTTATCCTCCTTGGACCCCAAGAAACTCTAAGATTTCGAAATTACTTTTTAAGGATACTTATTGTCCTTCTAGATGCATCTATATTCCCTATTTCTCATTATCTTGTTTATTTCTTATTAAAATATCTCTTTTTGAGGATTTCTCTTTATCTTTCTTTTTATTTTCCTCATTTGAATTCCTTTTAATATTAGAAATATCATGGATATGAAAATCCATCAAAGATAACTCAATTATACCTCTTTCCACTTATTTGCAACATTTTATCATTGTTTTCAATTTCTTTCTTAATAAGGAAATATTTAATTGGTCCTTTGTTTTCTTGTTGCATTATTTTTTGCAACTTTGGACTCCTTGGGACCCAAGGAACCCAGTAGGCATGAAATCCACCTTTGTATTATATTCCTTTTCCTTCTAGAGGTTTCTACATCTTTCTTTTCTCCATTTCTTATTAATAATGGAGTTCCTTTTGTCTTTTCCTTGTTATTGGGCCCAATAGCTAATAAAGCCCACCAAAACAATCATCAAGGCTATTGTAAATGAAATCCCTTTATTCAAAACAAATTATATCATTATTTGTTCAAATATCTTTAATATGAGAAATTACATTTCTCACCAAATGAACCAGAAAATTGGGATTATAACAAGCCAAGACCCCCCGCTCCCCAATGTGATTCGGGTTATCTTAATTTGAACTACCTTTAGTCATGAAGCATGTATCCTCCCCACAACACATGACTCATGTGAGGGATTCTATAGTGTTTAGGGCATCTAATATCTATCTCGTTGTTTAAATTCATAGTTCAATCATCAAATCAACATTTCTTAGCTTAACTATGTACATAGTTCTTTTCATAGATTATCTATAATATGTACGTACACTGGGTTGTTGAGCGACGCCATGTATCATACTAAGAAACACTAAAACAAAAATACTTGATTCACTGAATACCTATCCCTAGGGTTTCATTTTCCTCATTCACATATCACATGACTCACAAAAGGATTTAATGCATCATAAACTTTAACTAAAGAAAGACTACTTCCAACAACTCTAATACAACCAAAGATAACTATGAAACCCTATATAAATAGAAATAGGTTTTCCACATCATTCACTAAAATATCATAGATAAAAGATACCCTTGAATAAATAAATCTATAGTGATAAAAAGAATCACTTTTTTTGGATTTCATGATGTTTATCCACAATCTTCCAACTTTCCACTCATATAGGGTTTCACCCTCGTAACTAAAATATCAAGCAAATAGTTATAATATAAAATGAGTTCTAGAATAATGTTTTACATATTTGTACTAAAAATTCAGATAAAATAATAATTTATAAATAAGGAGACTCAAATAGGTAAAGTTCTCCATTCAAATATACATCAATTTCAGACATAATTGAAAACCCTTTATTTCGGTAAATCTTCTAATTTCTACAGTAAAATTAGAAATTCAATTTTATATAATTTTTTGTCCATTTCTAGTATGATTTTATAATTTATAATTCATCACAATAGGAAAACAATCTAGTCTAGATCATCTTGTAAAAGCTAGAACTGAAAGGAAAATTTAGGGTCTATAGTCACATACAAAAGAATTGAAGATTATAGTGTTTTAATCCAATTTCATGCAATATACTACTATATGGAAATACTCACTCACCTAAGGTGTGAAACACCTTATATTCCGTATCCCAACATATGAAATTCTTGAATCCATATCAAACTCCTAGCAATCTATTTCTTCTCCTTCCAACTCAAAAACCCTAGGAATGGAGAATCATAGAGAAAGAGTGAGAAAAGATGGCAAGTTGATATCATTTCAAGTCAAATCATAGGAGGGATGGAGATCTTGACATGTAAGAGAAAAATCACTCGTAAAATCTACCTAACAATCACCACCTACTTGATTTCATCAACTATACAAAGAGAAAACCCTAGATCACCATCTTTGCCACTTTCTCCATCGAAACCCTAACTTGCCCTCTCTCTAGGATTTTATTTATCTAGAATGAATCACGAAAGAGGGAGCTACTAGTGTGTTAGGTCACTCATATAGATCAATTAAGGTGCTTGGGTCATTTGCAAATTAGCCCTACTTTGCATTTTATTTTAGTATCATTTTTATCATTAAAATGTTACTTTAAAATGTTAACTGAATAGATAAAAACTCCACCAAAAATTATAAAAAAATATATGTTGTTTGAAACAAGTTTTAGATCTCCAATAAAAATTTAGGTCATTCTAAGTTACCAATAAATAAATAAAAATCAAATACGACACTACTATATTACAGTCTACAACATGGTTAGCTAAGTGATGCAACCATACAAGACCCCCAAAATGGTCATCCAAGCTACCACAACTGTGCCAATAAGAACCCAACATGTATATTCTTCTTAACATGACTATGGTGCCTTCAGTCCATCAGGCTCAAGCATAAAATTGGCTCTACTGCTCCAAAACGAGTGTGTGGCCTAGAATGCTCGTGCCACCATCAACCCTACACGAATGTGGTACTTACCATGACATTTCTACCCAAGCCTCCAACTCCATATTCATTGCCCCTATGCTTAACTCTCCCATTCCACTCCATCATGATCTTTGTGCCTTCCTGCACCACAGACATTTTGCCCAACACGGCCATGGTGTGCAAAACCCTAATTCTAGTTGATTAGGGTCTATACGACTCAAACACTAATTATTTAAAATGAAAGCATTCTTAGATTTTTCATTAGGTTTAATAAAATCACCACTGGACATCTCATTATTAATCAAGGTTAAATAATGATCATTTAATTTAAGCATGTAATTACATATGTAACCCCTAGCTTAATGCCAAGATGTAATTGGCTAATAACAAACTTCCCCCTTAAAAGGTTTTGTCCATGAAACTTAAATATACAAGAAGTATTATGTTTAAGGTTTCTTTCAAAGAAATTTATATCTCACTCTTTCTTGCTTTTCTTTTTAAAAAATGACTTCAACAAATTTGAAACAAGGCCTTCCAATGGAAGCAAAATATTTTTTATGTCACAACTAATTACTAGGAAATAGAAAGAGAAATCAACCATTTTCAATCATTTCATGCTCTCTTGAGGTGTTACCTCACTATTAGTAATTCAATCTAACTATATCAATTTATACAATTCAATGTTTACTATTATGTATCACATTTGAGTTACTAAAGAGAGTTCACTTTGCTGTTATGAAGTTTACTATTATGCTACTCCAATAGAAAATCACTCATAAGATGCAAGACTAGATTTAACAACAATTGCACAATATTGAGATATATTACTAGTATGAATGACTAAAACCATAACACTCTTTTCAATTTAACATATTTCTTGCACAGTTACAACTTAAATGATATGTAAAAAAATTTGCATCCCTTAATATACCTTCAACAAATTATACTTAAAAACAAATCCACATATAGCTGAAAGATATTTGTTTTCTATGATTTCTTTTCTTATTAATATTTCTTACTTCTTGTCACTTATCCTTTGAATTTTGATCATATATAATAAGCATCTCTCACATTAAAATGTTAGAGGTAAGAATGAATTCTTTGGCATTCTTTCTCTCACCACAAGAATTTATTCCATATCACACTTTGTTCATATTGCAATTCTTCTTTTATCCAAATCACACCTCTTACATTTTGGATTTATTTCTTATCATGTTCTCTCAATCATTACCATGTTGTTTATCTATCTTTCTCAGTTGCAACCTTAAACACTATAATACAATAAATACTAGTTTCTTCTCATATTATCAATCTCAGGATCTTATTTTACAATGATGTCAGTACTCAAGGTCAAATCACTAGTGACATTCTTTAGACTACTAGAACCCTAAACATTTTAGGATATGATCCATATCAATAACATAATATTGTTGTGACATGATTTTCCTCCCTTAATTCAAGATTCAAACTTTATCTCTCTTGAAGTTTACTAAAGTCTTTCTTATTTTTATTACTTGAATTTCTTTTCTTTTATTTCACATTTCTGGTAAGTTACTTCCTTTATGTACCCCCTTGTGGCATTCCATAATATTTCATAATCACATTAAAAAGTGTGCCCCACATGATGGTTATGTATCATATAGAATTCATTTTCTTATTACTTCATTCTCACGTTGCTCTCATTAAGGTGTATACAAAAGAGAAGATGATTTTGAAATTTAGAAGTCTTATCTTCAAGCATTCACTTAACACATTTTCATATCTAGGCTTAATTACTTATCTTCAAGGGAAATTAATTATATTACATTTTCTTACATCTCACAACCTCTTTTTTTAGCCTCTATATTACTTCCTTATGTTTCAAACCCTCCTTTCCTTTACATAGTTCTCTCCACGTATGTTTTCCTTTCATCTATCAATATTAACTTTTGTTTATCTCTTATGATTATGTTTCTCACTCTTTTTATGATTCCATATTTCATGCCATATATAATTCTTATCATCCTTTTTACTTTTATCAAGTTGTAATTCTAAATAAATATTTACCGTACTAGTTTCATTTTATGTGTAATACACTACATGCATTTTATTTCAAATCAAACAGCTCATGTAGGTTCAACCATAGTTTCTTTAATCAAGTTTCCCTATTCAATATATCTTCTAGATTTATAAGATTTCTTCATTTGTATATATTTATCCTTGTTCTTATCGAAAATAAGTTTCATTTCATCACAAATAACTCATTTAGTACTTATGACAAAAATAAATAGTTACCCTATCAAAAATTCAAAATAAAATAGTAGTAGGGATGAATGCATTAGAGTTCACAATAGAAGTATACATTTAATTCTCCCTATTACATCGTATGACCCTCTTTTCTTAATTAAGCTCATAATTTCCCACAATTTTCTTTATTTCATCTGAGTTTCTTATCCTTAATCTTATAATTTTCTTTAGTTCAATGCTTTTTAAAAGTTCTTCAATTCTATGTATGTATCATATACTTTAAATATTTCTTCTATATATATTTCTCTCTTATCTTGCCAACATTCATATTTAGATACTTTTGCAATACTGACATTAAGCTTTATTTGCAACCTTATGTTATTCTCTTTTGATTTCTTTCTATCCATCTATTTGTTTAACATACCTTACTCTCATGAGACATTACACAATTGATTCATCTCTTATCAGTCTTTCAAAATTTGTTAACTACTTTCTTATTCACTTGCTTCTACATATAATTTCAATAAAATGCCTCAATTACTTATATGATCTCATACTCTTAATCCATTCTTTCTTCTTCATTATGTATGCTATACACTAATATGTGTTTTGAATCTATTCCTTTATCTCCAATTTGGGGTTTCTTGTCTGAGGATGTAATGCTAGATCATAGATATCAGTTTAGACCAATTCTTAGTTATACCAGTGTTTTCCTTATATTTCAACATCTTAGTGTATATACATTACTACTACAATCTAGGTTTATTTTATCCAGAGTCTACTCTTTTTTCATTGTTAATAGGAGTCATTAGATCCCAGTGATGCTTCCTTGCAGCCGAACAAGGACAAACCTACAATCCTAAAGCCAAGATCTACTCAGGATAAACCAACTCTTTTTTATCTCAAATGTTTGGAAAGAACATCCACTTAGGGAAAACTCATTTAAAGATATTTTATGGTCTACTTGATACGAATATGTAAACAATAACTGAAATAACTTCAAATGTACAACTACAAATTGAATATCTGAATTAAAATTATATAATAGAATTTATGTCTCCAATTAAAAAAATAATATAAAATAGAAGTTGTATCACATTTTATTTGTATGCTCATATTCCTAGATTACTTTTCAGCCTTCTAACCGTAATATTTCTAGGGCTTCATTCTTTCCCATCACCCCTCTACATACATGGACATGGCATCCAAATAAGAATAGACAGAGTAGCTTGATATTAGTCAACCTAAGTATTTTGATATCAGGCCTGGGTATCAACACTCAGACTTCCTAGAGCTATACCCACATCACCTCCTAACTGCCACACTTATGACACTGACTTTCTATCTTAATGGTCCCTGACAACTCAACCTAAGACTTGATACCAAGTTGGTACACCCACATCTCACAATAACCACTAATCATGAGATTAGGGCATAAATTGGGGATTAAACATAATACAAAGATCAACCTTGATTTTTTTTTAATTTAAAACTCTTTGTTTTTTCACATTCAATCACATAAACTTCCTATAAAAGGGAATTTAAAGATTGATTCATGTAAAATGATTTCAACAATAAGGATACATATCTAAATATTGATTCTATTTATCACACTTCAATATTCTTACAATTTGATAATTGGATGAATACTCTGTTAATAAGGAAACAAACTTACACATCATGTACAACTCTCTTAATTCTTTGAAAGGCCTAGAGTGACAAGAACCCACTAAACTTGACTAATCTGATACTTAGCTCTTGTGGAAGATCGACTCTGACATTGAAATTCTTCAATCCACATGGTTTTCCTAAAAACGTGTGAGTAGTGGTGTGATCCTACTCGCTCAGTGAATGAGTACTTCAAAGAAACACTCTAAAGAGCTTAAATTGTCAAACAATATATATTAATTAACTGAATTTAAAGTAGAGTTGTAAATAACTATAGAGGAGCTAATCTTTTACAAATATATAAATTCAAATATATTCAAGATATCTACAAAGAGTAAATCAATATCTGAACATACTTGATTAATTGTAAAGGGAACTAGTAATTCAAAAAAATACAAATGGCAGCTTATTCCAGACAACTACAAAGAATAAACTAATAACTAGACACACTTTATTAATCTCTCATTCATCTTATTATTCCTTAAACCCACATGAAGTGTACCATAACATGTAAAAGCATCGCAACAAGATACAATTTCATTGTAAAAGACTTAGAAGCATGCTCGAGTTAAGTCTATAATCTCAAAAAGACATCATCTACAATAGGACTCACCATGACTAGCTCTAGGCGGCTAATGGGAGTAGTTGGATATCTAGACTCCTCCTTTAAACCTAGATACTTAAGTGGAGTGTCAAAAGAACTCACACTTACAACATCAGTGGATATACCAAAGATGTCCACTAATTTGCATCATAGGTACCACCAAGTCCCTGGTTGATGTTGGATATCTCATTTTCATTAGGAATTTTCCCTCACTAGACTAGACCCCTACACCCCATTATGATTCGACTTACCTTGATCTGGACTACCTCTAGTTCAGTAACACATTTCCTCCCCATAGTGCAAGCCTCATTTGAAGGATTCTATAGTTCTCATGACATCTAATCTCCAATTCACTCTTTAATTCATGATTCAATCATCAAATCAACATTTCATAGCTTAACCTTATAAATAGTTCTATTCATATATTATATGTAATATCTACGTACACTGAGATACTAAAAAACACCACAAATCATACTAAGAAACACTAGAATGAAAATACTTGATTCACCGAATACTCTATTCTTAGGGTTTTCATTTTCCTCATTCACATATCACATGAATCACATAAGGATTTAATGCATCATAATCATTAATATGAAACCTACAACCAAACATGAATATGAAACCCCAAAATGAACTAAATTAGGGTTTCCATGCCATTCAATGAAATATCATGCATCAAGAATAGGCTTCAATAAATAAATTTATATTGTTAAAAAGAAACACTACTGTTGGATTTCATGATGTCTATACGCAAAATTCCAACTTTCCACTCATATAGGGTTTTACCCTCTTACACTGATAATATCAAATGAATTTTGATATAATATATGGCATATCGTTCTAAACATTCAAATAAAATAATCAATTATAAATAAGGAGATTCAAATAGGAAAAGTTCTTCATTCAAATATACACCAATTCCATACATAGCCAAAAATCCTAGATTTTGGTATACTCTTCTAACTTTTGTAGTAACATTAGAAATTCAATTCTATGTGATCTTTTATCCATTTTTTATATGATAATATAATCTAAAATTCATCACAATAGGAAAATAATCTATTTTTGGATCATCTTGTAAAATCTAGAACTGAAAGGAAAATGTAAGGTTTATAGTCACATACAAAAGAATTGAAGATTATAGTGGATTTAATCCAATTTCATCAAATCTATTATTAAATGGAAGTACCCACTGACTTCAAGTGTGAAATATCAGTATGTATGCCCAGAGAGCCGATCATATGACGATTGTTATAGCATATCTTGTAAAAGATTTAATTGATCATAACGGAAATCTTTGAATTTATTCTATTTCATTCAACTATGAGATAATGATGAAACATAATAAATGTCTTAAGAATGATATTAGTCAAACACATATGTCTTTGGGATTATGACCTAAATAATGATATCATATGGGTGCTAAAAGTATGTACATTCTTATTATGTCCCTAGTCGGATGTGATTGTGGAAGGTTGATAGACATCAATGACACATAAGACTAGAGTGTGTGTTGGTTGATGACAAAATTTTATTAGTCATGATATATGATATTAAACCAAACACATAGATACTTATTAGAGAATGGCGTATCAGATAGACCCACCTTGAGAATGACACATGGAAACCATAATTGGCAGTTAGAACCATATCTAATACTGATGGTGGTGACTGTGGTTCTTAGACCTGAAATGACTACCCTCATCACAGGTTGTTCATCGTACCTTGACATCATCTATTGTGACCTTGAATAAGGGTTTCCATAAAGGTGGTGACCGGGTGTATTGTGACACATGGGAATGGTTGTGAGTGATGTAGATGGGATTTTTCCCTCCTAAAGGACTTTGATATACATGCCACTTGATAAACAAGATTGAGAAAAGCATGTGATGCACATTGGAATAAATTTATGATATTGAGGTCACATATATCTTAGACGGTCTACTCTAATTCAAGTAACATGGATTGGACATTGAGAGGATGATGATTGCATGCCTCGAGTTCAATCTAGAAATCTGTAATAAAGGAATTAAACAATCACTATAACACCAATCACAAATTACAGGATGAAGTTGTTATCTAACTTTCCAAATTACTTGGGTAGCAATGATGTGTTGTTAGATACCACTCATTGTTTGTGATTTCATAAATTAGTTATGGAAATTCACTACCAATGTAACTTGGAACTTATAGGGTCACACACATAGGATACACTTGAATATAGTTTAAACTTGATTACTAAGGAGTTAGGTATTAAATTTAAACAACATGCATTGAATATTAACTGGATTGGATTGTGAACTGGCCAATTCAAGCATCGAGCTGACAGTTTTAGAGTGTCAGGTCAATTGAACCAACATTGGCAATCTAGGCCATGAACCGACCTGTTCAAGAAGTGAAACGGTCAGCTCAGGTCCATGAATCAACCAGTTGAGGTTGTGAACCGACTATTTGATTAATCACAATTCAATTGGATCGAGGATTAGTGTTGACGTCATGTTTTGCATTAATTTGATACTAATTATCAATACAGTTGCAATATGGAAACATGATAAAATGACCAGTTCAAGAGTTGAATCGATCAGTTGACATGCCAACCGATCGGTTCACCAGTAACTGATCATTTTGCCGCTTGCAATATGCAAAAATTCATGAAATTTGGTCCCCTTCGACTCCAGTTCACACTGGAAACCCTGATCCTGACCCTCCTATAAATAGAGGGGAATTGGGGGCTTCTTAGACGCATCAATTAGCTCTGATAATTGTTGTCTACTCTGGTTGTGGTAACCAAGAGAACCCATGCAAGTCCTACCCCATAAAGGGAGAGATAGCAAGGGATAACAATTGTGGGAGAGTAAGTTGGTGCTAGTACACCTACTAGAAGGGACAACTCCTTCTTGTCTGTTCTTCTAGAATGACAGTTCTCAGTGGTCCACATGGACTACTATAGAGGGGAGGAGATTGATTATTTTTAGGAGTACAAGCTCAACTATTGTTTGAGGTGATCAAACAGGAGTTTCCATTGACACTATCTAGGTGTGACTTGAAGAAAGATGCACACTGGTGTGAGGGTATAGTCGTTGGACTTGCTCCAGGACCAGGTATGACCCCTCAAACAACCATTTCCATTACATAGTTATTGATGCGATCTAGTGTTCATAGGGGAATATGGAAGTTAAATTTTTTATTTTCGTTGCATGTTCTGTCACCATATTTCCCTACAGTGGTTTCAGAGCGAGGCTAATATACTATGTTTTGGGATTTAATCGATATCATAAGATTTTGGTTTTCGTCTTTTATTTATTGAATACAATGTGAATACTTAAAATGATTAATGTGCATATCCAGTTAAACATCACATATGATCCCAATTAATATACATATGTATATATATATATATATATATATATATATATATATGTGTGTGTGTGTGTGTGTGTGTGTGTGTGTGTGTGTGTGTGTGTGTGTGTGAATATATATGCAATTTACATGCCTCACTCTAAAATTGGTTTTGATGGTGGATGTGTAGCATAGTTATGGCCGATAACCCTAGTTGTCTGTGCTTGGTTGGTTATGGTAGTTTATTTCCATTTTTATCTTGTTTGCATACTGATCCTCTATCTTCTTCTTCCACATGTAAAATTATTATTCTCTCCTTCCTATGCTCTCCTCGAATGTAACTTGAGGTTTCCCATTAGTATGTAATATGGATTAGGAATGTTTTAATTCTTTCTATGTTGAAGAAGACGTTCAACACCAGACAAGCTGCCCATTCAGAAAATGAGTCGATCAGATGGTGGACCGAGGAGGCAAACCAATCACCTAGTGGCCCAATCGATCTTTTGGAGGTGTGCAAACATCTCTTAGACCGAATGCCAGATGATCATTTTGACGACCAACTGACAGACAAGGAGGTGAGCCAATCAGTTTAGAAGTTGAACCGATCAGCCCAGATTAGTTTGAGCATAGATCTTCACCAACAATAGGTTGATGCATGTGATGTAGATGTTATATAGTAGTAATTCCTTGTGGCTCCAAGGAATTACAATAGTATGGCCATAACCACCGCTTATGTTTTTAATTGCAAGTTTTCATTTGTGGGATATAGCATGTATATAATATGTACTATGGTATGTGGTGATTAGATATGTATATGTATATTTATTAAATATAAAATCCTTCAATAAAACATATTAAGCCTAAGAAGATTTCCATTAGAAACACACATGAAAATCTTGATCGACCAAGTGTGGGCATGCCAAGTGTGGTGCACCATCTATCTCATGGAAGTGTGATGGTAGTAATGTGGGCCTACCAAGCACGGTGCATTATTATCGTGTTGGCTTTTGGGTTAGACTTAACCAAGTGATCTTAATGAGATTAAGCACTTAGACTCATATAGATGACTATCACAAATACTTGTGCATACCATTTACCCAAGAATTGCATAAGATGCAATTGGAAATAGCTTCCTACCTTAATGATTGATTATGGATGCTGGCATTGGCTGGGTAATAATTCAATTATTTTGGATCTTGGCTCACAAGAATGGTGTATGTTGCAATCTTCCAAATTGATACGTGAGGGTTATTAATTTAAACAAGATAGTGAAAGTGATAATTAATTAAAGGCCTAATTAAACATCATGAAAATTTTATATCCATCAAATCAAAATAAAAATGTTTTGAAAAAATTGCAAATTTCTCTTGTAGAATCAAATGGCAACAAACAACACATTTTCTTTGTGATCAATCCTTGAGAAGGACAAGTTAAATGGGAATAACTTCCATTACTGGTTCAAGACACTAAGAATTATTCTTCAACATGAGCACAAGCTCTATATTCAGGAGACAACAGAGCCATATGAACCTACTCCAATTGCACCTAAGGCTGACATGGATGCTTACAAGAAGCATACTGAAGATTTTGTTGATGTCAAATGCCTAATATTGTGCTCCATGATCTATGAGTTTCAAAGATAGCATGAGAACATGGATGTTATAGAGATGGTAACACATCCTAAGAACATGTTCCAAGATTAGGCAAGGCAGAAGAGATATGATGTCTCTTAGGTGTTGTTAAAATGTAACATAATAGAAGGAGATCCAATAGGTCCTCATGTGCTCAAGATAATTGGGTATGTGGATCTTGCTAGATGAGGATTCTTCTTGGTTAATAGTTGGCCAGTAATGTGATTCTTTAGTCTCTACCAGAGTCATACAGTCAGTTTGTCATGAACTACAACATGAATGACTTTGACAAGTTGTTGACAAAGTTACTTGACATGCTGAGAATAGCTGAAGCACAAATGAAAAAATACAAGCCTAAGTTTGTGACGATGATTAGTAAACCAAAGGGGAATTCTAAAGGAAAAGGCAAATGCAAAGGCAAAGGCAAAGGCAAAGGCAAAGGTAAGAAGAGTTTTAAAGCTGGCCAGAAGCCCAAGTCTTCAGCACTTAAAGAAAAAGGGAGGGGTGAACAAGGGAGGCAATTATCACCATTGTCACTAGCCTGGACATTGGAAGAGGAATGTCCCTCTCTTCTAAGAGGAACTAAAGATGAAGAAGGGGATATAGATCTACACTTTAGGTATATATGTTATAAGATAAATTTGATTACTTCTTTATCTTAGGTATATGATATCAGATGTAGATCTCACATATGATTCAATATGCAGGATCTAAAAAGAAGTAAGCCTTTTACAAAAGGGAGATCTTAGACTATTCATCACAAATGGAGCAAGAGTTGATGCTGCTATAATTTGAATTTATAATTTATCTTAGGCCACAGGGCCTGTAATAGAATTAAAGAATTGATATTTCATTTCCTCCAATAATATAAATATTTTACTTTATGCATCTTGTATGGACAAGGATTATTGTTAGTAAAGAAAAGTTGATGTTCTATTTTAAAGATGTGATCCTATGTTGCAATACCTCAAATATCTTATGGTCTTTGTATGTTGGATACAAAGATAAATGTTTATAATGTAAATGCCTAAAGATTAAAGCTTGATAACTCAAAATATCTATAGCATTGTCATCTAGAGCACTTGAATAAGATTTGCATTTCTAGAATTCATTATGATGTTTTTCCAGACTCTCTTGGTTATTGGACCAATAGAGACATGCAAATCTTATCTATTAGGCAACATGACAAAAGTACCTTTTGCTAGATGTAGTGGGAGAGTGAGTATTCTATTAGGGCTTATACACATTGATGTATGTAGACCTTTTAGAGTAAAAGGTAAAGGTAGTTATTAGTACCTCGTTATATCTACTACTGATCTTAGTAGATATGGTAATTGAGTTTAGTGAAATACAAACATGAATATCTTGAAGTGTTCAAGAGAATGAAGTACATAACCATATTGGTGGAATTATACTTTGATATGATCAATATTAAAATATTTAAACCAATAGTTTGAGAACCTTCTGGAAAGATTGTGATAGTATATCACAAAGAAATCCACCTAAAACATAGTAATGTATTAGAAGGAAGGAATCACACTAATTCATGGTATAATATCAATGAATCTAACCTATCTTCTAATTTCCATCTTGGGAACATACTTTACACCAAATACAATGTACTGTCTAAAATGGTTCAAAAGACACCATATGAGATATGGCATGGGAAGTATCCTGAGATGTCTTTTGAAAATGGATTAGGATTGAAAGCTTGTATAAGGAAATAATTTCTTAAAAGGCTTAATCCATAGATAACATAAATGTTAGTTTATTGAATATTTACTTTTATCCCAATCTAACAACAAAAGTGTTTGCCATCGGGATAGTTGAATTCCAATGAGGAATCTAATTCCAAAGGAATTAGTGGGGTAATAATGTAACTCAAAAAGTTTTAGTTCAACAAGAAACCTTCAAGCAAAAGAGGTATAATACGAACAACAAGAATCACAAATTGTTGAGGAATCTCAAGTTCCTAATGTAACACAGAACCTCATAGATATAGTAGACAACACCTTGAGATTAAAAGATTGTGAATCTTATAACTCGAATAGGAAGTGTGTTGGTCATAAGATGATGAGTCAACAACCTATCTAGAAGATATTTAGGGACCAGAATTTGAGGCCATTATATTCAAAATAGAGTCCATGTACACCAACAAGGTATTACCTTGATTGTAACACCTAAAGGGGTAAAACCCATAAGGTTTAGTAGGGTCCTCAAGAAGAAGACTGACATGGATAACCTATAAGAGTAGATTGGTTGCAAAGGGTTTCAAATAAAATCAAGGTGTTGAACATGATGGAATCTCTTTACCAATCGACATGTTTAAGTACATTAGCATCGTGGTTTCCATTGCAGCTTACTAAGACTATGGGATTTTAAATATTTATTAAAACCAGATTCCTTAAAAGGAATAGTTAATAGGATGTGCACATGACACAACCTGAAGATTTTATAACTCCAATAATACAAATAAAGTCTATAAGTTATAAAGGCCAATCAATATGATTGAAGCAAGAATCTCAAAGCAGCAATCGTTAATTTGACAAAATAGTCAAAGAGTCTAACTTTAATCAAAATGAAGATGAAATTTGTGATTACAAAATATTTCGTGGGAGCATATTCACATTCCACATATTGATGAGGAATAACATCCCAATACTATAAGTATTGAGACATGGCAATGAAGGTACCTTATCTATAAGGCTTTAGGTGAAGCGTCCTATGTGATAGGAATTGAGATCTATAGAGATGGTTATGTAAAGATTCTTGACCTAAATAAGAGTACATATATTTACAAGATGTTGAAGGAGTTCAACATACATGACTCAATAATAGAAAATCTATCCATGTTCCATGGGATTAGTCTCTCATGAACCTTGTGCTCCAATTCTTATGAAGAATGGAAAACACGAGTAAGATGTCATATGCATTCACAATTAGATCTATCATGTATGCAATATAATGTACTCATCTAATTATCTTGTTTGTATTGGACATGACAGGATGATACTAGTCAGTTCCCAATGGAGGTCATTGGAACATCATGGAGACCATCCATAAGTACTTGGGAAGAACTTAGGATTTGTTCCTAAATTATGGAAATAAGGAAGAGTTTGATATAAAGAGTTACACCGATGCAAGATTGTAAAAGACAAAAAAGATAATGATCATAATCTAAAATATGTGTTTGACCTTAAAACAAGAATTGAAAGCTGAAAAGGTTTCAAACTACAGACAATTATTTAATTCTACAATAGAACTCATGTATCCTAGCGTTATAACACAATAGAGGATATTGTATGGATCTATAAGTTTGTATGGATGAACATATAGGATGTTCCAACTATTGATGACACAGTAGAAATATTGTGACGACAATGGAGCTACTGGTTAGGCAAGGAATATCAGATAGCATACTATGGAAATTACACCTCATACGAGATGTCGTAGAGAAAAAAGATGTGAAACATGTAATACATTGACTAATGGCAAATGTTGCTAACCCACTGTATTAGCACTTGTGCAGCAGAAACGTGATGGACATGTTTAAGATCACTAAGAATGACATTCATGGGTGATTGGACATAAATGCAAGTGGAATTTTGTTGGTATGCATGCCTAGAGAGCCAATCTTATGATGGTTCTAATGGCATATCTTGTAAAATATTTAATTGATAATAAAGGCAATCTGCCAATTTATTCTATTTCATTCAGTTACAAGATAATGATGAAACATAATAAATGTCTAAAGAATGATATTACTCAACGACATATGTCTTTGGGTTGGTGACCTGAACAATGAGATCATATAGATGTTAAGAGTGTGTACATTCTTGTTATGTCCCTAGTCAGATGTTATTATGGAAGGTTGATACACAATATTAACACATAAGACTAGAGTGTGTGTTGGTTGATGACAAAATGTTATCAATCATGATATATGATATCAAACTAAACACAAAGATACTTATTAGACAACAGTGTATTAGATAGACCCACCTTGAGAGTGACACATGGAAATCATTATTGGTAGTCATAACCATATCTCATAGTGGTGGTGGTTATGTGTGGTTCTTAGACATAAAATTGCTACACTCATTACATGTCATTCGATGTACCTTGACATTATCCACCCTGACCTTAAATAACAGTTGCCATAAAGGTGGTGCTCTGGTGCATTGTGACACATGGGGATGATTGTGAGTGGTGTAGATGGGATTTGTCCCTCCTATAGGAGTTTGACATCCAATCCACTTGATAAGTGAGAGTGGGAAAAGCATGCACATGCACATATCAATATATGATATTGAGGTCACATATATCTCAGATAGTCTTCTCTAGTTCAAGGAACATGGATTGAACATTGAGAGGATGATGATTCCATGCCTCGAGTTCAATATGGATATTAGTGACAAAGGAATTATACAATAATTATAACACCAATCACAGATTGTAGGTTGAAGTTGTTTCTTGACTTTCCATATTAATTGGGTAGCAATGATGTGTTGCTTGATACCACTCATTTCTAGTAATGTCATTAATTATTTATGGACATTCACTGTCAAGGTAACTTGGAATCTATCAGGTCACACACATAGGATACACTTGGAATAGGAGTTCATTCATGAATCTAGTTTAAACTTGACTACTTAGGAGTTAGGTATTCAATTTAAACAACATTGGTTGAATAGTGAATGGACTAGACTTTGAACTGACTGGTTCAAGCGTTGAGCCAACCATTCTAGAGTGTCAATTAACATTGGAAATATCAGCCATGAACCATCCCGTTCAAGAAGTAAAACAATCGACTCAGGTCCATGAACCAACCGGTTCAAGTTGTAAACTCATTAGTTTGATTAGATCAAGGATTAGTGTTGAAGTCATGTTCTGCATTAATTGGATATTAATTTCCAATACAATTGTGATTGAGAAACATGATGAAACGACTGATTCAAGGGTTGAACCGAGTGGATCACATGCCAACCGATCGGTTCACCAGTGAAGTGGCCATTTTACCACTTGTAGGATGCAAACATTCATGAAATTCCATCTCCTTTGACTCTCGCTCAGACTGGGATCCCTGACCCTGACCTTCCTATAAATAGAGGGGTATTGAGGGCTTCTCAGAACATCAATTAGCTCTCATAATTGATGTCTTCTCTGGTTGTGGTAACTAAGACAACCCGAGCAAGTCCTACCTGATAAAGGGAGGGATAGAAAGGGAGAACAATTGTGGGAGAGAAAGTTGGTGGTTGTACACCGACTAGAAGGAACAACTCCTTATCTATTCTTTAAAAAAGAGGAGTTCTTGATGGTCCATGTGAAATACTATAGAGGCGAGGAGGTTGTTGTCTGTCATTAGGAGGACAAGGTCAACTATTATTTGTGGTGATCAACCAGGATCTACCGCTGACGCTGACACTGACACTGCTTGGGTGTGACTTGAAAAACGACACACACTTCTATGAGGGTAAAGTCACTAGACTTGATCCAGGACTAGGTATACCTCACAAACCATCATTTCCATTGCATAGTTATTAACAATCTATTGTCCATAGGGGAATATGGTAGTTTAATTTTTGTTTCCATTGCATGTTCTGTCTCCATATTTCCCTACATGAAACACCTTAAATTTCATAGACCAACATCTGAAATTCTTGAATCCATATCAAACTCCTAGAAATACATCATTTTCTTCTTCCTTTCAACTTGGAAACCCTTGGAATGGAGAACTATAGAAACAGAGTGAGAAAATAGGGAGATTTGATATCATTTTGAATTAAATTAGAGGAGGGATATAAGTCTTGACATATGAGATATAATCACCAAGAAAATATAGGTAATGATTACCAACTTACTTGATTTCATCAATTCTATGAAGAGAAAACCCCAAATTGTCACCTTTGCTAGTTTCTCCATCAAAATATTAACTTTCCCTCTCCCTGTAGGATTTCATTTCTCTATATGAATCACAAAATATGGGATCTACTAGTGTGTTAGGCCACTCATATAAATCAATTAAGGTGCTTTGATCAATTGTAAATTAGCCCTACTTTGCACTTTATTTTATTTTAGCAGAATTTTTTGTCACCAAAATGTTACTAAAAATGTTTATTGAATAGGTTGAAACTCCTCCAACAATTATGCAAAATTGGCATATTGTTCCACTAAAATCTTCAGGCCTTTTCGAGTTACTACTAAATAGAAAAAATAAAATACTACATAGATATATTACGGTCTACAACATGGTCAGCTAACTGATGCAGCCCTAGAATACCCCCAAAAATGGTCGTGCAAGCTGATACGACCATGTCAAGAAAGACCCATCACAATAGGTCTGCTTTCCATAGGTGTGGTGCTTTGAATCCATCAGGACTGAGCATAAGAATGGCTCTACTCCTCTAAAATGGTAGTGTGACCTAGAATGCTCATACCACCATCAACCCTACCCGACCATGGTTCCTACCACAATAGTTCTACCAAGACTCCAACTTAGAATTCACTGTCCCTTTACTTAACTTCCTGTTTGACTCCAGTATGGTCTTTGCGTCCTCTTGCACCACGATTGTGTTTCCCAACACGATTGTGGTGGGAAAAACCCTATTTCTAACCAATTAGGGTCTATACTTCTCAAACCCTGATTATTCAAAATGAAAGCATGCTACGAGTTTTCATTAGGTTTAAGACATCACCACAAGACATCTCATTATTATCAAGGTTAAACAATGATCATTGTTGTTAAGCATGTAATAGCCCATGTAATCCCTAACTTGATGCTAAGATGAAACTGGGTCATAACACTATTTAAAGTGGTAGATGCTACGAGGTCCAATAATATTTGTGATAGGTCATCGATGGGTGTGTGCATCTACCTCTAGCAACCTTGATGTTGGCCATAGTGGTTGGTGATAGTGCCTAGGCCGAATGTGGTTGTCGGATATAGTCTATGATGATGGCTAGGTGTTGGCTATTCTTACAAGCTGGGGGAGATGTGACTAGAGTTAGGGAGGACTCTGGGAAGAGATGACTAGATGTGACTTGGGAGAGGTAGATAATGTGGTGATGGTAAAAAAAGACAAATGATGACACTATACAATTTTAAATAGGAGGGAGAAGGGAGGAGATGACCATGGAGGCCAATATGATGCCTAGAGGACGGTCAAGCTAAGAAGAGATGGTAGTGACTGGTCTAAAACACATGCCCAAAATGGAGCGTATCTAGAGTAGTCAGGCTCTTAGATTTATAACCTGACAATCAGGCCCCCGCAACTACTATACAGGGTCCGATGTAGTAGATCGGGGTCGAACCATAGGGAAAAGGTTGGTAAGTTCTAGGAACTTACATCCTTAGACTCATATACACCAATTGAAAAGGTAGATTAAGATGGTGTTCCCTAAGGAACAATGTCACTCCAAACAAAATAATAAAAGAAAATGAAAAGAAACAAATCAGAGAATAAGATCAAATAAGAAATATGTAACTGAAGTATGGATGGGAACTTGGATCGAGTTTCACCTACTAAGATCTCACACCAACATGCAATACTCATACCCTTTTGTATACCCTTAGCAAGCTTAGAAACAAGCATCATATATGTATATTCCCTTCTCTCTTGAGATTAGGATAGATCTAGATAATAAGGTTGTCTCTTTCTTGAGATGGCAAACAAACAATTACAAAGCAAACCTTATCACCATTAGCTTTAGCATTCCAACATTTTCATGCATTCATGCAACTCCATAAAACTTAGATAGCATTAATACTACTCTTTCGAGGCATCAACAATCATACATCACAAGATGGTGGCTAATCATGAAAGTGAAGCATTAAGAATAAGAGTATGGAGATAATCCTTCTAGTGGCATATATATATTCAAAAGGATCCAATATATACATGTTGGGAGAGCCTTAGTGGATACTCCCAACCCAAGTAAGGTTTTTAGACACACATTCTCATGAGTAGAATTTTAGATTTACAAATAGATGGAGACATGGAGAGCTATAGGAAGGAAGATACAGAGAAAGAAGGGAAAGAAAGTTGAAATAGGGGACTAGGAGATACATTGATGGTGACCCAGATGATGGACACAACTGATGTCCTGGTTCTATTTCTCATGGACCAAAGCAACAATAATGGCAATCTCCTCTCCTTCTTCCTCATTATGTCGAAAGAGGGACTCTAGAAGTGGGCGAGGGTGAGTAGGTAGAGGTCTAGAAGTAAGACTAATGGTCTCTCATCCTTCATTCCTATCAACCAGTGGAGGTAGGGATCAGTTGATGGCATCTTCTTCATGTGGTGACTCCATGTTCAATCTATAGCACCAGCTCGGAGGCAATGTGTGTGAGCCCCCGTACGTAGGTGGACATCTCTTATTTATAGGCATTCACGTGGGGTCCTTTACTTGCACCCCAAGCCTCTCAGGTACTCACTCTCAGGACACGTGCTCAACGATCCCGAGTATGGTACTTGTTAGAACTTCCATCAGGTTTCAAGAATAGGTTTGTCATCTGTTGATGAGTGCAGACACACCACCGACTGGTGGGCATAGGGGCATCATCAGTTGATACTCACAGACGTGCCATCAGCTGATGGCCACAGGGGTGCCACCGAGTGATGATAGTAGGGGCGCCATCAGTTGATGAGCACAAACACATCACTAACTGATTAGTGTAGACATGCCTACGAGTGATGATAGCAGGCACGCCATCAGTTGATGGTCACAAATATACCATCGACTGATACTCGTAGGGGTGGCTGTGAGTGATAGGTTGCCACAACCATCTGTTGATGGTGTAGCAAAGTGCTTCTAGGTAACATCTGATGGTGAGTTGACCGATTGCTACATAGAGACCATTGGTTGTCATCTAGTGGTGGCTATGCCTTTGATAATTGATCTTCCAATCCTTTGCTTTCCTAGAATTGATATCATGATCATTGTCTAAAATAGGGTACAGAGAGTATATGCTAGGCAGGAGGGAAGTGAATGTGGATTTTCCTAGATAGTGGAAAAATATGGATAAAATAAGGCATATAATATGAAAAATTGGATGTTATCAACTCCCCAAAACTCAGAGTCAAGAATGTCCTCAAGGATTTTTAAAACTAGAAGGGGTAGTTGTTTCCTCTTTTTCTAGGGTTATGTGTTTTCCTACATGTACTTGGGATCATGGTGTCAATTAGGAGCGTGGTAGGCTAAGTCCTCCTTTCCTTGATATTTCTTCTTGGTTGACTAACATACATGTGTCTTCTACATTATCTCGAGGTTAGGCCGATGCTAAGTCATTATCACACTTGAAGGGTTTTTTAAGTGGATTGGGAAGCCCAGATCTATCATTCTTGAAATAATTATGCTAAAAGCTAGCCTGAAGATAAGAAAGTCTAAGAGTTGGGGTTATGACACAATCATGGAAAATGGATTCAAATTTTGATTTTTTAAGACTACTTATATACCAAGATTTCAACAAGGGTATATATATGCATGTACAAAAATCAAGCTAAAATTGGCCAATTAGGATGATCATATTTTGTCAAAAATTTGTCAAAGTTTGTTAAGTGGGATAGAAAGCAATTAGTGTCAAAGTAGAGACATACCATGTTCACCTATTCACCCCCCCCCCAAACGTATCATCCACCCTGTCCATAAGGTGTCACAGAATGATGTTGATCTAGAATAGGAAAATTATAGGTCATTGTGTGCGATCGACCATTCTGAAGCTAGGATCTTCATAGAATATTGTCCTCTAAGGTGGTGGTAGTAGTCATCTTGACATTATTCAACCTTTCGGTATGAAGCCAACATTTTTATCCAATAAAGTGTGTAGAATCTGCAATTGTTTGAAAGAGGTTCTTGTTGTGGACACCTATGACAAAATTGTGGTTTCTCAAACTTGATATCAGTTGGAACGTCGTGGCCAAAGATTCTGATCAACTCTATAATCTTGTTGGCGACCAGGGTGACACTTTCTTCAATGACGATGTTTGTTGTTTTGTAATATTTTGTGTTCTTTGTACTGAACATAGCATTCAAGTTGTTATAGAAGATGATCATTTTATTGACGATGTACATTGCTAGTAGTGTCTGGTGTCCATCGTGTAAGATCAGCACAAATATCCATCAAGGAACAATGTACCTTAAGTGCTCTATCATCCGTTGTAGCTCACCTAATTCCTTTTTCGATACAACATCTCCTAATATTTTGTAAAGCACCATGTATACATTGGTGAGATCATCGGCCAAAAGTAGCTGACAAGCTATCATGACATTTACCATCATGTATCCTCCTATTGTCAAGACATCGCGGAGGTCTGGGAGAAAGATTTGTACATTTTATCTTTCCATAATAACCACAAATTTGTCCTCCCTTTGTCACAAAACATATATAAGAAATTGGACTTCTTCCATGGATAAGCCATAGCACGCCAGTTCATCGAAGTTCCCAAAAGTAGGCATTGTGGCATCTATTGGTTTTAGTCCTTCTGGTGTGTTGGTAGCTTGGTCTTCTTCCGTGTGTACCTCACTTCCTTTGACAAATTTTTCTTCTGTGGGTGAGGTTGCTGCTATGATGATATCAGTGGATGTTGGGATAAGAAGTGAATCCATTTTTAGCAGGATGGTTGCTTTCGTTTCAACTTTTGGAGTTGGTTCCCACTCAGTAGTGGTAGGGACTTCCACTGGGTCTTTAGGGACTTGTAGAGGTGGTTCCCTCTAAGCATGTATAAATGTTACATCTACTGCATTGGGTGGTGGTGGGGAAATAGGTGGCACTAGTGAGGTCCTTCTCTCTTCTGAAGCCTAGAGCTTTCTGAGCTTCTCTCTCCAAGGTGTCTTTTTAGGCAGAGGAATAAGAGAGTACATATGCCTTGGTATGTCTTCCACTTTTCTTTCATAAAAGAACCTTATGTCATGAATGCTTTCCATGAAACATTTCCCTTGCAAGGTGTGGAAAATTTCATTAGCAATTTGCTCCATAGATGTTCCCCTATTGATGGCCTCAATTATCCTTAGTGCTATGAAAGCATTGTCCCCTCAATTCTATCCTTCTTGAGAAAACATTGCATTCAATGGTAATTTCCTTCCAATTGGGGTGATACCACCCGTGTACTCCTTGTATTAGTCTTTTCAGGTGGGTTGGGATTTCTTGTATCGTCTTGTGCTCTGCCTTTTCAAAGACCATTTGTCTAGAGGGTAGTATTTGGTGTTGAATTTGTAAGTGAGAACTTTTCTTTCAGATAGGTTGACCATTGTGAGCAACCAATGGTTGAAGGATATAAAGGGCAAGGTGATGAACTTCAAGGATCTACTTCTATTTAGGGCATCCAACAGCTCATAGACTGATGTGGTATCATCTCTTTCCTTGGGAAGGTGTGCTTCCAGGTTACATGTTGCATTGAATACTGGCCCATCTTTGTCTTTGTGCATGTACTCCTCGATTATTATGCCAAACAAGATCTTGAAAAATGTTCTACTTATGTTTTCCTGTGGTACAAAAGTGAAATGCAAATCATCTCTTACTAGATTGTACTGGTTGTTGTGGTAGATATTATCCTATCTTGTCTTTGTGTTGTTGAGGATGTCGGCTAGGAAATGGATGTCTCATATTATCATTTTGCGTATCTGATGATATATCCATATTGGCCATCTTACATGGAAATAGAGGTGGTGCAAGAGGGGGTGAGGTGTTCGCATCTATTGAGGTTGTAGGTAGTTTCAGGAAGACTGGGTTTGCTAGTTTTAGGGGTGCTTCAACAAATATATTTCTAGACTCCATGTATCCTCATCAGATATCATATGTTCTATTTCTCTCTCAAAAGAAATAGAGAATCCTCCACCTATTATTGGTTCATCTAGAAGTATTTCTCTCATAAAGCTATCATAGTCATGTGGGAGTGGGACCTTATAGTTGAATAGTGTGTTGAGCCCATCCATTACATCTTCAGTCATTTCATTGACCTCCCCCCTTACTTCCAATTGCATCGTCTTGGCGCCATTCTCTCCCACTGCTTCTTTTTTTATGGGAATTGCATGTTCTGTCAGTATAGGGGTGCTTTGCTTTGGTTGTGCTTTGAGCCGCTTATCTTCATTGTTGTTGGTTGAGTGCCCTGGCGAGGCTACAGATGTGGTTGTTTCATGTCCCTCAACAGGCACTCCTTTGTTGCTTGTTGATCTCGTTGACTCCTTCTTCTAGTTGTTGAGTGCATTATGTAGTTGCTTCAGCATCTTTGCCATTAGAATGTCCACCCTGAGGTGGAAGTTAACATCTGATTCAGGTATGGTAGGGGCCGTCTATTGTATGTAAATGAATGTGTTGATGGTTGTGGGGGAGTCCTCCTTTCTTTTTGTAGTTTCCTCTCACAGCTTAATATTTTCCTCCCTTATCTCATCACGTTCCTTGTGCAGATTGGCTAGTTCATTCATCACTCCAACTAAATCTTGGATGATCTACACTTGATTTGCAACTAGTTTCTACATTTGGAGCAGAAGGCTAAGGATTTGATGGATGTCCAAAGTTAGCTTTTGTGCCTGTGTGGTTAGTGTTGACAGGTTTGTATTTATATTAAAATAATTTATGATAGAGTTTGAGGCAATCTGGCATAGGACATCTATCTCTTGTCCTATCTCCATACATTTTGTCATAGTTGTTGTTTTACATGTGTGCTTGGCCACAGAGTTTACTTCATGAGCTTCTTCATCATCTTAGAAGATTCTTTGCTCAAGTGCACACTTCTCCCAGGTTGTAGCACCTCCTTCTCAGGTATCTCCACCTTGCTTGTCTTTCTGGTCTCTTCCGCCTTGTCTGCTTGGTGTGATTCCTTGGTAGCTGGCTTTGTCATTGCTTCACTAAGGATGGCTTCTCTTCCTTTAGCTTCAACTACTTCTAGGGAAGTAGTTGTACTAGCTTTCTCTAGAGTATTTGTATCTTCTATCTCTAGGTCTACCACCTTCGGAGAGGGTGGTTTCCTTGTTGGCTTTTGGGGGACTTGCATGAGTATCCTTTTTCTAGTTGTTTGTTTGGTGGGCACTTCCTAAGGCCATTTGCTTCTTTTATCTGTTGGTTTTCTGGTGCTTATACCTTTTCCAGATACAAGTTTAGAGATCTCTTCTTCCTTGAAAACAAACTTCTCTAAATCATAGTTTTTTAATCTTGGGAGGGGAACTAAGAGCTTTGTCCTGCAGAATAGTAGGTGTATCCTTATTGTGTCCTTGATAGGATATTTTCTGCAACTAGATACTTGTCATCCATCAGTGTATCTCTTTCTATCCTTAGGAAATACTTCAACTTGTTGGGGTACCCCAGTTGGTGTGCAATGTAAGTTGTTATCCCCCCCATGCAGAAGTCTCGAGGGCCATCTGGTCCCATTGCAGTGGCCAACTTATCAATTAGAATTTTACCCACGTTAACTACCTTTCCTTCCATTAGAGACCACAAGATATGGAGGTATAGTATAGTTTCATTCCCTATGTTAGATCTAAAGATTAGGGATTTTACAAAAATCTTGTGCACTACTCTCATGAAACTTGAGTGCGTCATCACGACTTTCGATTTCCCTGAGCTATATTTTGAATCTCCTAAGAGTCTTTTCCAGGTCTTATCAGTTGTGAAGCCCTTTGCATCTTTGCCTCCTCATGCCTTGTTAGCACATTATGCCTACTCAATTGAATCTGATAAGATCTCATTTATCTACTTCTCAACTAAAATGTAGTCCTTCTTCATGATCCTCACTTGTAGCTTATACTCACCCCCGCACTCTAAGATTTTCTCATTTTCCACTAGAAGCTTTATGATGAAGGACATGAATTCTTGCGTCAGATCGTCATAAGAAGTCATGCTCGTGAAACAAATATGATATATTCCTAGCTATTCGAAGATCTGTTACACCCTCCGATATTTCCCCAGTTACTCTAGGGTGTTGACATCCCCATATCTTATTACCTTGTATTTCTTCCTCTGGAAAATATCTCACTATATTTCATGGTTCTCTTCATCTCTGGGCACCAGTTCATTGTTAGGTTGTTCTCTTCTTGTGGCATGTGCTAGTTGTCTTGGGATGTTGGAAGATGTAACTAGTTTGTGAGTGGTGGCCTTGATTGTTTCCCTTTCTTCAAATATCTTGGCTGCCTTCCTAGGTCTCTCCTTATCATCCTCTTATGCAAGCCTCTTTTTTGGTATTTGCACCTCCTCAGACAATGTGTATTCAAAGGTTTCTGTTCTTTTTTGTTCTTCCTCCACTTCTAACTCCTCCGGGATTGGTTCGGCCAAGATCTTTGTTCTATCTGCTTCTAGTCTGGCCATGATTCATTTTGGAGTAGGTTCCCCATGTTATTCAATGTAGCTCGCATGCTCAGCTTTCAGTTTCTACACTCTCTCTATTTTCTTTGTGGTCATTGAGGCTCTCACCTTTTTGGTGTACTCAGACTCATGCACTTGGATTTTTCCCTAATTTCCTGCCATATTATGCTTGTAGATACACTAAGTATCTCTATCTAGACTAATTAGATGGGTAAAAGGGAATGGAAATATGTTAGGTTATGGATTGGCAGTTGTTGAGTAACAATTTTTGGTGAAGTAATCAATTCGAGCATAAATCAGTCAAAGGCAACAACTTGTCGTTAAATAAGAAAAACATCAGCTGATGTTGACAACTGATGGTCTTAACCGATGGCCAAAGTCAGGAGTCTGTGGTACAACTGATCTTAACCGATGTCCAAAGTCAGGAGTCTATGGTACAACCGATAGTAAGAACCAATGGTCAGCTCAAGAGGTAGTCTAGCTTAATTGATGGTGGGGATTGGAGAAACAAACAATGGTAGGAACATGTGATGGAAGAGAAAGGGTGGTGGTTGGATCACCTGATGTCCAGAATCGATCATAAGATCTTATGGTTAGAACAGGCGGTGGTGGGGAAGGTCTAGTGACAACTGATGGTTAGGGGCAACAGCGAACCGGCCAATGGATTGAATAATGGTGGTAGGCAATAGACGATGGTAAATGGAAATAGGCAGTAGTCAGAGAAAGCAAAGGCTTAGCTCAACCGATGCCAGAACCAATGGTCGACAGTTGCTAGGGTTAACACATGTTGGTGATAGGAACAACAAACCATGGTGGTGCCAAAGAGGCGATGGCGGGTTCAGTGGTTAAAAAGGAAGATGAAGCAACAACCGATGGTGGTGAAGGTCTAACATCCAATGCTCGGGGAATACTTAGCCATGATCGATGGTGATGATCAGTCATCAACAACTTGGACAGGTCAGAAAGAAGGAAGGTAGAGAAAACTCAGAAAGTGACACAAAGTCAGGGGAAGCCCGAAGTTTTAGGGGCTACCTTGTCATTGCTGGGTTCTTGGCTTGCCAATGGTCTAGAAGCATCACTCTAGCATCCTCCTCTTGGTCAGATATTCCTTCATATTATTCGTCACTAAATGACAGGGGAGAATCGTCTTTGTCACTCTGGCATCCTTTTGTTGCTTCTAGGGTTTATCTTTGTTGCTCGATGAAAGGAAGGAAGAAGAGGATTAGTCGATCCCTTTTTATTTATTTTTTTGCTTGGTCTACCAGCGGGTGTTTAGGTGGGCTTTTTTGTCCTCTTCAACCATCAATTGATGGTTTGACAAATGGTGAAGGCACCTTGAACATCCGATGGCTCTCCTGTGTTTGTTAGTAGATAGCGTGCCCATGCTTGTCAGCCAATGGCTCATCTATGACTGACGTACGATGGAGGTCCTGCAGTAATCACCTGGTGGTGCTTCTGCCTCACCCAACCAATGGTGAGGCAGAGTGGTATCAATCAGTGGATCTTCCGGATGTCAACTGATGGTTTACATCAACCGATGGCCCGACAGAATTGACTCCTTCAATGAAAGACATGTATATAGACTTCATTATTTTATTATATGCATACTATATCTTAATGACCAAGTTTGAAACATTTTTATAGATAAAATTTTAATAAAATTCTATTACTTCCTAAATTCAAAAGGCGCTAGGACCTTAAAGTAAGATCTATTTAAATACCATTAGTTTATTAAATGAAAAAGTAGACAGGAAAGATATAGAGAAAGTGGGAAATCCTTGGGTTGCCTCCCAAGAAGTGCTAATATAAAGTCTTCAACTTGACTCTCATTCTCATGGACCTTCAAGTGGAGCAGGTCTGGGCTCCTCTAGCTCCAGTTTTGATCTTCTTACAAAAGCTTCATCCTCGTAATATCTTTTGACTTTGTGCCCGTTGACCTTAAAAGTACCATTCTTTTCACTGGTAATATCCATCACCCCAGATGGGTAAATCTTGACAACAGAGAAGGGTCCAAAACATATGGACCTTAGTTTTCCTGGAAATAACTAATTCTTGAGTTAAATAGCAGAACCTTATCCCCCTCTGACATGTCTTTGTTCTTAATGTGGGCATCATTCCACACCTTTGTTCTTTATCTGTAAATGTGGGCGTTTTCATTGGCATGTAGCCTCAGTTACTCAAGCTTGTCTAACTATAGATACCTTTTCTTTCCAGACCTATCTAGATCCATATTTAGGAATTTGATTGCCCAAAGGGCCCTGTGTTCTAGCTCTATTGACAAATGGCACGACTTTCCATAGATGAGCTAATAGGAGGTTGTCCCTAATGACATTTTGTAAGAAGTTCTATATGCCCACAGGGCATCATCTAACTTCATGGACCAATCCTTACGGGTCCTGCCAATGGTTTTCTGTAATATATGATTAATACGTCGGTTTGAAACTTCGACCTACCCTGACGTCTAGGGGTGGTATGGTGTGGCTACCTTATGGTTGACCTTGTACTTCTTCAATAATGCTTCAAACTGTTTTTCCATGAAATGGGACCCCCGTCACTAATTATGGTGCATGGAATCCCAAATCTAGGGAAAATGGTCTTCTCAAACAGCCTCACAATTGCCTTAGAGTCACAGGTGGGAGTTGCTACAACTTCTACCCACTTGGAGACATAATCTACTATAACCAAAATGTACTTGTTTCCTCTAGAGGGAGGGAAGGGCCCCATATAATACACTCCCCATACATTAAAGATCTCCACTTCCTCCCAGTCAGACATAGGCATCTCATTTCTTTTTGTAATATTTCTAGCCAGTTGCCATTCTTTATAGGAGTTGACAAAGGACATAGCATCTTTGAAGAGTGTCAGCCAATAAAAGCCTGATTGTAGGACCTTAGTTGCAATCCTTTCACCTCGATGGTAACCTCCATAAGGTGAGGAATGGCATTCCTTAAGGATTTTAGGCACCTCTTCTTCTGGTACACAACGCCGGTATAAGTTGTTAGAACATTTCTTAAGAAACAAAGGGCCATCCCAATAACAATTCTTCAAGTTAGAGAAAAGTTTCTTTTTCCAATTATAAGTTATCTTGGGGGTTAATTGTTTGATATCTAGATAGTTATATATGTCATTCAACCAAGGAATATTTTGTTCGACTGACTTGTCCATCATCAAGGCCTCATCTACGTAGTTGTCATTTGTTGGAATGTGATTTTCTTTAGTGAATACTATCTAGACAAGTGGTTAGACACCATGTTCTCCATTCCTTTCTTGTCAATGATTTTGTGATCAAACTCTTGTAGAAACAAAGCCCATTGTAGCAATCTCAATTTTGTGTCCTTTTTATGCATAAGATACTTTATGGTCCCATGATTCGTGTATACCTTCACTTTTGACCCTATTAAGTAGGATCTAAACTTGTCAAAAGCAAACACTATTGCTAGCATTTCTTTCTTGGTAGTGGTGTAGTTTACCTGAGCTTCATCGAGAGTTCTACTAGCATAGTAGATCACATGGTGCTTCTTATCTTTTCTTTACCCTAGGACAACTCCTATGGTGTAATCGATGGCATCACACATGATTTCAAAAGGTAATCCCCAATCAAGTGCTTCTAGTACCGAGGTTGTGGTCAGGGCATTCTTTAGGTAATTGAATGCTTCGAAGCATTTATTAGAGAAATTGAAATGCACATCTTTAACAAGAAAGTTTGACAAAGGCTTCACAACCTTTGAGAAATTTTTGATAAATCTTCTATAGTATCCAGCAAGCCCCAGAAAACTTCTCACTCCTGTGATGGATTTTGGCAGTGGTAACTTTGATATAGATTCTATTTTTATCTTATCCACTTCCATGCCTTCCTCAAAAATTTTGTGCCCTAGCACTATGCCTTCTGTCACCACAAAATGACATTTTTCCCAATTAGGCACTAGCTGCTTCTCCTCACATCTTAGCAAGACCTTAGACAAGTTTTCAAGGCATCTGTCAAACGCAGGTCCATATATTGAGAAGTCATCCATGAATACTTATGTTATATCTTCCAGAAAATCCAAGAATATGGATAACATGCACCTTTGAAAAGTGGCAGGCACATTACATAATCTGAAAGACATTCTTCTGAAGGCATACATTGCATAGACACAGGTGAAAGTAGTCTTTTCTTGATTATCAGGGTGGATAGGGACTTGATAAAATCTAGAATATCCATCAAGAAAATAGAAATAGGATTATCCTATAAGCCTTTCTAGAACTTGGTCGATGAAATGTTGGGGGAAGTGGTCTTTTCTGGTGGCGGTTTTGAGCTTGTGGTAGTCGATACACATTCTCCACCTGGTAACTGTCTAAGTGGCTACTTCATCCCCATTGCTTTCCTTTACTACACTCATTCCACCTTTCTTAGGTACAACATGGATCAGGTTGACCCAATTTTTGTCACTAATGCGATAAATGATTCTGGCATCTCGTAACTTTATTACTTATTTCTTTACAACTTCATTCAACACCTAATTAAACTTTCTTAGTGGCTGAGCCTAAGGTTTAGTAGCTTCCTCTAAATTGATTATGTGCATACACAGAGCTGGGTTGAGGCCCCTAATATCCTCCATAGAATATCATATAGATTTCCTTTGTAGTCTGAGTTCCTTCAACAACTTTTCCATTTGTTCATTTGTCAAATCTGGATTAACTATCACTGGATTCTTTTCCTCTTCATCAAGGAATTCGTACTTCAACTCTTCAAGCAATTGCTTCAGCTCAGGTTTTGATTCCAGTACCACGTTTTCATTTGGTGTATGTCCCAATGAGGCATTGGCATACATCACAGTTTCTATTGTACCTTCTACATCACTGAAACCATCCTCCTCACATTGATTCAAGTAATCCAAAATCTCAACCACTTCAGGATTTTCTAGATTGGGATCATGATTATGTAAGGCCCAGATGAGAGGGTTGACTATCATATTGTTTTCTTGTACTTCCTCACTATATTGAGTATATCCAAGAAATAGGTAGACTCAAACAAAGAGGGTCCTCTCATGGCATCTTGTACATGGAAACTGATGTGATCATTGCCCATGCGGAGAGTAATGATCCCCTCCATGACATCTATTAGGGATCTCCCATGGCAAGGAATGGTCTTCCAAATATCATGGGGCATGATGGATATTCGACGGTGTCAATCACCACTATATCACAAGGTATAAAGAACCTTCCAAAGCAGATTGGAACATCCTCTACCACTCCTACTGTCTTTGTAAAGGTGTGGTCGGCAAGCTGAATTCTCATACCTATCTTCATAATTTTTGTCAGTCCAAGCCTTTGGACTAAAGAAAGGGACATAAGACTGATACTTTCTCCTAAATCAGTGAGTCCATTTCTTTCTACATTGTCTCCAACATTGAAAGGAATAGTAAACATTATCGGGTCACTTTTCTTTGAGGGTATAGTAGCTTGAACAAAAACACTTGACATCTTAGCTAGTTGTATTGTATCAATGTGATAACCTCTCCTTCTCTTCATAATTAGGTCTTTGAAGAATTTGGTATAGGTAGGTATTTCCTCAATCGCATTTTAGAAACAGAATATCTAGGTGCAGTTTCATTACTTCCTACATGAACTTCTCATATCTTTTCTTTAATTGAGCATTGATTAACCTGTAGGGGAATGGGACTCTTGTGCATAGGATTTCTTCATGTAAAGATCTCTTTGGTGGTATCTGACTTCTTGTCCTTTGCATCTTTCTTCTTTTTGTCTTTTTCTATGGCCTTGTCTTCCTTTACTGGCTCTTCCCTTTCAGATTCCTCCTCTAATATAGTGGGTTTAGTTTTTGGATCGGTAGCCTTCTCTCTTTCAAGGTGTATCTCTTCTTGTTGTTTTTCTACAACTTTTCCCGATCAGAGGGTAGCCATCTTTACAGTCTCTGTGTTCAATGGGATCTTCCCTAGAGGATTATTCATCAGTTCTGCCAAATGGGCTAGTTGTTGATCAATCTATCTTTGATGTGTTTGCATGTCTACCAATCTGATTATACATCATGGTTAACACTCCTGAGTTGGTGATCTCTCTTTGAATGAGTTGGTTGTTCACCAAAGCTTGCCTTTTTGCAAAATCAAATAGTTGAGCGATCATATCTGGTTGGTTGTTATCCTTGGTCTGATTCTGACTTTGATTTTTTCCTTGATTTTTATGACTCGCATTTTTGTTTTGATATTGGTAGTTTTTCTTATTTGACTGATACCTAGTAGTCCTGGTATACTGAGTCGGTCCACTTTTTTTCTCGAATCTTGGGGGTGTCTTAGACAAACCACCCAGTTGATGAGAATTCTTAGCAATGTCTTTGTTACCATAATTGAATCCCAGATGATTTAGACGTTTGAAATTTGCATAAGAGATGTTCTCTATATCTTCTTCACTTTTTCTTTCTTCACTTTCTTATGACCGTGTATAGATACAGTTGTCGATTCCATGGCCTCCTTCTCCACATGTGACACACTTCATGACTTTCTCAATAGGTTTATTAACTTTTCTTCCAATGTCTTTTAGTTGTTTGACATATGTGACAATCTTCTGAATTTGAGTTGTGATGTTTTCCAGGGATTTGGCTTTGATTGAAGGTCCTTCAGATCCATCCATCTTCACTGAGACTCTATCGTTTCTCTCATACTCCATGCTTGATTGCAGTGCAGCCATGTTGTCGATAATCTTCATAGTTCTGCTCAGCTTCTTTCCAAGGAAATCATTCCAGGCAGCTACATTCAGTGAGGTCCGCTCCATGGGAGTTAGGCCATTGTAAAACGTTGTCACTAGAAATCCCTTGTGGTAATTGTGGTGAGGACAATCCCTTTGATACTCTTGATATTGTTCCCAAGCTTCATGAAGATTCACTCCAGGCTTTTGCATGAAGGAAGTGATCTTTTGCCTATTTCGAATGGTTTTCTCATTAGGATAGAATTTAGTGACAAAAGCATTATCGAGGGGCCTACATCCATCTATAGACTGATGAGGTAGGTTAAGATACCAAGATAGAGCTTTATCCTCCAGAGAGAAAATGAATCCCTTGTAGTATATGATTTCTTGAGGCATTCCCCTCATCTTGATGGTGTAGCATATGTTTTTGAAGGCATCAAGATGATGATAAGGATTCTCGTTCTTTGAATTCCCTTGGAAAGGCTTGTTTTAGATCATTGAAATGACAACAAGTTTTAGCTCAAAATTAGTTGCATTGAAATATTGGATAACGATTGGGCATCTTGACTCATTATCTTTAGAAGTAGCCAATTCTCTAAGAATTTTATCTTCTTCATCATCTTCCTCCTCGCTATTATTGTGATCACGTTCATGATCTCGATGATTTCTTCTATGTCTTTTGTTGCGGTGATGGTAGTGCTCATGATGGTCATCGCTCTTTACGATCTTGTTCCTCATGGTGATGACCGTCTGAGTGATGTTCCTCCCGTTATTCTTTGATTTTTGGAGGTGGACGGTTATGTTGGACTCTTGGATTCTGATCCTCCCCAGTAAGTCTACTGTCTCTATGAGGTGACATGGTGTCTTGAAAAGAGGGTGAGGTGTTGATTAAATCTACTTCCCTTTAGGCTACCTAAATAGATCGTGCAGTCATGTTAGAAAATTGGATGTGTAAAATGAAATATTCTAAGCAATCTAGAAGTAGAAGATTTAGAGATTTTGTGTAGTCAAGCTTATTTCTAAGTTTGAGGCACATGTGTATAGTGAGTAGACTCGCGTTATCAGTAGTACAATTTTTCTTTATCCCAAGAAATAGTGCCAAATAGTTGACCGGCCTAAGTCACACGTCCAAAATGGAGCAGATCTAGAGTAGTTGTACTCTTAGATTTATAACTTGACACTCAGGGCCCCACAACTTTTATATGGGGTCTAATGTAGTAGATCGGGGTCGAACCACAGGGACAAGGTTAGTAATTTCTAGGAACATAGAGCCTTAGACTCAAATACACCAATGAAAAAGGTAGATTAAGATGGTGTTCCCTAAGGAACAATGTCACTCCAAAAAATAAGAAAATGAAAAGAAACAAAATGAGAAAATAAGATCAAACAAGAAATATGTAACCAAAGTATGGATGGGAACTTGGATCGGGTTTCACCTACTATGATATCTCACTAACATGCAACACTCTCACCCTTTTGTATACCTTTAACAATATTACAAGCAATCATCGTATATGTCTATTCCCTCCTCTCTTTAGCTTAGGATAGATCTAGATTATAGGTTGTATCTCTCTCGAGATGGCAAACAAACAATCACAAAGCAAACCTTATGACCATTAACTTTAGCATTCCAACATTTTCATGTATTCTGTAACTTTATAACACTTACATAACATTAATACTACTCTTTCGAGGAATTAACAGTCATACATCACAATATGGTACCTAATCATGCAAGTGAAGCATTAAGAACAGAGTATGGATATAGTCCTGCTAGGAGCATATATATATTCAAAAGGATGCAAGTATATATATGTTGGGAGAGCCTTAGTGTCTACTCCCAACCCAAGTAAGGTGTTTAGCCACACATTCTCATGAGTAGCATTTTGAATTTACAAATGGATGGAGACATGGAGAGATATAGGAAGGAAGATATGGAGAAAGAAGGGAAAGAAAATCAAATCAGGGGACCAGGGGATACACTGATGGTGTCCAGACGATGGCTACAACTGATGGCCTAGTTTTGTTGCTTGTGGACTAAAGCAACAGTGTTGGTGATCACCTCTCCTTCTTCTTCCTATTTCTGTCAAAAGAGAGACTCCGGAAGTGAGAAAGGGTGAGCAGGAGGAGGTCTAGGAGTAGGACTAATGGACTCTCATCCGTCATTCATGTCATCTTTTGGCGGCTGAGATAAGTCGATGGTGGCTTCTTCCTCTGGCGACTCCACATTCAGTCTACAACACCAGCTTAGAGGCAATGTGCGTGACCCCCCTTACATAGCTGATCATCTCCTATTTATAGGTGTCGGCTTGGGGTCCTTTACTTGCACCCCAAGCCTCCTAGGTACTCTCCCTCAGGGAACGTTCTCATGGTCCTGAGTATGGTAGCTGTCACAACCACCATCAAGAGTCAGGAATAGGTTCACCATTGATTGATGAGCACAAACACGCCACCGACTGGTGGGCTCAAGGGCGTCACTTATTGATTCTTGCAAATGTGCCATTGACTGATGGTCACAGGGGTTCCACCAAGTGATGATAGTAGGGGCACCATCAGTTTCTGAGCGTAAACACACCACTAACTGATGAGTGTAGACACACCTTCAAGTGATGATAGCAGGAACACCATCAGTTGATGGTTGCAAGTATACCATCAGCTGATGCTCAAATGGGTGTCTATGAGTGATAGGTTGCCGCAACCAACAGTTTATGATGTGGCAGGGTGCTTCTAAGAAACATTCGGTGGTGAGTTAACTGATGGATACACAGATACCATCATTTGTCATCCCATGGTGGCTCCGCCTTTGAATATCAAGCTTCCAATCATTTGCTTTCCTACAATTGACATCATTGTCATTGTTAAAAATAGGGTAAGGAGAGTATATGCAAGGAAGGAGGGAAGTAGATATAGATTTTCCTAAATAGTGGCAAATATGGATAAAATAAGCCATATAATATCTGCAAAAATGGATGTTATCAGGTAGTCACCCATAGAGAGAGGCCTTCTCCTTTTCTATCATAACTAAGGTTTCTCAAGAGATATTGAATTGATACCATGTGGAATGAAGGATGTGTGTTTTATTCTTATTGACAACACACTCATATCCTATATATAGGAAAGGAGGCAAGTAAAAGGAAGCAATCTTAACCTAATGGGAAAAATAATAAGGCCCATGAACATATTATCTAATAATGTATCTAACAGTCTAACCCTATGTATGTACACTCATATGTATTGTATTAGAAAGACCATGAATGGCACTTGGTACAATTTTCCTATTATTTTTTATAATTACAAACTAGTCCCCATGTGTATAACAACATTTTACACTACTTTTTAAAATTATATACTATGTAAGAAGGCTCTTATAGACAATATAAGAAATCCCATGAAGGGTCTCGAAACAAATTTTCTATTATTTTTGGGAATTACAAGTCAGTCCCTGTATGTGCAATCTACACTTTTGTCTTTATCTTTGAAAATTATATGATATATAATAACAATTATTTTATACTATATAAAAAAACCCATGAAGGGCCAAAGGTGACTAAGACTGTTGAAAAAACCAAGAAACCAACAAAGGTGTGACAAAAGAAGAAGAAGATTGTACAAGCAAAGAAGGAAAACAACAATAATGAGGTACTGAAGAACATTAATAATACCACAGAAACAAAGGCAAATGACTTTACTCCACCTAAAGCAGATCATATTGTTGTGAACCCTGATATAGATAAAGTCATGGAGGTTGTGGCAATTATTGAAGGCGACAAAGAGGAGGAGATGGTAGAATTTAGGGAAACTAAGGAGAGACTGAAAGAATCAGCTTCACCAGAGTTAATTGATGACATAAATGAAGCCTTAGCTGCGACACAACCTGGTAGGAGAAGTAGGGGTAGCAGAGCACAAATGAAGAAATAAAAGAAAGAGCATACTATTCCATCTATTGAGCCCTGTTGATGAAGTCCAAAATGGCCTGACCCAGACATACCCATAAATGAGCCACATGATGCCTTGGAGGTGGATCATGTCTCTACAATTCCTTTTATAATTCCATAGGAGGAGGTGGATATGAGTGGGACCAAGGAAAATGAAGATCTTGAGGGGACCACAACGACTTTCTTGCATACCACAACAAGTTCTTAATATTGGATATTATGTGCTGGAATATACGAAGGATAGGTAAGAAGGAGACACAACGCAATCTCAAGGAACTTGTGTCTAGACAAAAACCCAAGATTGTAGCCATTATAGAGCCTTATCTAAGTGGTGTCAAAGATACACAAACCATCAAGAAGCTAGGATTTACAAGATCTTCAGGGTGGAAACCCAAGGTTTTTCCAGGGGTATTTGGGTTTGCTGGTCAAAGATCTAGAGGAGGGTGCATAGAGCTTTTGGTACATTGAAATTCAATTGAAAACTCAAAGCAAAGAAGGCAGAGGAAACAAGGAAGATGCTTCAATTTAGAGTGGTTCCAACCTTTGAATCAAAGGTTGTCACTCCACTACCCAGTTGTCTCCAATTAGGATTTTGAAAGTGATTTATTTTATTTACCTCATAAGGATGTTACAATAAAATACAATCACCTTCCTTGAAGTAGCCTACACCTTCAAGTAGCCTCAACCTCCTTGAAGTAACCTCAAGCCCTTAGAGCAGCCTTTACCACCTTGAAGTAGCTACACCACCTTGACATAGCCTTCACCTAGAAGTAGCTCCAACCTACTTTGAAACAGCCTTCTTGAAGTAACATCAAGCAACCATGGAGCAGCCTTCTCCACCAAGAAATAGCTCCACCACCTTGAAGTAGCCTTCACCGAGAAGTAGCTCCATCCTCCTTTGAAGCAACCTTCTTGAAGTAACCTCAAGCAACTTTGGAGCAACCTTCTTTTCCTTGAAGTGGCTCCAAGCAACCTCCCTCAGACAGCCTCCTACACTTCAGAGTAGTCAAGGAAAATAAATATAATACAAAGGAAATAGATTGGAAGAAGGAAAAACTTAATCAATGAAAGGAAAAACTTAACCAATGAAGTACAATGTCTTGATTCCTATATCAAGCTTATAGATCTCCTACCCACTTAATATGAACGTTTCTATATGATGGCTAGGATATTGTAGCTATAGGACACAACATTAGAGCTCAAGGAAGAAGATAGCAAGTGATTCTCAACTTTGTTGCTATCTAGAATGAATATTCAATAGCTTGTGTGTTGTTGTATGCAAGTGATGATGTGGGTGTCCTAAGGCTTCTCCTATTTATAGGAATGGTTTACTAGTGATTAGGGACATTCTAGGGAGTGTTCTTAGTGCTTAAATATCCAATAGGTAGAAAGTAGTTGGGTTGCACAGGATAAAATATTCATTAAAAGTGAAGTTTCTAGAACTTTTCTCGGCCGACAATATTGTCGACCGGATAGACTCTCGATCCACAAACTCATCGATTGGATGACTATGTTGATTCAGTTGGCTCCAACGACTATATGTCTATATCTCTATTTTTTAAACATACTACAAGGGCTATATCTCGATCTACAATATTGTCGACTGAAATTGACTTAGAACTAAGGATTTGCAAAGTTATTTCTCAATTGTCTGAGTCTTTGACCAAGTGATTCTTGGTCAACAATTTTGTTGACTGAGAAGGACTTGTTGCACGGATTTTCAGTGTATGTGAGGTCATATTGATGACTCACATGAAACCTATCAACCCCATAGTCTTCATGTGAGTGTAAGATAGGGTTTTGTGTGGATAGGGAAAATCTAAAGCTTGATTTACATGATATCTAAGTACTTGTACATTATATAGTTGTACCAATTTTTACATTGAGTAAAATTATGCAAATATTAAACATTTAAGCACCCTGATTTTCAACTATCCACTTAGTATGATCTTCTCATCATCTTGAACCCTAAAATACTCAAGTAGTATGTGGGATCCACAAGAATGAAATGTTTGTCATCATCAAAACAAAGGGTATGCTAATGCACAATTTAGCCAACAATCTCCCCATTTTTGAAGATGACAAACATTCCTAAAATAAAGCAAAATATTTGAAATGAAATGAGTTTCAAATCTGTGTCAAACTAGATATGAATAAGAAATTGGATCTCATAAAATGTACGCTAATATGCCTAAAGAGATATGGAACATGTTATCCATCTCTTATGGAAATTTAGCACCAATTAATGTCAAGACAAGAGATAATGAAAATATTTTAAATATTTTATGTTATTTTATTTCTCCCTCTTTGTCATTTTAAAAGATAATCATATGTGTAAATCAATAAGATTCCCCCTTAATTAATTACACCCCCTTAATTGTTTACTTCAAAAAGAATGTCAAATTTAGCCACAATTCAAGACCCAATATTAATTTCTCAACCATTTACAAGGGATATTAAGATCTGAAATGATATGAGATTCCTTTACTCTCACAGTGGGATCAATAAATGTATCTCTACCCAAATATCAGGGATGTTAAACCCATATTGGTGTAGAGAATCCAATAAAGAGCAAGATAAAAAAGACATGCACAATATATCCAAGAATTTCGTGAGATCCCCCTTAATCTCATAATAAAAGTGAGATTAGTACAAAGATAATTTAAATAATAAGTAACTTTGAAGCCAATAAATCAAGTAAGGCAATGAATAAAGTTTTATGGTCTTTTAAACAATTCTTGCATATTTTTTTATTAGCAATTGCTCTCATTTAAACATTTGCAATGAATTAATCACGATGAGCAATTTATAGGTTTAATATACCAATGTTGAGTGCAAGTGAATTATTTGATTTGCAAATAAGCATTTCTGTCGGGATTATTTTTGGTCGACCATGACTTTGATCGGGGCTCCCCTCGGGCGATCTCCTTGTCGGCCAAGAGGCAGTTCTATTGACAAAATCTACAGTTTATCTAGAGTGATCATGATATAACCTTTTCTTCTATATTATCATAAGTGACCAATCACCTTTCTTTATGTGTATTCAATCATGTTTCAAGTCATGGTTTTAAGCAACATAGGTTTCTTCTTTTATGATTCTATTAAGAAAACAATTTTTGCATCTATTTGAAGAGTTTAATGTCCTTATTAGTGGCTAGAATAACATATGAATGGACTCAAGTCTAGCCTTATAAGCATAAGTTATATTAAAGTATATTTTTTCATTATATCCTATCTTTATTTATTTCATCATGCTCATTTAGTTCCAATGAATGTTTTGTCTTTAGATCTAGGAACTGAATTAGATATGCATTTACAATTATTTTTCTTTTATCAACAACCTTGATGTTTTCTTATGAATCATAACCATTTTCATAACACTTATGATGTTGTTCTTTCACCAATAGCACATTCAAAATTTGTACCAACATTACCTATGTCTATTGTTTTACCTTAGAAATTTTCTCCAAATGTGATCAATAATCTTACCTTTTCTCCAAGTATATAAAAAGCTTCCTTATTTTTTATCATATGCTTTTTAGAGAAATTTCTTTATATCATAAAAACCTACAAATCATGTAAGTTTTGGTACCCATATAGTGGTTCTTTTGGTTATGAAAGATTTTCATTGAGTATATATGAATCAGAGTGAAAAAGCACTTTATAACTATCAAGTATTGATTTTAAGTAAATGATTTTAATGACAACAATTTCTATCAATATTGTTTTCAGTCAAAAAAAATTTGTCTGACAAGCACCTCGGTTAAGAGCTTTGTTGACCGAGTACTATTCCACAGGTTTTTCAGCAATTGTAGAATGAATCAAGATAATTCTTTTTCAACTAGTTTTGATTTCAATAACACAATTAAACAATCAAATACTCAAACATATACAGTTAATGCTAATTTTAGTTGAGATGAGACATTACCAATGTCAAAATGAAATTTAGGTCAAATCTCAACTAAGTGTCCAATATTTCTAAGTTGGAGGTTTTGGAACCCAAACCAAGTCAACATCCTTCTTTTTCTTATATGGATAAGAGAATGAATAGCACCCAAAACGTTGATAATAGTGACAGCAAATAAAATCAATCTCATTTATCTTCTTGGTATTTTGGTTATGTGCTAGATTGTCTTTGGGAACATATAAGATCTTTAATTTGGGTTTTTCTATTTTTCTAGTTCTAGGCATTTGGAAAGTTTTCTCTTTAGGTACATATCCTAGACCTCTTCTTCCAATTTGTACAAAGGAGTTTTCAAACATTTTATCAAGGATATTATTACTCTTTAGACTATCAACATGTTTTTGTAACTTAGCAATTTCATCAATTTTCGTTGTAATATCTAGTTTTTTCTTGATCTAAACTTGAAAGAAAAGAATCTCTTTGTCTAACAGTGAAATCATAATTTGAACTAGAACATAAAATAGGTTGAGTTTTATAATTATTTATCTTAGCAAGCAATTCAACCTTTTCTTGAGAAAGAAGATTATTGTTGGTTTCTAGAAGCAACTTGATATTGTAATCATTAATAGATGATTTCAAGGTGTCTTTTTTAGACATATGATTTTCATTTTTAGAAATAAGATTATACAATTTAGCATGCAAATCATCATTAGTTTGTGTAAGCTTCCTCAATTTCTTTTTACAATAAACATATTCATCATGTAGTTCTTCAATAATAGTGACTAGCTCTTCTTTAGATAAATCAAGAAGACTTACCTCATTTTTCTCTTCATCGGTTGCAATGAAACAAATTACCTTGTCCTGTTTAGCCATGAGACATTCTAATTCTTCTTCTCCACTCTCACTCTCATCGCATGACTCATCACAAGCTACTTTGTAGGCTTTTTATTTATTCTTGAAAGAGTATTTCTTTACCTTCTTGACTTTAGGACACTCACTCTTTAAGTGTCCCTTCTTGCCGCATTCAAAGCATCTACGGGAAGAAGAGGAAGAAACACTAGAATTTTTGTTAGATTTTGATCTTCTATATTGCTTATCATTTACAATGTGTGCATCCTCTTCATCTTCTCCTTCACTTGACTCATTACTTTCTTGAGCTTTGCTTGTAGCTTTGAATGCTATATCCTTTTTTTTTCTTTTTGAAGTTCCAACTCAAATCTTTCTTCTTCTTCAAGAGTAACTTTAGGAGTCTCTATATTGTCAATAAGTTACTCCATCTTCAATGTGGTAAGGTCATTTCTTCTTCAATGGCCGTCACCTTTGGGTTGTACTTTGGAGGAAAGGATCAAAGAATATTGGAAACTTGTTCTGTGTCACTTGTATACTTACCCAAGGCACTCAAGTAGTTAACAATACAAGAGAACCTGGCATACATTAGAATTGTTAAAACTTTTGTCTAAGCATGTTAATCTTGTATCCTTAACTTGAGTTGTACCTTCATGTGTAACTGAGAGTTTATGCCAAATTTCATAAGCATTTTCACATGAAGATGTCCTATTAAACTCACTAATGGAAATTGAGCAATATAAAATACTTACTACTTTTTCATTCAATTGAACTTGCTTTATCGTTTTGGGATTCCATGTTACATACTCCATATTAAGAAGTGCATAGGGAAAGGACACCATTTTCCAAAGCTCTAGGATGATCCCTTGGAAGTAGAATGGCATCCTTCTTTTCCAATAAGTGTATTTTCTTCCGTCAAAGGGTGGTGGTCAACTCACATAAGTTCCTCTGAGGTTGAGGTTGTGTAGTACATTGTCCCCCATTCAAGACCGATTAAGGCTCCTTGAATACCTTCACTGATACCAATTAAAAGATCTAGAGGGAGGGTGAACAGAGCTTTTAGTATTTCAAAATTCAATTGAAAACTCAAAGCAAAGAAGGAGGAGGAAACAAGGAAGACACTTCGATTTAGAGTGGTTCCAACCTTTCAATGAAAGATTGTCAGGCCACTACCCAATTGTCTCCGATTTGGATTTTGAAAGTGGTTTATTTTATTTACCTCATAAGGATGTTACAATAAGATACAATTGGCATGATTCTTATCAAGGCTACACACTAGCCAACTAAAGGTGTCTAGATGCAACCCTAAGGGAAACCACATGAGATCTCTCAAAATTTATAATAACCCTAACAGGAGTCGATCACAACACTAAATAGGTCACCCACAAGAACACAGGGTACTATTATAGTATTAGTGATAAGCAAGAGTAGGGGTCGATCCTCAGGGACAGAGCAAGCACTAGAGATAGGTCAGCATTGGCTACATTCCTAATGCAGAGACTAGGGATGATGGGTTTAAAAGGGGTTGTTTGATTGTTAAGCTAAGTGAACAAGCAAGTAAAGACAACATGAAATATAAGCTATCACAAACCCTAAATTATCCTAATCAAGCAAGTCTAAGGAATTAGACTAAGCAATGAACTAAACAAGAGAAAGGGCTAGCTACACTACACTAGTAGAAGAATTAGAAAATAAGATCTAAGTTAACAACTAGAGAGAGCAAGAACCTAAATTAACCCTAAATAACAAGATTAAGCAATTAACTAAATTGAACAAAAGCAACTAAACTAGACTAGCATGAACAAGCTAAGAAGGCAAGATAGGTTTTAAAAAATGAGATTAGGTAGGTGGGACGTTTGGGAAAGTGCTTTGATATTAGTTGGGGGTGTCATCATAGCAAGAAATTATCACAATTCAATCTAGATTACCAAACCAAACAACAAGGCAAGTGTTATTAGAATGTACCCTATACTACTAGTTGGAGAACTAGGGTTAGGTGTAATTCTAGTAGGACTTGTCAAGTCTAGGTTTCTAGGGTAATTGGTATTAGGTCAATTGAGAGCCAAGGGTAGAAATGGGAGTAGAAATTAAGGTTTTTCACCTCATGCCACTAGCCATCTAGCCTTTAGAAAGCTCTAGGAAATTGCACTAATCACACTTAAACTAGCCACTTAGATCTCACATTCACATCTAGAAGGAGGGATATGTATGTAGGAACGAAGGGGGCTAGCTAAGGATCTACTATTTGGACCTAGGAGCCATTGTTAAGATTGCTACATACACTCCAATTCCCCCTAGAAGCTAAGTGTCATCAAACATATCAAAACAAGCAATCCATGTTAAAAGCATAAACCACATTCAATAAAATAGGAAATGAGATACAAGTAAGAGGCAATCATCATAGATAGAAATCATGTTCATTACAAGTTATTTTCCCCCAATATGGTATCAAAGTCACATTTTTACCCCAAATAGCCCACCACTAGGGACTTAGCTAGACATAATCAAAGAAATAGCAAAAGAAAGGGGAAGATGGGGATAGAACTTAATGAAGCTTGGAGTAGATCTTCCTTCTTCACCTCCTAGAAGTTTGGGGACGTCCTTGCTCCTCTAATGGTGCAGATGGGTATGAGAATATGGGGGATTATGGAAGGAAACCTAGAAAACTAGGTTTCTAAGGTGGAAATGAGGTGGAAATGGTGGGTGGAGAGTATAAATGCAAGTAGGATGCAATGAATGCTCAAGGAGTGGATAGAGGGGGATAATGGAAGATAGGGGGTCTAACCTTCATGCTCGAGCCACCTTCTATGTATATATAGGTGGTGAGGAAGCACTAGGGTAAGTAGGAGTAGAATAGGAAAAGCAGTGTAAAAATGGGTAGGGTTAGTTGGTCACCACGGTCGTGTTGATGTGCCATGGCCGTGGTGGGGGTAGCATGGAATGGTAGTGGGGATGTGGAAATAGTCAAGGTGTGAAAGAGAGCAAAAAGGCTAAGTATATGTGGTGGTCACCGTGCCACGGCCGTGTTGGGTAAGTGGCACCACAATCGTGGTGGGGTACCACGGTCGTTTTGGAGGAGGAGGTCATGAGAGTGGAGAGCACCATAGGTGAGGTGGTCTTTAAGGGCCACATACATGGTGAGTGGCCACGACTGTGGTCATCCAAGTAAAAAATGGGTCGCTTCCCTATTGGTTTTGGGGGACTCGGTGCATAATTACAATAGTCGTTGCGGGAGGCCATGGTCGTTTTGTCTTCTTCTAACCATGGTCGTGCTGATGGCCATGACCATGGTGTTTTCAATGGGCCACGGTCATGCTGATGGCCACGGGTGTGGTGCGTTTGGCATAGAAACTTTGACTACCCTGTTGATTCTTCACAATAATTGACACGTCCGTGGTGGATGCCCACGGCCATGTTGGGGTCTATAGTGGCTAAATGAACTTCAACCTTCATCATTAATGGCCTTCTTTGCTTGATTTCGAATATTGGCCATTAGGGGTAGGTTGAGGGAGTTTTGGGGCCTTTTTTGGTCCCCTCCATGAGCGAAGGAACCCTAGAACTCCTTCCTTCTCTCTCATCCATCCAAAGTATGGTCCAAGTACCTAAAAATAGTGCAAGGAACGTCAATAAGTGCATTTGATAATAATACTCATATTGAGGGATTTAACTTGCATTCTACTATGTTTAGATGAAAATAAAGTACAAAATGGAACAAGACGGAGCCCTAAAATAGGGCTGCATCACCACCCCAAACTTAAAACATACTTGTCCTCAAGTATGCTCCAACTTGATCTCTCTTTTCAATTTTCTTTCAACAAACAAGAATGACAAATGCATAGAAATAGATAATTATTGACTAAATGGTCTTGGAAGTGACTAAGTGCATGTATTCTACCTCTATCCTCTCCTCTTTCACATGTCAATCATGAAATGAGCATTTATCATACAAACTTCAAATATAAAGCATATAATACACAAGTTGTCCATATGTCCTTTATATCATTCTGGGTAAACTATTTTATGTTGGCGTTAATCAAAGATGACTAGGAGTGTTGTTTCACTTTCATGCTTTCAATCTTATGCCTCAAACCACACCAAATGACCCACATGGTTGTAGAAAAGGGTAATGCAAGCTAGATTTGATGCTTTCTAGCTCAATAGGTATGAAAATAGAAGAAAGGGTTGCAGAAAGATTTTTGGAGTGCTATTACATAGAGCACTCATCTTTTATTTATTTGAATGCTCTTAAATAGGAGCATCCCTTTATTTTATTTATTTTCTTTCTTTTTATTTTCTTTTTTTTATTTGCCCTTGGTGTAGATATGGCATATGGTGGATAGAGTGAAGTGGGGAGATATAGATATGGCCACCCCAAACTTTTGGAGGAGGCCAAGGTTGATTATGTGCACTAAGGCATCCTTTCATGAGGCAGAGAGGTATGAAGATGGTGAAAGAAGAGTTGGGTCAAAGAGGGGACATTAATGTAGTCTTCAACATAAGATTTCCTACATGAAAGCTAATCCAACACTTCATCGAATGATATCATACCACATGATTGAATAACATGAGATTCACATTTATTTTAAGTGATTGCATAGGCTCAAAGCATTTGTAGCTTGCTCACTTCATAATTCAATTGAAACATTCACAAACTTGAGAGAAGTGGTGCACACATGTAAAAAGTCAACAATCAAGACCATATAGCAAAAAACTCTAAGAAATGGCATGCATTAGTCAAAAGACTAAAAATTTCATTTCAAATAGTAGAGATTAAGTCAAAACATGCTTTTAGGCAAGAACATTCAAATTTGGACAAAATTGGCCAAAATGGTGCCACTTTGCCTTTAATCACATCTAAACTTACATTATTGAACTTAAAGCAGTAAAACAAGAAAATCCTAGCTAAAACATGCAAAAATTACCAAAAATCTACATGATATGCAATGCATGTCAAGAAGGAGAAAATTTTTTGAAAATTAGGCAAAAATGCATAAAAGTAGCTACATGATATGTGAAGATGCAATCAAAAGAAAGAACAAGAAAAACTAAACTAGATGGCATAGGTGGAACAAAAATCATAAAGAGATAGAAAGGGTGGTGCATACTGCCCTACCCACTCCAAACTTTAGAATCATGATATCCTCAACATGAAACTATAGCTTAGGGTAGATAGGGGAAGTGTCATGGCTACTGTGGTGGTTGGTCATATGAGTGAGGAGGATCTTGGGGAGGAGCTAAGCCTATAGGAGGATGCTAGTAGTAATGTCCCCAATAGTCATTCTAGGGTGGAGGGTATGTCTCTGAATATCCAACAATACCACCCCAAAAGTCTCTACCCCATTCAAGGTTTCTTGCTGCTTGGGCATGGTGGTAATGGTACATGTGGTTGACCAGGTGGTGCATCTATTGTTGGTCTTGCCACATGTATTGGTGGATCAACTGCATGTCGCTCTGTGTCTTGTGAATGATCTCAAGATGTGCCTGGATGGTGGACATATCGTAGGCATTTGTAGAGGGCTTCTACAGTTGGGATGTTCCTTCATCCCTTCTTCTTGATTTTCGTGGCTACCTTTTTCCTTTAGTTTCTTGCTCCTACCCTTGCACATTAGATTCATTAATCTCTTCTTGTGCGGCAGTGGCTCCCCTTTGTATGTCTCTCTCGGGTTGTTTTGCTACCATTCCAACAATTTGGCCTCCAGTTCATGGAGGAATCCCAACACGAAGAGAAGTGGCACATCATGGTATGGAAGCTCAAGCTCAATGTTTGGCACACTACTCGCATGATATATCATTCTTTGGTCCTCCATCTTAATAGTGTGCGAGCGAATGAGATAGTTTAAGTCAACAAACTCAACTTCATCTGTGTCTTCCAACCCAAAAAGATCATACCCCAAAGCTAGTGCAATTGAGGTTACAAACCCTTCCATAACAAAAGGTGTTTTACTTTTAAGGGTACGGACCTCATATGATCAATTAACAACACTCCAAGGTCTATATACCATTTATGGTGCATTGCCATCATGACAAACATATCCTTTTGAGAAATTGAGCCTTGATTATCATATCTGCCCACAATGGTGTTTGCCAAGACCTTTTGCACATAATGGAATAGGGGGTTGCTTATAGCTGAATTTTTTGACCTCCCTACATAGTAGTGAGAGTGTGCATGTTGGCCTCCCTACATACATTGAAATCTACCTCTCTTTCAAGCAAGCCTTCATCCATTTTCTTGGCCTCTTCAGGATTGGCAGCAAATATGCAATTTAGTTCAGTTGTCGTGAGAGTGTGCATGTTGCCCAACATGGAAACTTTGATAGCTTCATTGCCTCTCACATTCATATTTTCAAGTGTGGCAAAGAATTCTCGAGTAAGTGTGGTGTAAGTTGTTTGGGTTGTTGTGAAAAGAATGTTCCACAACCCCATTTTCTTCAAACCACCTTCCACAGACACCTTGATTCCAAGCTCCTCAATGAGTTTCTCACATCCATACCTGGTGGCGACAACTCTCCTTGTCATACATTCAGGGTATGTGAGAACAATTTTCCTTTGTCTGTGTCCTCTTCCACAAGACACTCCAACGGGGGCTTTTCCTAAAGCCTTCAACCAGTCCTCCTCCAACTGTGCTAGAATGTCTTCTGCCTCAGCTAACAGCTCCATTTCCTCATCTTTATTGTGTTCTTCCTCCTCATCTAGCATGTACGATCGGGGCCCCAAACTAGTATCAAGATTGAGGGTACCCACTGTTTGAGATACCTCTGTGCAAACTGCTCTTCCTCTAGATACAATTGCCTCCTTAGTTGTGGCTTCTCCCCATGCTCTGCTATCATGGAAGATGTTGAATGGCATGCTGGAGTGGGCTTTGACGGGTGCTTTGATGAGGATAGGGCTTCTTTGGATCTCTGGCTTCTTTTAGAAACCATCGTATCGACCTCATCGACCAAGTCATCCATGTTCTCCTTGGATGCTTCCTCCTCCTCTCCCTGGTATGTATTGTCGGTAATGTGGTGGCTATCGGATGACTGTGTGCATGATGTATTCACAGACATTGATTGGGGGAGTGATTGGGCGATGGAATTTGATGGTGAAGGGGTGTGGGGAGGCATGGAGACATGGGAGGAGGCTCTTTTAAGCCCCCTTCTTCAGTGCCTTGGTGATCCCCTTCATTTTTTTGGATGTGGAGGAGGTGGTAGGGCTGTGGAAAATGGACTTTTGGATAGATGATGAGTTGGAGGTGGATTGAGGGGTGGAATGGAAGGATATGGAGGTTTAGATGGTGGGTGACTGATTAGGTTTCGATCTGGGTGAGGAATGGAGGTTTTGGAGGAGGTTTTAGGTGGGGATTGTTGTAGGGAAGAATGGAGAAGAAAGTAGTGGTGGAGGGCAGAGGGGGGATTAATGGATGATTTGGTGTGGAAATGGAAGGGGAATGGTAGAGGGATATGGGATGAGTGGTGGTGGTTTGGAGGTGATTTGGGGGCTTGAGGTGGATCTTGGAGGAGCTGGAGGTGTAGGGGCACCACCACAACCATTTTCTTGTGAGTAGAAGTGATAGAAAGGGGGTCAGGTAGAAGATGGCTTCAAGTTATATTTTTTTGTGGGTTTAGGGCACACCAAGGCCGTGGTAGGTGGCCACGGTCATGGTGAGGCTTGGAGGCATGATCGTGGTGGACGCCATAGTCATGTTTGTCGATGAAGAGTGCACCCACCCGACCTATCCGGTCATGGTCACCTACCACAGTCATGGCCATCCATCCTTGACACGACCATGGCGGGCTGACACGGACGTGGCCATTCGTGCACAAGCCCTGACTTCTTTGGCATCCTTGACAAATAATTACAATGAATGTGGCGAGGGGGCCATGGTCGTGGCCATCTGTCCTTGACAAGGTTGTGGCGGGTGGCCACCGTCATGTCCATTCATGCATGATCTTGGCCAAACAACCTGACTTCTTCAGCTCCTTTGACAAATAATTATAATGACCATGACGAGGGGCCACAACTATTTTTAAATAGCTGATCCACAGTCGTGGTTGAGCTCCACGGCCGTGGTGGAGTCATTCCTTCAACTTTTTCAAATCAAATTCAAGAACTTTGTTTTTCTTTGATATTTCACCACAAATTGATCTTAGTGACCATGATTCACCTTTGATTCCTCTCTCTTTAGTGCCTACCACCTTCCATATCATCAAAACTCAAAGAAAACTATTAAATGCATGTGTGCGTATTTTGTGGAAAAGAAAACAAAAGTATCAAAAAGTGAAGGTTGGGTGAAAAAGCTCCCAAACCTAGGTGGGTTGCCTCCCACTAGCGCTAAATGTTATGCCTTGATCCGAGCTTATTAATTCTTGACTTCCTTCATTTCCATAGGATTCTCAAAGCATCCATGAAGTAAATGTCTCTTTTGTGTGCATTCAAGCACATCTCGTCATCAACTTGACGTTCTTCCACTAACATCACTATATCAAAACTTTGGTTTTCCTTGTCTGGACGTACTTCTACAACTAATTTCAGTCTTTGACCATTCATGGTGAACTCTCTAGCTCCTTCTTTCTCACAAATCACCACAGCTTCGGATGGATACACTTTCTTGATGAGGTAAGATCCTTCCCATCTAGACTGGAATTTTTTGGGAAAGAACTTCATCCTTGAGTTATAAAGCCATACCCAATTTCTGGGCTCAAAGTCCTTCTTCTTGATCATCTTATCATGAAGAAACTTTGTCCTCTCTTTGTAGCTCTTAGACATTTCATACGCTTCAAGGCGCATCTCCTATAACTCATTCAACTGAAATTTTCTTTTCATTCTGGCATTCTCTCCATCAAAGTACATAGCTTTCAAAGCCCATAGTGCCTTTTGTTGCATCTCAATTGGAAAATGGCAGCTTTTTCCATACACGAACTTGAATGGTGTGGTGCCAATCATGGCTTTGTATGCAGTCCTATACAACCATAAAGCTTCATTGAGACAAATTGACCAATCCTTGCGGTCCGGTCTCACCGTCTTCTCTAGAATGAGCTTTATCTCCTGATTGGCCAACTCAACTTGACCACTTATTTGGGGGTGGTAAGGAGTAGCCACATGATGGTTCACCCCATGTTTCTTGAGCTAGCCTTTGAAGGTTTGGTGGATGAAGTGACTTCCCCCATCACTAATCATAGCTCTTGGAATACCAAAACGGCTAAAGATGTTGGATTTCACGAAGTCACACATCACCTTGTGATCATTTGTCCTTGTTTCAACAGTCTCAATCCATTTTGATATGTAATCAATGACAACCAAAATATAGACATATCCAAAAGATAGGGGAAAAGGGCCCATAAAGTCAATCCCCCAAACATCAAATACCTCCACCACAAGAATGGGTGATAAAGGCATCATGTCCCTCTTAGAGATAGTGCCCACCTGGCACTTCAAATAGAATTTACAAATTCATGAGAGTCTTTGAACAAGGAGGGCCAATAAAATCCACTTTGAAGAACCTTGGAAGAAGTACGCTTTCCACCAAAGTGACCTCCATAAACTCTGGAATGGCACATAGAGAGAATTTCTTATTGCTCCATCTCTGGAACACATCTCCAGATAAGTTGGCTAGGGAAATACTTGAACAAGTGAGGATCATCCCAAACATAATCCTTGGCCATAGAAAATAACCTTCTACTTTCCTCCCTCGTCCAAGTGCTTGGTATCCTCCCACTAGCTTAGAAGTTAGCTATGTGTTGATACCACGACCTTTGAGCGGATGAGAGTAGGAACAGCTGCTCATGCGGTAAAGTCTCTTTGATTCTACTTGTGTCGTCAAAAGGTGCTTCAATCTGAGAGAGATGATCAGCGGTAGAATTCTCTACTCCCTTCTTGTCTACAATCTCAATATCAAACTCTTAAAGCAACAATATCGATCGAATCAATCTCAGCTTGGAGTCTTTCTTTGCCATTAGATATTTCAAAGTAGCATGGTCCATATAGACAATCACCTTATTTTGTAAAAGATATGATCTAAACTTGTCAAGAGTGAAGATAACTACAAGAAACTCCTTCTCAGTGGTTGTGTAGTTTCTTTGGGCTTCATCTAGAGTCTTACTTGCGTAGTAGATAACATGTGGAATCTGGCCAACTCTTTGTCCCAGCACATCCCCCATTGCCATGTCAGATGCATCAGTCATAATCTCAAATGGCAAAGAGAAGTCTGGGGGCTACATGATAAAAGCATAAACTAGCCTTTCCTTCAAGTAGTTGAACGCTTCAACGCACTTGTCATCAAAATGAAACTCAACATCCTTCTCAAGCAAGTGACATAGAGGTCTTGAGATCCTACTAAAGTCCTTGATGAAGTGGTGGTAGAAACCAACATGTCCCAAGAAAGACCGGACATGTCTTACGGTTGAAGGAATAGTAAGTGTATAAATGAGGCCCACCTTGTCCCTATCAACTTCAATCCCATCCTTTGAAACTCGATGGCCTAGAACAATGCCTTTGGGTACCATGAAATGTCTCTTCTCCCAAGATAGCACTAGGAGAGCCTTTACGCATCTCTCAAGAACAATAAACAAATGAAGTAAGCATTCATCAAAGGTTTTACCAAAAACCGAGAAGTCATCCATGACCACTTCCAGTGATGAATCAAGCATATCAGCAAAATCGAGGTCACACATCTCTGAAATGTAGAAGGGGCATTGCACAACCCAAATGGCATTCTTTGGTAGGCAAAGCTGCCACATGGGAAAGTGAATGTTGTCTTCTCTTGATCTGCAGGATGCACAACAATTTGGAAGTATCTATAGTACCCATCAAGGAAATAATAAAAGCTTTGCCCCACTAGCCTCTCTAGAATTTGATCAAGAAATGGGATAGGGTAGGGTCCTTCTAGATCTTTTCATTGAGCTTTCTATAATCAACACACATTCTCCACTTTGATTGTTCTCTAACTGGAATAAGCTCACCGTCCGCATTTTTCACCATAGTTATCCCACCCTTTTTAGGTACAACCTAGATGGGACTCACCCATGTGTTGTAATAAATAGGATAGATAATCCCAGCATCTAGAAACTTCACAATCTCTTGAGTTACAACTTATTTCAGCTTTGGATTCAACTGCCTTTGCATTTGGCGGTTCGTCCTTGCATCATCCTCCAAATAGATCCTATGTACATAGATGGAGGGTCAATACCCCTCAAGTCAACAATAGACCATCCAATGGCCTGGATGTTCTTCTTAAAGACTTTCATCAATGCCTCCTCATGTTCTGGTGAGAGAATGGAAGAAATGATCACCGAGAGGGTGTCATTTGAACCTAGAAAAGCATACTTCAATCCTTATGGGAGTGACTTTAGCTCAAGAGTGGGAGGTTCTTCAAGAGAGTTCTTTAATGGTTCAAAAATAGATGGAAGCTCTTCACTCACAGCCACCAAGGATAGCTCATTCTCTTCATCTTCTTCATCATCATCATCTGGGAACTCAAATATTGGCTCTGAACCTCTACCTTGAGTGGCAGTCTGAATCCATGTAGGTAGGCATTCCTCCACAATCTCATCAAGGCACTCAATGAGATATCAATCTTCTTCAGTGGCCCCTATTACCTCTATTGTGGCTAAAGATTTAAATATGTTCAACCATATCTTCATGTGTATGAATGTCACATACATAGTCCCGGTCCTCACATGAATTATTGCATTAGCTGTGGCTAGGAATGGCCTTCCCAAGATGATAGGAACCCTCCTTGTGTCTTTTTCCATGTCTAAGACAAAGAAGTCGGTAGGGAAGAAAGCAGAAGTCTCATCATCAAGTCTCACAAGCACATCATCAACATACCCTCTAGGCGTCTTTACTAATCGGTCAGCCAACTACAAAGTACAATGAGCCAGACTCAATTGCCCCATTTGGATCTCGGCAAACACATCATACGACACTAGGTTAATGCTAGAACCCAAGTCTAGAAAGGCTTGGTCTATGTGATGTACCCCAATGTAGCATGAAATGATGGGAGCATTGGGATCTTTCCTCTTCCTTGGCATGGTGTGCTACATAATTGAGCTCACTTGCTCGGTGAGCTTGACTTTCTTTGGGATTCTCCCCATTGTCTTTCTCTTGAAGGTGCATAAATATTTCAGGAACTTAGCATAAGAAGGAATTTGCTGGACCGCATCAAGCAAAGGAATGTTGATTTTCATTTTTTTTAAAGTCTCTAGGATGTTTTCAGTATGTTTCTTTCTTCTCCTCTCAACAGAAGGCTCCTTAAGAGCATCAGTAAATAGAGGGAGTTGGGCTTCCAAATGGCTCAGATCAGTAGTATCATCAACGAGAATCACAGGAGTCACAATATCACTTCTCTGTATCATAGTATCACTTCCCGGTGTCACAATATCAACTCTAGCTCTCGTCACAGTATCATCAAGTTGTATCTCAATATCAACATGTCCAGTCCCAATATCACCTTTGTCAACAACAATAGTATCATGGGAGTACTCCAAAGTCTGGCCACTCCTCAAAATTTTCACTGCCTTCACATGCTCATGGGTAGTAGAAGAAGAGGCTTGTGGATGTGGTTGTGGTTGTTGGGGGTGGTGGTGGCCTTTGGTGAGGTGAATTTGGGTTTTGAAGGATAAATTGCAGTTGTGGTTGTTGTGGTGGTTGTGGTTGTTATGCATGGGGGTGGTATTACGGAGGTGGATATTGGTATGAATGAGGTGGAGGTGGAGCATGTTGATAGTTGAGAGGCGCTTGAGGAGGTGGTGGAGCATAGGGATTTGGCAGTGCTTGGTATGAAGGCGGAGCATATGAACTTTGAGTGTTTTCTAGGAAAGTACCATCATTGTTTGGATTTGGCATTGGTTGAGATGGGATTCTTCCCTCCTAGAAAGTGAGAGAGAGATTTGATCCAATCTTTTCTCAAGACGGTTGATGGACTACCCATGTGAGGATACATCCTTCTTCACCTCATCCAAACGTCTTAATCTTCCAAGCACTTCATCTTCAAACTTGGAGCTATAGTGTGGGCGTTGTCCTTGTCCTTGACCATCTTCATTTTGTTGTTTCCATGAAAAATTGGGATGGTTGCTCCCCTCAGAAGTGTAAGTGTTAGACATGAGACCTTGATTGTTCTGGTTGCTAAAAGAGTGGAAGGCATGAACTTCCTCTACTTCAGCTTCAACCACCATGGTGAATTGACTAGAAGACCCACCAGCTTGATTCTTCATCATATTCATCATGTCTTCCATCATCTTCATCATGTCAGGGTTGGCAACATTGTGAACTGGAGCTACGGAAGAAGGTGGAGGGACATAGTTCTGGCTGCAATGTTCCCCTTTTGTAGAAACTCGATGGCAGGAACTTTCAGCAAGGTGCTCAAACAATGGCCACAACTCCCCGAGTGGCTTCTCCATGAATGTGCCTCCACATGATGAGTCAATGTTGTTTTGGCTCAACTCTTCAAGCCCGGTGTAGAAGGCTTGGACTAGCTGCCACAATCGTGCTTCGTGGTGGGGGAAATCGCAAAGGAGCTTTTAGAACCTTTCCCACACCTCGTGGAAAGGTTCATTTTCCTTTTGGGCAAAGGTGGTGATACATCTTCTCATGTGAGTCATCTTGGCGATTGGGAAGAACCTTTTGAGAAACTCATTCTTGACCTCATTCCAAGTCACCAACTCTGGCTTTGAAATGTACCATTCTTTAGATTTTTCCTTCAAAGAGAACGGGAAGAGAGTCCTCCGGATGGAGTTGTCGGTAGTGGTGGGGGTACGTAAGGTGGAACAAGTCTCAAGGAATGCGTTAATATGATGGTAGGGATTCTCATTCTCCATCCTATAGTAGGTAGGGAGGAATCTAAGGAGTGAGGGTGGAATGGAGAACTGTTGACCTAGAATTTGGTCAACTATGGTGGCAATGGGAGAATTTTAGTTCCCCGGGGTGAAATACTCATGAAGTGGGCGGTTGGGCTGTGGTGGAGGTGGTTGAGCATTGCCATGAGGGTTGTTGTCTTCCATGTGGTCACCCATCTTGGTTTCTCGATGTTGGTTGTGGAAGCTTTGGCATCTCCTCCTATCTATCTCAGGGTCGTACAACACCACGTCGGTACAAGTAAAATGTGTATGGCACATACACAACTGTCACCTGCACAATACATAAACAAACAACAAGAAACCAAGTTAGAATGACAGTATGCAAAAGTGAACAAAGAATAAAGAATAGCAATGATGAGGGCAATTAGGAAAGGCTAATCTACACTAACTAGCTAGGTCGAGCACCTCTATCCCCGGCAACGGTTCTAGAAAGCTTGGTGTGATTCTTATCAAGGCTACACACTAGCCAACTAAAGGTGGCTATATGCAACCCTAAGGGAAAGCACATGAGATCTCTTAAAATTTATAATAACCCTAACAAGAGTCGATCACAACTATAATAGGTCACCCACAAGCGAATGGGGTACTATTGTAGTATAGGTTATAGGTAAGAGTAGGGGTCGATCCTCAAGGACAGAGGGGGCACTAGAGCTAGGTTAGCATTGGCTACATTCCTAATGCGGACACTAGGGTTGATAGGTTTTAAAGGAGTTGTTTGATTGTTAAGCTAAGTGAACAAGCAAGTAAAGATAGTATGAAATCTAAGTTATTACAAACCCTAAATTATCTTAAGCAAGCAAGTCTAAGGAACTAGACAAAGCAATTAGCCAAACAAGAGCTAGGGCTAGCTACACTACACTAGTAGAGTAATTAGCAACTAAGATCTATGTTAACAACTAGAGAGAGCAATAACCTAAGTTAACCTTAAAGAACAAGATTAAGCAATTAACTAAATTTAGCAAAAGCAACTAAAATAGACTAGCATGAACAAGCCAAGAAGGCAAGATAGGTTTTAAACAATGAGATTAGGTAGGTGGACCATTTGGGAATGTTCTTTGATATTAGTTGGGGGTCTCATAATTGCAAGCAATTATCACAATTCAATCTAGATTACCAAACCAAACAACAAGGCAAGTGCTATTAGAATGTACCCTATACTACTAGTTGGAGAACTAGGGTTAGGTGTAATTCTAGTAGGACTTGTCAAGTCTAGGTTTTCAGGGTAAGTGATTTTATGGCAATTGAGAGACAAGGGTATAAATGGGAGTAGAGATGAGGGTTTTTCACCTCATTCCACTAGCCATCTATCCTTTAGAAAGCTCTAGGAAATCACACTAATCACATTACACTAGCCACTTAGATCTCACACTCACTTATAGAAGGAGGGATATGTATGTAGGAACAAAAGGGGCTAGCTTGGGATCCACTATTTGGACCTAGGATCCATTCCTAAGATTGCTACATACACTCCAATTCCCCTAGAAGCTAAGTGTCATCAAACATCTCAAAGCAAGCAATCCATGTTAAAAGCATAAACAACATGCAATAAAATAGGAAATGAGATAGAAGCAAGAGGCAATCATCATAGATAGAAATCATGTTCATTACAAGTTATTTTCCCCCAACATGGTATCAAAGTCACATTTTTACCCCAAATGTCCCACCACTAGGGGCTTAGCTGGACATAATCAAAGAAATAGCAAAAGAAAGGGGAAGAAGAGGATAGAACTCCATGAAGCTTGAAGTAGATCTCCCTTCTTCACCTCCTAGCATCTTGGGGATGTACTTCCTCCTCTAATGGTGTAGATGGGCATGAGAATATATGGGATTATGGAAGGAAACCTAGAAAACTAGGTTTCTAAGGTGGAAATGAGGTGGAAATGGTGGGTGGAGAGCATAAATGCCAACTAGTCGGTCACCATGGCCGTGTTGATGTGCCATGGACATGGTGGGGGTAGCATGGAACATTAATGAGGATGTGGACACGATCAAGGTGTAAAAGAGAGCAAAAAAGGTAAGTATATGTGGTGGCCACAGCCATGGTGGGGTGCCACGGTCGTGTTGGGTAAGTGGCACCACGGTCGTGGCGGGGTACCACAACCATTTTAGAGGAGGAGGCCATGAGCGTGGAGAGCACCATGGGAGAGGCGGTCTTCAAGGGCCACAACCGTGGTCATCCAAGAACAAAATGGGCCACTTCCCTGTCAGTTTTAGGGGACTTGTTGCATAATTACAACGACCATTATGGGAGGCCATGACCGTTTTGTCTTCTGCTGGCCACGATCATGTTGATGGACACGGATGTGGTGTCTTCAATGGGCCACAGTTGTGCTGATGGTCACTGCCGTGGTGCGTTTGTTGCAGAAACTCTGACTTCCCTATTGATTCTTCACAATAATTGACACGACCGTGGTGGATGCCCACGACCGTGTTGGGGTCTTTAGTGGCTAAATGAACTTCAATCTTCATCATCAATGTACTTCTTTGCTTGATGTCTAATCTTGGCCATTAGGGGTAGGTTGAAGGAGATTTGGGGCCTTCTTTGGACCCCTCCATGAGTGGAGGATCCCTAGAAATCCTTCCTTCTCTCTCATCCATCCAAAGCATGGTCCAAGTACTTGAAAAAATAGAGCAAAGAACGTTCATAAGTGTATTTGATAGTAATACTCATATTGAGGGATTTAACTTGCATTCTACTATGTTTAGATGTGAATAAAGTACAAAATGACATAAGATGGAGCCCTAAAATAGGGTTGCATCACCAATCACCTTCCTTGAAGTACCTCCTTTAAAATATACTCCTTGAATTAACCTCAAGCAACCTTGGAGTAACCTTATCCACCAAGAAGTAGCTCCACCACCTTAAAGTATCCTTCACCTAGAAGTTGCTCCAACCTCCTTTGATGCAGCCTTCTTGAAGTAACCTCAAGAAACCTTGGAGAAACCTTCTTCGCCTTGAAGTGGCTCCAAGCAACCTCCCTCAAATAGCCTGCTACACTTGGAGTAGTCAAGGAGAACAAATATAATACAAATGAAATAGATTGGAAGAAGGAAAAACTTAACCAATGAAGTCAAACATCTTGATCCCTATATCGAGCGTATAGATCTCCTACCACTTAATATGGATGTTTATATGTGATGGGTAGGAGATTGTATCTATAGGACACAACCTTAGAGCTCAAGGAAGATGATAGCAAGTGATTCTTAGCTTTGTTGCTCTCTTGAATGGATGCCCAAGTGTAGCTTGTGTGTTGTTGTATGCAAGTGATGATGTGGGTGTCCTAAGGCCTCTCCTATTTATAGGAATGGTTTACAAGTGATTACCAACATTTTAGGGAGTGTCTAGAGTGTTCTTAGTGCTTAACTAGCCTTTAGGTAGAATGTAGTTGGGTTAGAATGACTAAAATATTCATTAAAAGTGAAGTTTCCATAACTTTTCTCGGTCGACAATATTGTCGACTGGATTGACTCTCAGTCCACAAACTCATTGATTGGATGACGATGTTGGTTCAGCTATATCAAATGGCTATCTATCTGTATATCTCGTGTTTAAACCTATTACAAGATATATATCTCAGTTGATAATATTGTCGACCAAAATTGACTTAGAACCAAAGATTTGCAAATTTATTTCTTAGTTGTCTGAGTCTTCGACCGAGTGATTGTTGGTCTAATTTTTTTCAACCTAGAAGGACTTTTTGCAAGTATTTGCAATGTATGTGAGGTCCTATTGATGACTCATATGAAACATATCAATCCTAAAGTCTTCATGTTAGTATAAGATAGGGTTTTGGGTGGATAGGGGAAGTCTAACGCTTGATTTACATGATATCAAAGTACTTGTAAAAGTTTTTACATTGAGTACAATCATGAAAATATTAAACATTTAAGTGCTTTGATCTTCAATTATCCACTTAGTATGATCTTCTACTCATCTTGAACCCTGTAATACTCAAGTAGCACATGAGATCCACAAGAATGAAATGTTTGTCATCATCAAAAAAAAGGTATGCTAATGTCCAATTTAGGCAATAGCTGGAAGGAATATGAATGTCATATTGAAATCATCAACTATCGCATGTTGTTTATCACTTGTTGTGCTAATAATACAACACTCATCACTTTCGTATATGCCGACCCACATATTTACGAAAATTTTTCTATAAACATTTAGTGAAGATAGGAGAATCTTTTAGAAAGCCTCGGATTGTACTGAGTGATTTCAATACAACCTATACTCCGTAGGAGCGCAACAACATCCCACATTACAATTTCAATGAAGCCTCTATGTTTCAAGAAACTCTGGTAGAATCCTGGCTTTGCGATCTGGGGTTTCTGGACCCCGTGTCACCTTCAAGAGAGGATCCCTTCAACAAAGAATAGATCGAGCAGTAGCAAATAATGAATTCATACAAAGGTATCAACATTTTTATGTAGAACACCTATCAAGGCTACAATCTGATCATAATCCCATTCTGGTGTGTTCAAGGCAAAGAAAGATGGGTCTAGGATAGTTTGTTACAAAGACGTGCTAGATGCAAGAAGAGGGATTTAAGAAGGTTCTATATGAAACCTGGGATGATAGAGAAGGATTCTATGAAGCCTTAACTAGTTCTAAGGATATCATTAGTAGATGGGATCGGGAAAACATGTGTCACAAGAGAAAAAACAAAGACCATCTCCTAAAAAACATCAAACAACTTGAAAAGGACATAGATGAAAATTATAATCCTATTACCGATGGAATTTAATCAGATATGAAGGCTTCTCTGTATGTCATTCTAAAAGAGGAGGAGGAATGGCATCTAAAAATCCATATTAATTGGTTGAGAAATCGGGATACAAACACCAAGTTCTATAATGCGTTTGTGAAGCAACGACGCTCCAACACTATAATTGTGCTCAAGAATGGAGAAGGAGAATGGGTTACGTAGGAACAAAACCTTAACAAATTAGTTAGAGATCATTTCCATTCAATACTAACCGAACTAGATGGATTCCAGAGGGAGTCCATGAGGAATATTCTAGGTTATTTCAAGGAGGCGATGCCCATGCAACTATTGACCATTGTCGGTAAGCCTTGAGAGGACCAATGCATGAAAGTTGTTTCAATTATGAATCTGTACAAAGCTTCTGGCCCAGAAAGAATAAAAGCCTTGATCATTATGAAACATTGCGACATTCTGAAGCATTCAGTTACTGAATCTTCTCTGAAGGCTTTGACAGGAGCTACCTTGATAAAGGAAATGTGTGACTCAACTATCCTGTCTATACCCAAAATTCAAAGTCCAACTTCATGTGACCAGCTTAGACCAATTTCTTTGAATAATTATTGTCTAAAGCTAATTTTAAAGATAGTTGTGGAAAGGATGAAAAACTATCTCCCGGAGTGGGTATCCCATGCTCAGAGTGCATTTGTATCATGGAAATGGATCACTGACAATATCTCTACTGCTCATGAGATCATCTATATGATGAGGAGAAAGACATGCTCAAGAGTCATGTCCATTAAGGTGGATCTCACGAAGGCCTATGTTAGAATGTCCTAAGCATTCATTGCTGACACTTTCAAGAAGATCAAAATGTCAAAGAATATAATCGAGTATATAATGAACTCTATTACTATAGGGGAGTTCTATATTCTTTGGAATGGGGTTACTACTACACCATTCAAGATGAGTAGGGGATTAAGGTAGGGAGACCTGTTATCACCATACATTTTTGTGATGTGCATTGAGAGGTTAAGCTAGATGATACACGCTTTGGTGAATGGGGGAGAGTGGATATTGTTTAGGATGGACAAAAGTGGAATAAAAGTATCTCATCTATATTTCTATGATGATCTCATCTTGTTTGGTGAAGCATTGAGTAAACAAATGAGGGTAATCAAGAACTGCTTCAAAAGATTTGAGAAGGCATCTGGGTAGGCTATATCTATCAAGAAAATGCAAGTTTTCTATGATGTTAGTGTCTTGCAACAACCCAAAAGGAGAACCAATAGAATTGGGGGTTTCAAGGAGACGAATGACTTGGGGAAGTAATTAGGTGTGCCCATTATACACACTAGAATTACCAAGAATATGTATTATGAATCTTGAAGAATATTGACTCAAGAATCAATGGGTGGGTGGCAAGATTCCTTTCACGGGTAGGGAGATGCTACCTCACAAAATCCACCATAGAGGTGATCCCAACCTACACTATACAGATTGTTTCTCTTCCTCTCACCCTTTGTGATTGTATAGATGGATGCAATTGTAGGTTTCTGTGGGGGGGAGGACATAAAACCCACCCTTTGTCCCTTGTCGCTTGGAACAAGGTGACTAGTCAATAAGGGAAAGCAAGGACTGGACTCAGGTCTATGCGCCAGTGGAATACGTCCTTGCTAGCAAGGAATGCTTGGGACATTTCGAATAATAGGGAGTCCATCTAGTGTAGCTTCATTAAGGACAAATATAGGAAGTTTACTAAAGGAAAGATGATAAATATGTCCAAATTGGTACTAGCTACTTGTAAATGCAAACAACTGATTCAGGAGAATTCGTACTTAGTTAATGAATGAAATTCACACTTCTTTTTGGGAGGATTACTAGGTCAAACCAAGGCTAAAGCTCAGTTTTGTAGCTCTGCATAATATTCCAGATGATCTGACAGATCTTATTGTTGAAGTGTGGTGCTAGACAACAGCCAAAGGGAACAAAAATTCTTGGCCGATTGGTTAACACATCACTTAGTCACGTTAATACTTTAGATGGAACCTCCTATAGATCACTCCAAACCTGATGTGCGATTTTAGGGTGGGACTTCACATGGACAATTCTCCATAAAGTTTGCATATCACATTCTAAGAAAGGACCACAAGATCACCACAGAAGGTGAATGGGATGTTATACGAGACACCAAAGTTCTGACCAAACTCAAGTTTTTTGCATGGCTATTGATGCATGATGCACTTCTAACAAATACTAGAAGAGTGAAAAGACATCTCTCAACAATTAATACTTGTGACAAATGTAAGGTTCATGAAGAAACCAGTGTTCATGTCATGAGGGATTGTCCGTTACTAAAGAAGTTTGTAATAAGATTCTAACCGATGGCACTTTAGGTGAATTCTTTCTATAGGAGAGTCTGAGTTGGTTATGTGCACAGTTGAAGCAAGATGATACCAAAACACAAAGGTTTTAGTAACCTATTGGAATATATGGCTAGCCCGCAATCAACAGGTATTCGAAGGATGGAGAGTATCCACAGAACAACAAGCTCAGAAGATCTATCATGACATGCAGATGGCTGAGATTGCATGGGAGAAGGATAATTTGCAAAGGAGAACTACAACCAACGAGTACTAGAGCAAATGACCATCTAGAAGCATTATGATGAATAATGATGTTGCATGGAAATGTGATAAGTCAACCGTTGCTATCATTGTGCGGGGCCATGAAGGTAGATGGATTGATGGTCATGTAAGAAGCACACAATCAAAATTTGTAATGCATGTTGAGATCTTAGTAGTGGATATTTCCTTGGACATAGCTAGAAGAAATGGTATTAGAAACCTGATCATTCAAACTGATTGCAAGGTGTTTGTAGATATGTTGCACTCAAATGTGATGAACTTCCCTAGATATGCTAGATTGGTTGACATGATTTAGCAAAGAATGGTGGAGAGCTCAAGGTGGACAATGAAATTTATCCCATGAGGCTGTAACTAGATTACTGACAAGTTGGAAAAGGAGTACCAAACACAAGTAACATGGAGTTTTGACTTACCTAGACCCCCAGAGTGTCTGACGAGCATCTTAAAAGAAGAACATTGTAATGGAAGTAGTACTACCAAGTTTATTTCTCACGATAATCTTTTAATGTGTAATATTTTTCCCTACTGGCTTGCAAGAGGAGGGCAAGATGAATAAATAGCCTTCAGGCTCCCCCCACCCCAAATAAAAAACCCATGAAGGGAGTTAAAGTAATCTTTTCCATCATTTTTAGAATTAGAACTTTTTCATGTGTGTACAAACTAGTAAACTACATTTTTTCTTTATTTCTTAAACTTATATACTACATAAAAATTCATGGGGGGTCTAAATGTAATTTTTTTAAAGATTTTTTATGCAAGCAAACTCGTTCCTAGGCATGAAATATAATTTTATCTTTTTTCTTTTTAGAATGTGAATTGATCTTTCTCTAATCTAATAAAGTTGAATTTACCATATAAGAGATCCCACAAAGGTGGCTACATACGTTTATCCCGTATTTTTAGAATTATGAATTAGTACATGTGTGTGTTAACTAATTTTTTTCTTTACTTTGTATATTATATACTATATAAGAAAATCCATAAAAGGATATAAATGGAATCTTTTTCATGACTTTTTTGAAGTATAAATTATTCCCTATGTGTGTAAAATATAATTTTGTTATTCTTTTGTAGAGTTTGAAACTGATCTTGTTGGATTTAATAAAGTTGCATGTGCAAACATGTTTCCTTTATCCCACACAACATACATACTTATGGGAGATGTTATAATCCTTTTTTTAATTGCACAATAGTCCTGATATTGTAAGGAAGCAGTCATATAATGTACATGATTTTTTCATAAAAGTATGTGGTGGAAGTTTGGTGTATTATTTTTTAATCTTAAATTACAATTGGTCCTTTTTAAGTATACCTATATTTATATATGAAAGTAAAAATATATACACAGATTTACCATGCATGAATTTATGCCTACATCGATAAATCGATTGCGAGAAATGTTTATATTTAGATAACATTTAACATCATATCACATACTTGGCATTTGCAATAGATTTTTATTTGGTGGGTTGGATCGACACGAATAACATACAAAAACAAAAAGTTTAACTATTTGTGTAGGTATGTATTTACTAATACATTTTAAAAAAATGTATTGACTAGTACATTGAACCTTTTTTTATAATCATTCATCATATATTAGATAACCTCTGTGCAAACACATAGAGGTGGTAATAGCATACATATGTAATCATATGTTGGTAGTAAGTCACCAAAGGTGCCTAATAACATGTCCATAATAGAACTAAATTGAGTTCAGAAGTCAAATATGGGGTTAAACCTTATACAATCTTTGCATATCCAAATGTTGATGATATGAAAATAAACTCCTAATTTCATCCATCTCCTTTGGGATTTGTTTTATAGTAATGATATGATGTATGTCTCTATTATCTTCATTGATTGGGGTGATTCTGATGGGCAGTATGCATCCTATACCCTTTTCATTTACATGATAGAAATTCATTGTATAATGTGAGCACTTGCCTTGTGAGTTGTTCCGTAGATGTATAAGAATTCTCAAATTTCTATTTGTTTCTCTCAACCCATATAGCCCATATGATAGCAAAAATGATAGTTTTCTATTGTTTTTGGGACTCAAATAGATAATATTATTTAGAAACATGTGTCCCATGTTCAGTTTAGTGTTATCTCTAATGGTGGTGGCTATGGTGTATTGTGTCCATAAGGATCTAGCCAACTGAAATGTGAATAATACATCCTAATTGATCTCTTCATATGAACGAAACATAAGAAATATTGATGGTACATGGAATACTATGTTCCTAAGTTGTGCATCGATGGGATTCTTATCATGGCATAGGAGCATAAGAATGATATGTACTTTGGGTGGGAAACATACTTGTCATATATCTATGTGAGGAAACATGTGTCATTTGAACATGTAGTGTTGTATGATGCTTTGACAAAATATTTAGGTCCCCATTTCCAACATATGAGGTATTAGTGTTAGTTTCTAGTTGTTTCACCATGTCCTCCATGTCAGATGTGGAAAATTGACTTGTGAGAAATTTTTTAAAGTTGTTTTTTCGATTTGAGCCTAGGATAGTTAATGCTTTTTGAGTGGTGATGTGTTTCAAGTTATATGGAATTGTATCTAGGTTCGTAAAATTATTAGTGGGTGCCAAACTATACGACCAAGGGTCTAAAAAAATGATCATCAATTTGTGATGTGGAGGGATGTGCATGTCTTGGATAATGTAAATTAATTAACAATGTATTTCCATAATGGTGAAAGGTCTCTATGTGGGATGTTGCACCACGGGCTATGACTATTGTAGTGTTTTTCAATGATGATGTTAGACCATATTTTTTGTTCTTTTTAGGCATAAGAGGATGTGATTTTGTGTATGAGGCATAGGGCATGAATGTTGAGGTTATTGATACCCCACCCCTGGATGTTGTGGTATAACAAATGGTGTCCCAATTAGAGAGATGTGTTCTCTTTTTGTTATATTTTTAAAGGAAGGCCCTGTGAATATTGTCAATGTGTTTGATGACCATCTTTGGGGGCACGATGCATCCAAGATGGTAAGTGATGAGGGGTGTAAAAGAATAGTTGATGAGATTAAGTCCTACTAGTGTGAGAAATTGGTCATGCCATGTCAATAGTCATTTATGATATACTTCTATAGCATGATTTCATGTGTACATGTAACTTATATGTATCATTTGTAAGACTACTACACTTATAACGTATTAGTTCATTCCAACAATATAGTTGAAAATGATATTGTCTTGAATATAAATATTTAAAAATTCTAAACAAGTCTTAAATTTTAAAAGATAAAATAAAGAATCATCCAACAATTTTTGAATTTTGACTAACTTATGAATGACTAGAAAAGCCACTATATAATTTAATAATGATCCACCATTCATTCGAGATAATTTCTGAAACATATCTAATAAAATAAGATATACACAACATATATGGTTTGATTATGTTGTAGACTATATATATATATATATATATATATATATATATATATATATTCAATATAAGTTAAATGAATTCATATAACTTAAATTTACTTTGGTCTATTGTTCTTGTAGCCTTATTAACATGAGTGGTCAAACATATTTTAAATCAAATAGAATTCAAAGAGTTATGGTAAATGTATCCATATATATATATATATATATATATATATATATATATGCTAGATATGTATAATGTTGTATTGCATGTATAATAATAAATCTAGATATCTGAACTTTTAGGTCTGGGTTTACCTTGCAGGGTTGTACAAGAATCTCCTAAAAACATTCTCTTGTCAGTCGGAACGGAGAGGTTATACGAACACATTGGATTAAGACCGGCCAGCTTGAACCAATGCTCATCCATATATGAAATAGTATAAAGAAAAGTTGTTGCAATCTTCAAGAGTGTGGAAGGAGTTGACGGTATATTTGTATTTATACTTAATAATTACACATTGGTCCTTTGCAATTGTATGATTGTATATACTATCGATGAAAAACCGTAGAAGAAGTTGGATAAGCATTTCTCTTTTTACAAGTTGATCTTTTCTTTATTTTTACAAGTTGATTTTTTCTTTATTTAATAAAGCAAACGTGCGTAATACATCTTTCTGCCAAATAGTCTCTATTGTGTGGGGGCATCACGCACGAAGTAAAACCTTCAGACGAGCTGCAAATTTGGAATGCTGGTGGGACATATAAAATCCGCCATACAAATTGAGTCCTCAATGAACAACGACCAGACCGTCTTCTAAGGATGAAGTAGGCATTAATGCTTTAACTTGCATGGAATCCCACCATGCATGTACTGGTTTGATAACATTCTCTTTCTGCTCTTCGGAAGAAAAGATAAACACAGCCTTGTTGCAAGAGTTCAAGAACCTGTATCCCCCATCAATGCGGCCCATCTGCAAGAGTTCAAGAACCTTTCCCGTGTGAATCATTAGTTTCTGTTCCATATCCCGACTTGATAAAGTCAGAAGTCCAGAGCAGGTAGCGGCCCAGCCATGCAAGTTGGACCATAAGTCCCCGGCTTTAATATAACTTCTCTTACCAGGGCCCAATATACAAACTTCTACTTTCTCCCATTTGATAGATATACATTCAGCCCCCACGTTCTTCTCGCCGCCTCCTCTCTCTTCCAAAACAGGAAAAGATGCCCTTTCCGATTGGACTCCTGACAACTAGCCTGACCATAACAAAAAATCAGAGTCCCCCCACATTTCTCAAGTTTTAATGCAAAAGACATAGAATCCGAACTGGTCCCTATAGAACTGCCATTGACTTCATTCGAGAACAAGGAAAGGACTGGGTTTTCACTGCGTTTCGCAGTGGAATGCCCGAGTCCCCCCACCTTTCTCAAGTTTTAATGCAAAAGACCCAGAATCCGAACAGGTCCCTATAGAACTGCCATTTTTTTTTTCACAAGAGGAATTCATTCATCCTAGCTCCCCATCTAGACAAAAAAAAATAGAAGAGCCATTTACAAAGAGTATATCCTTTCATATCCCTAATCCAAGGTCCTAAGGACACTTGACTCGTATGTTGTGTAAGTGACCTTGTTGGTCTTGAAGCAAAAAATCTCTAAGTGGTGGTGGTGCTAGACGGTGAGAGAGGAAGATGTACGTCTCCTATATCTCCCCTCCATATACTGTTTGATTGTGGGCCACCATGTTGCTTTCTTTATCGACCGCTAGTACCGCAGCTGCAAGTTCCTTGATCGACTCTCGTATGACCCCAAAACTATTCTTTTAATCCTCCAAGGAGTATCATAGGCCCCGGTGACCAAGTTGACCGCGAGATGTAAGTCAGTTTCCATACTCTCCACGTTTCCCCCATAGATCTTTGCAAGATTGGATCCATAAAAGAGGGCCTCTAAGTATCCTTTAGTAGGGCTGTAAATGGGTCCGGGTATACCCGTGTACCCGCAAATCCAGACCCTTTTAAAACCCGTCAAGGGTCCAATTTTCTATACCCGCATACCCACAGACCCGTATTTAAGCGGGTCTACTACTGGGTATGCTTGGACCCGTACCCGCTAGACCCGTATACCCGTAAAAAATAATATCAGATATATAACTTGTGAGAATCTAACGGCCATGATACCCCTCCTATGATCTAATGGTTAAGAATTCTAACCTAACTCGTTTCATTTTCACGATACCCACAACCATTTTGTTTTAGTTCCTCTCGCCGACAGACACACTAGTCCAGCGGCAGTGGTAGTCTCAGCTGCCTGTCACTCCTTAGCTTCATCCTCCGACAGCGCGGCAGTGCGACCATAGGCAACACGTCCACATGAAGTAATGCCTAACCAGATCAATTCCAAGCGGGGCTTCAACCTTGGACATCCAAATCCAATTGTCCAGCAACACACAACGACTAATTCCAGATAGCGACTATCTCCAGGACACGTCCATTCTCCGGCAGCGACCAGATTTTAATGGCTCCCAAATCACATCAACAAAATCTCTCTCGGTGGCACTAAAATTCTAGTGACAAACAACTTCATATATCGTTCAAATCCAGGAGTCCGCCCAGCAGCCTCAGCTTCAGTTCCATCTACTACATCCGACGCCAAACGCCAACCCAACCACATCCTTCTCTGGGCTCTCTATTCAGTGTAGCGACTACTTTGAAGAAGCAAAATAGAAGACCGTTTGTTTATCTAGAGCTGTTTTTCACTAAATTGCAATTTCTTCCCAAAGTAAATCTCAAGGTTAGATTCCTGTTGATCGTCTGTTTACCCATGCTTGCTTGCTTTCTTGTGATTAACTTATTGCTTTTGCTCTGTCTCTTTGTTTCCAGTAAATGAGTTTTCCTGTTTTCATATTCTTATCTCCATTTCTTGAATTGGTATTTTTTGTAAATGGCATTGTTCGTATCTTTTTTCAGATGCTTATCTCAACTCTTAGTTCAATGTAGTTCACAATGACGCAAGATAATATAAAATGTATAATCTTGAGCTGCACTTAATTCCTACATTTTGAACATTTTTTTGTCATTTTGGACCTAAAAATGTATTCATAATTTATTTTTGATATCTGACACTTCATGTGGAACCGTATACCCATAGAACCGCACCGTTTACCCGCATCATATGCGGGTCCGGGTATGGTGCGGGTCTGATTTTCCAATAATACGGGTCTATACCCGTACCCGTACCCGCTAAAATAGATGGGTATGGTTCTGGGTATGGTCATACCCGCACCGTACCCGCACCGTTTACACCCCTATCCTTTAGTCTTGGATTATGCAATACCGAGAGAGCTGAAGCCCCAAATGACATTTCCTTCCGTGTCCCTCGCCACTCCTCCCACCGTAATCTTCTCCTCCTGGTTGTTTCTGTGTTTCCACCTCTTCACAGCAACTTTAATCTTGATCCTCCCAGGAGTTGGTGTTTTCCATCTGACCCTTTTGAAAATCCATTTCTGGACTGCCGGTATGGATATGTGTTGCCGTATCCATGCACTTCTGGTTGACGTGGATCCTCCCAATTCTTCCACTGTCGTACTGGGTGACAATCTGTTGAAGATGATGATGGCATGTATCCATATCATTGCAGGTGATACCTGCCTTCCAGCGAAGCGAGCAACACAACGAGCTTTTCAAAGAAGCCATAAAATCACTTGTGGGAGGGTCCCCCTGAGCCTACCCAGGAAGGAATGCTTCCCAGCTTGCGTCCAACATCTTCTCAAGGCTCCCTCGACGGAGAGACTGCTCTGGAGCAGTGGAAGTTCGAGGAATTCCTCAAGTAAACCCCAAAGATAAGTGGTGGCATTCCCTGTGAGGAAAAGATGATCCAGGTTCTTGTATCCCTTTTCATTGCAACATTCACATCGAGAGGCTAAAGGAATCCTACAAGAAATGATACGAATGTCCACCACGAGAGCCTTCTGCAACATCTTCCAGGTGTTGGTGGCTATTTTAAGCGGCAACTTCAGTGACCAAACCCAAAGGAAATTGTGAGAAGGGGTTGTTGGCGCTTGGGATTGCAGGCTCTTAGCTGAAGCGATCGAGAAATTGCTCATCTCCGTTTGAGTCCAGATCGGTAAGTCCTCCCTCTGGGGTGTCAGCTTAATTGAAAAAGTTGAGAGCATTTGGAACCCTTCCTGGTTGAGTTGACTCTAGAGAAAATATAGGTCCCATCCGCCTTGTTCATGCCAAACATCCTTCACCATGGTCATAGGGTTCACTTGGTTGTTGTCCATGCTGAGGTGAATTGCCATCACTAGCCCCCCGTGTCAGTTAAAGAACCAGAAGGAGGAGGTGCCGGAGCCCAATTCCCACTGGCGGTGAGGTGTAATGGTCGTGAAGGCCTTCCAAATGCACTTCCAATAGGGAGACGCATATGAACTCAGTTTCAGAAAACACGGGTGAGCGTTATCCACTCGCTAGACCTCCCTTGCGTATTTGCTTCTACAGAAAAGAGCCCAGATGGAGTTGTTTACAAGGATATTCCAGGAAGCTTTCATATAGCAGGCATGTTGTGTTGAGATAAGGTACTGAACACCCAACCCCCCTTGCTCCTTGGGGGTGCACACTATCTTCCAATTGATCCACGCTTTTCTTTTGGCCCCCTCACGTGATTCCCAAAGAAAAATCTTCATGATGTACTCCAACTTCCTTAGAACCGTCTTTGGCACCCGGCTAGCCAGAAGGGAGAAAAACTGGTATTGAGTTGAGGACTGCTTGAAGGAGTGTTAGCCTTCCCGCGAAGTTGAGGAGCCATCCCTTCTAGGAGTAGATCTTCTTTGAGATTTTGTTGAGCAGGAAGTCATAGTGCCTGATCTTGAGTCTACCTTTGACCAAGGGAAGGCCAAGGTAGGTAATAAACTCGGTGTGTTCCATGACAACCCAGGTCATTGCTAATTGCTGCTAGGCGTTGTTCTGTGAACTTGCCCATCATGAACTATGACTTAGCATAATTGACCATCTGTCCAGATGCTCTTGTGTAAAGGCGCAAAGAATCAAGAAGGTTTTGGATGGAGTGGCCCTTGGAGTTAAGGAAGAACATGCTCGTCATGAACTCTGACTTAGCATAATTGACCATCTGTCTAGATGCTCTCGTATAAAGGCGCAAAGAATCAAGCAGGTTGTGCATAGAACTGCCATTGACTTCATTCGAGAACAAGGAAAGGACTGGATTTTCACTGTGAAATGTGGAATGCCCGAAGGGACTAGTAAAGCAGGTACCACCACCATTTAACCAAAGAGTGTTGCTATATAGAGTCATAGTTGGACCCTAACTCGGACGACCTCATACTACAAGACAAAACTAGTCATGTCAATGTTGACATGCCCTTCTGTCTTCTACACCCCCTTTGTTTCCTCCACCCCACCTCCCCTACTAGAAACCTGAACACCTTTTCAACACTCTACTCTCACCCATTCCCGCTCTCGTTTCCCCCTCATTTGGTTCCCCCTCTGATATCTCTCAGTCGCTACCACCTAGCCGATCGACGGTCAGTATACTGCTTCCCGCTATCGCTGGTTGCTGCACGGAGAGAGACATCTTGGAGGTAAAGCGCCCTTCTGTTAGGGCTTGCCCGAAGGTCGAAGGTTAGGGTTTCTTTGGAAAGTGTCCTTCTGCTAGTACGTCTTCTCCAGCGGCCGAAGGTGTGTCTTTCTTCACCGTCTCCTTTGTTGAACATCTTCTTTGTGGGTGTAGCAGAAACACCAACCCCATTGTAGTGGTCAAAAATAACAACAAAGCACACCATCCCCCGTCCCTGCTGTTACTTTGTAGCAAACACATTACGTATTTCTGACTTGAAATGTTGTTGCGCCTCCACAATAGTAGGGGGGAAGGGGAATGATGGTGGGTAGGTAACGTTGTTACCTTGCTCATTTGGTTTGGCCAATGCATGCAATGTTAGCTTGTTATTTTTTGACAACCATAACATAGGGTACAAGTTGAAGTTAAGCTAACAGGTAAGCGCAACCGCATAAGCAATGTTATGAGGTTTAACGCAGCAGCATATGCATATAGCTGCTAAGTTGTGATGACGTAATGGTAAGCGTCTAGGAGTTACGAAAGGCTTAAACTGCATCAAACAAATTAAGGATGCAACAGGCTAGGGTAGGCGAAAGTTAAACAACAATGGTGGCTTGCTAAAACCTAATTTGAAGTTTTGCAAAGGTGTTTTGGCTTAGTACAGAACTAGGAGTAAGTTTTGTCCTCCAGAGTGCTAACATGGTAAGGTGTGCGAGATAACATAGTTGCTGAGTTAGGATAACAAAGGTGTTGAATTAAGGTAACATAAGCAATTTGTACGTGAACAATAACAACGCATGTAAGGGCATAACATAACTTCAACGCGATGTTAAGCAATGACTAATGTTATATTGGCCACAACAAAATTAAACAAAAGTCAGGGACACTTAGTCAGGGATATAGGCCCTGACTTATTTGTAGCTATTCCTCAAGGCCTTTTCTTGGCCCATTTGTCTTTGTCCCTGACCGATACAACCGAATATTTTTTCCCTGGTCCTATGTAAAGTACTAATGCTTCTTTACCAACACGTCTTCGAGAAAATTGCGAATACCACCTAATGCGGTCTACCACACCCAAAACTGAAACCCTCAGTTTCGTTCCTCTTTCCCTTCGCCCACTCAACCGCCGCCTCCCTTTCCATCCACCATTGTCCGTCCAGCTTCCGCCTTCTATCCTAAACCAGATCAATATCTCCTCCATATTTGCAAACTATCCAAGTCTTCCAATACCTCCTTCACTTTTATTAGACACAACGCTCTAACTTTCTAACTACCCTTCCGACCCCAAACTGGATAATTGTGCTGATCCTGGAGACGATGAACGGAGGTTAGATCAGAGGAAGCAGAATCTTCGTGATCCTTTCTATTTGTGGCTGTCGATGGAACTCTATGCGTAAAGAGCTTGGCATCCAATTGCAAATAAAATAATACTTTAGTTGATTTGGATTTGTTCAGTTGGCGTTGTGTCTTTTCCTTCTTTTATTTAATCATATGATGCGGATGACACATCTTTGAACTTGATTCTTACTTCAGATTCTTGTTTTAGATGTCACGTAGGTACATAGAACATTAGTTTAAAGAGCACCATTCTGGGTACGTTTAAATATACAATATTGATTTATCTTTTTATCCCATGTGCCGAGTTCTGTACATGACGTATATTTTGTGGCTTGTCCATGACTTCTTTTATACATATAATTTTATTTCTTATGCAAAACATGAACTATCATCACGAATTACATGTTGCAGACTATTTGTTTTTTTCTTATTTGGTGTAAATATGATGCACTTCCAGTCCATTTGGTTATTAACCAGCCACTAGCTAGAATTGGTTGCGTCCGACCAATTGTTCAGAGATGGATATATATCCAACTTCAACCTAGATGATGTAGTCAACAAACCAACTAGAGCACAGGACGTCTACATTGCTGTTGTTACATATCCTAACTCCAAGTATGGAGATGAGGTTTAAGTTTTCTTATTCAATAAGTTTATATATAGAATCAAGACAAGTACATTGTTTGTATCGTGTTTCTTGATTTGCACATTTTTTTTTATTAACTTAAACATATCATTTGATTTCAGTATACATGGGAACTTTTTTCAAAATCACGAAGCTACTTATGATGGATGTCGTTTCTTTTCCCTTTGAATTTTAATAATGGCTCCGATGCCACTTCTACTGTATGCACACCTTTTCATCAAGACGCATGTATTGATGAGCATTTTTCTAACCTTAAGATGTCATAGTTCCTCTTACATACCTTCCCATCAACATGTAGGTATTGATGATCATTTTTCTAACCTTAAGATGTCATAGTTCCTCTTACACATACCTTCCCATCAAGATGCATGTGTTGGTGATCATTTTTAGTTCCTCTTACACATTTTCGATGGTATGCACTTTATGTTATATTTCTTTTGATGGCTTATTGATATCTTTTCATGATAATTAGAATCTAATATAAATTGATTTGTTACGAAGGATGTTGGTGATACACAACAAGGAAAAGGGTCAATTAGAATGCCATATAAAGCGCAAAGACATGATTAATCGTATGGGTCATTCCATGCAACAACATGTTTGAGAGGCCAAAGTTTACTTAATTCCCACTTAGAATATTGGTTAAACAATTTGAGACGCCATACAATGTATTTGGTTTATTTGTCAATGTGTTATGGATGATTTCATTTATTTTGATGAGTGTAAATGATGTACTCGTGTGTTTTGGATGTAAACAATGCTTTTGCAAATTTAATAAACTATGATCTTATGTTAAGTTTTGTTCTATAATTATGGATGATGAGTACCTTTTCAACTTCTATATATATATATATATAATTTTGTAGAATGGAAGTTGAAAAGGTACTCATCATCCATAATGATAGAACAAAACTTAACATAAGATCATAGTTTATTAAATTTGCAAAAGCATTGTTTACATCCAAAACACACGAGTACATCATTTACACTCATCAAAATAAATAAATAAATAAATAAATAAATAAATATATATATATATATATATATATATATATATATGAGGTTAGGAAGTGTGTACCGGCCGGTACATGCAAATTATGTGTACCGACCATGAAAATAACATATGTGGACTATATTTGTTCAATCCTTATGGATTGAATCAAAATTCAATAGATTAGATGTGTTCAAAAAATCACAACCATACCTCATGTATATTATGAGATATAACAATATATCATTCAACGGTTTTTGGAATTTCTACAACATACCGTTGATTAGAAAATATATATTTTATTTCATTTGATGATCTAGGAACTTCAGTTTGAACTGATTTTTGATACACATCTTATCCAAGGGGTATGCATGACATCCATAAGGTTAGATTGTTTTTTATAATTTTGTAATCATCATAAATGAAGATGGGTACATATAAGCTACATGTACTCAGGTACACAATTCTTTTAGCTATATATATATATATATATATATATATATATATATATATATATATATATATATATATATATATATATATATATATATAAAGAGAGAGAGAGAGATGCATGCATACATATTAAATATTTAGAAGGTAATCGTACATCCATTTTACTAGTCAATTGTTTTACTGACTTGTCAAGGATTTCATGTGTATTGGTTAGGGATAGGTCCTGGCCAACCACTATTGGTCACCAATCTTTTCCCCAAGGTATGTTGGTAAGAGATTTGCCCTGACCATCACATTGGTCAAGGATTCTAGAGTATTGGCCAGGGATTTAGCCTTGAGCTTTAAGATGTTTTGTAGTAGTGTGGGGTAAAGAATGTGCCACTAGCTGGATCTTGGCAATGTAAGCATGTTATACTATATGGGTTATAGGTTACCTAAATAACTGTGAACTAATTATGACTGGTTTTGCAACAACTAGCTGTGTGAGGGATCACCTAGCGCATGTGTTTGCTAAATCGGAATATATCTAATTTTTTTAGATGAGTTATGATAACATACTCTATTATGCAATTGATTACGTAGATACGTCGGAGGAAATGATTACGCAGATCCGTGGGAGGAATATATCAAAATTTTCTTTGTTATGTAGATTGGTAACAAAGTATTTAGCAATGTATGCTATTATCTGTTATGCTAACATATGAGGTAAGGTATTAGTATATTATAACATATGAGGGGTATATCTGTTTGAGAACGAGGTGTTGAATCGATGTGTTAAGGCATTAGTTAATTACAAATTGTAATAGGATATTGTTATTTGATTTAAGAAATGCTGCAAAAAAATATATTCTATATGTGTTTTAGTAGGAAATGAATCGATGCATTGATGTATAAGACGCTTAGAGGTTGTATTTAACTCAGTTTGTGGCTAGATGAGTATGCTTGTCATGCAGTAAACATTGCAAAAGAATGGTTGTAACGTGAACTGGATGTAAATGGCATGTAACAAGGGAAGATCATTGAATGGGTTTCATTAAAAATTGGTACACGAGTGACAGGGAACAAATCTTACACACTGTTGGAAATAAAGCAAATGATTAGTAGATTATTGAGCAGTTGTGTGATGATTGTCTGTTAAGAATATAACATGTAACCTCTGAAATTATTTAGGAAGGTTTTTTTTAATTTGTTTATGTCTGGAAGGTACAATTTAATGCAAGTATATGACAGATTTGTTAACTTTCAAACATTGTACATTAGTGGGTGACATTTTGTATTACACTGGATGTAGGATGAGTCATAATGTTTATGAGGATGAGGTAGAATGCAGTACAAGAGTGGGTAAAGGCTTTAGCTTGCATTGTTCATTTCATAAATTCCTATCCGTATTAGAATTTGCCAAGGAGCAACATAAGGACTTGCTAAAGTCCACTATTTTTGGTCATTTTACTTCACTTAAATGTCTGAAAGCATTAGATCTTGTCCTTGTAAGGGCGATTGTAGATACTTACGACAAGGAATCGAGGGGTTTCAAAGTTGGCAAGCATTATGTTCCCTTTGACGTTAAACATGTTGGGCTATTTCTAGGACTACCCTTTAAAGGTGAGCAGCGCTGAAGTTAATGCAAAATGAATTCATGATATGATTATGATGACAATATTATTTATTGGATATCTTTTTTTTTAAAGGTGAGAAAGTTTTGTTAGAGGATGGTCAAGGTACTCAGGTAGACTCAACCATCACTGAGGAGTACTTCAAAGGAGAACCAAAGGTAGCCACGACTCTTGAAGTATTAAAAGAACTGTCTGTTAAGACAGATCCTAAATCAATAGAAGACTTTGTGAAGATTTGGCTCACTGTAATGATGGCTACTTTTTTTTACCCTACTACTGGTTTTGGTATTAAAAAACGAATCTGGGTGTATGTGGATAGTTTATCTTAGACGTCTAAGTTTAACTGGTCAAAATTTTTATATACATTTCTGCATGCTGGTATGTGTGAGATGGGTAGAAGTAATAGTGGGTATTTGAAGGGTTGTTATTTTCTACTATTAGTATGGTTTCGTCATGTTACATTAACGAGTCGTAGAGTAAGAGAGCATGCTTCACCTATTGCAAACTGTTGGGATTACAACAACAGGATTAGTGCGTGGATGGCCGGGAAGAGTTTGTCAGTTAGAAGACTGCTTGAAAGATACATTCAAGTAGAGTTTCTTAAAGAAGGTTCTAGTGCGGCCAATCAGTTGCATGAGGTAGAAAACACAGCCGATACATCTGTCCTAGATGGAGAGGTAGGTTAGAAATGCCATGTTTATATAGTATGTTGATATTTCTATGAAGCATGTTGAAATGTAAAACTTAATATGTGCTTTTTATATTTTTTCCCGTTTGAGTTGGCAAAACTCAAGATGAACATACTTAAGTTACATAAGAGAATAGAGGAAAGTAAGGCAAAGCAAGGTAAGGATGTTGCAGATCTGTAGGAGAAGGTGACTTTACTGGAGAAGAAATTGAAGGCTGCTACAGTGGAGTTGGACGCACTGAAAGCACAGTATGAAGTCAGGCTATACGAGATTGAACTACTTAGATTGGAGCTACAAACACATGGCATTACTGATCCTACAGTCTATTTGAGAAGTTCTGATGGAATGTCTACTGGAACATCGTTGGCAGACTGCGCTGCAAAGGTATATCGCTATTTCAATATGACATTTTCATTGAGGCAATGTAGTAGTTATGCTATATAGCTCGTGTGACTAATGTGTACGAGTAAAACATCAGAGCATAGATAGTGGAAAAGATGGTGAACGGATAGAGTCCAAAAACCTACCGAAGGTATTGTTGACAGAGTCCTTGTTGCTGAATTTGGGTATATTCATAATGAATATGATTTAATAAAATTTTGTTATTTACCAATTGTGACAACATGTAGTGGATGGTGATTTTCCAGAAACTAGAGATCACCCTACAAACATGGAAGTAGGGAGCAATGTAAGTGTATAACTGTCATCGGAGTTTATATGAACCTATTAACGTGAGGTTCTAAGTGGTAATGAATTTTCTTATTTCAGTTGAAAGTTTGTTCTTCCGTTGCTGGCACTGATTCGAGCAAGTGTGGACTGACACCGATAAGGGTATAGGTTGTACATCTAGACACGGTTAAAGCATTGTTTTGTCACGACCCATTAACTTAGAGTTAAGTGTTCATGTATAGGATATTGGCAGACGTGATAGTGTGTCTGTTATTGATCTCTCCACACTTGTTACGGTAACATTGTGTACTATTAATTGTTGATTTTTATGAAATGTTAAGTTGTAATCTTGGATTCGTATGGTACTGAAGTTTTATCAAAATGTCTCCCAGGATTGAAGAACACGATCTAGGTTGGGTATTGTTATGGAATCCAAAAATTCCCTAGGCAGTGGAAGGAGCAAAGTTGTGGCCCAACATAAGTCAAAAGTAATGAAGGAACCTAGTTTTGTTCTTGAGGAAATGGAAGTGAATAAAAATGTAACATGCATAATTTTAGTCACTGATATTGTTATTTTTATATTTATAAATCATTTTGATTGGGTAGGTAATTGCAAAAGAGAATGGCAAGAAAAAGATGGCAGACGAATGCAAGAGTCCTAGAATAGAACCTACAGAGGTGGTGAACCGCAACTCGGTCAAGCGTAAGAGTGTAAGTGTGGTAGGCAATGTTAAAAATATTTTGCAGGAAGACAATAGCAGGAAAGAGTTATGAAATGTAAAATACATAATAAAACACATGTGCGCAAATAGGGTGTTGAAGGAATTGTGCAAGGACATAATTATGTGAACCAGGCAGTTGGTGGAGTAAGTAACATCCCCCATGGTAAAAGAATGTGTCTATGCAGCACACCAAAAAAAGTGAGTACTTTTCAGAATATGGTACGAATGAATAATGTATCTACATATTTCGCGTACCAGACATTGTGATGATGGGAAATGGATGTATTTGTTAGTGCTAATAATTAGACATGCCAATGGTAGTGAATAGGGCATAGACAGTGGGCATGTGTAGATAATATTGGTTGGATAGTTGCTTGGAAAGCAGGTCATAGTATTTTGTAATTTGTGAATAACGTTATAGCTTGTTTACTGTGAATGTGGACAGGCTAAAGTATCTGATGGCAAGCAGTGTAGAAACACGAAGGCAGAGTGCAAAAGCATTGAACAAGTATTGTACTAGAAGTCAGACTTATACTCAAAATAGTGCTTTGTTGGTGTTTGTTAAGATGATGTTTGAATGTGCTTGACATCAGGTTGTAATGGACTACCCATGAGAGGAAGTGTGACCTCTGATTTGCTTGAAGATCACACTGTGCATCATTAGACTAATTAGCTACTGGTCAATGAACTGTGTCTAAAATGTTGATTGCCATGATTTGAATATTTTTTCATCTATGGCTTGCACCTGTAGGTAAGCTATATAAAGATTACTGATGAAAGCAACATGATTCCAACTTATAGCCTATTGAAAAAGACCCAGGACGCCCTCCCAAAAGGCAGTACACCTATTGTGAATGTTGAACAAAAGGTTTGTAACCTTACTCCAAGCATGGAACTTGTTTTGAATTTTTAGTTATTAATGTTGTCAGGTTATATTTGTTTCATTCCTGTCAATGTGTGAATCACCGCTACTGAAATAAACTTCTGATGCGGTTGAAGAAAAAACACTGATAATTTGGATTTGTGTATAATGATGCATACTGCTGCATGTCAAAATTGTTCCTCATAATGTATAGATTCTTTTTACAAGATTATATAAATTCAATTTTCCTGTGCTCATTAAATGAAAATTTATGACAACATGCTCAATAAGTATGTGTCTGTTAATATATAAAATGTATTAAAATTGCATTTGGAATGCAGATATGTAAAAAACTTGCAATGTTGTATATTGAAAGATGTCTTAGATGTTGTTGGAAAATTATTATAGATCTCCTTATGTTGTAATATTCATGAAAGTAAAAATGTTTGTCTCTTGTAGAATAACAGTACATGTGGTGATTGTAGACATGCTTAGCATAAATGTTTATCATAGAACAAATTTGCTAGAGTGGCGAGCAATCGAGCTGTTACTAGATCGACTGCTAAGAAGGTACATTTTGAAAAAAATTTGTGTCACTGTGGGAGTGTTAACAAAATTGATAGTAGTATATAATTGAGTGAAGTACATATAGTGTGGTCTCTAATTTATAGATACAAAGATTGGGTATGACAGTGTGTGTGCAGATATGAATTGCATATGAATTGCATGTGCATATGGCTGAAGTTGGGAGTGATCGTGATGTTACAAGATCTGATGCTAAGAAGGTACATGACACAAATGCGTAAAATATGTTGTCAATTGTGTTGGTGCAACCTATGTAGCTTTTATATTAAAATATACCTAATGTGTAGAAACTTAACTGAGTAGGCTGGGTTGCTTACACCATTGGTGCCATAATCTCTCAAAGAAGGTGAACTGACATCCTCGGGTAAGAGGAAATGGAAGGTTGCCAAAATGGTAAGTAAACTATACTAGCTCCAGTAATGGTAGACACTCTATTATGATAGAAATAGAAGAGGGTGGTAATGGAATATGTTTTTATGAATGATCTGTTACGACACACCAAAAGGTGGAAATAGTGGTGTGGTGGGCACTTCAATAGCTGAATATTTTGTTGGAGGTAATGTGGAAGACATAGTTGTTAGTCATCCACGTACAAGGTCTACAAGTAAAAAGGTATGACAAACAATTTTAATTATCTCTTTATAGAACAAGATTCATCATAGGAATAGCTTTAAAAGGGGACAATAACAGTACTGCATTGCAACAGTAATGTGTATAGGACATATGCTAACCTGACACAGAACATTATATGATGGAGTGGACACAATGGTACGTACTCCAGTGACTGCTGGCATGGTTGGAAGAATGTGTGCAATATAGTCATTAAGTGTAACTAAGATGGTATAGAAATACACAAGCTGACAAGAAAATCATATTAGATATAGCGCAGAAGATTGAAATTTATGAAAACTATTGATTTGTTTCTTTTAATCAAGCTGAATTACAAATTGGTGGGGTCAGAAGATGGTGGATTCCCAGTTTCAGAGTCAACTCCCTTATTACAAGAATGAAGACTCTGTAATGAGCTCCATAAGGTACATTTACAAATATTGTAGAGGTTTTTTTAGATTGTTTAAATATGTAAATTCTATAATAGTGTATGACACTTTGTTGTAGACCGGTCAAGTTTCAGGGGGGTGTAGGGAATTTTCAAACAAGAGTATGAAGTTGTGCAACACCAGTGCATGAACCAGTAACAGACCCACCATTATGCATGGTAGTACTCTATATTATGAGTATTTTTGGTCCACTATTATTCTGTGAATGGTGTGATGTAACTGCCAATAAATGACTCAATTTATTTTGTGTTCAGACAAAAGTGGGTGACGCCCACACCGATTTTGTAATGCTTGATCCAACCAAGAGCATTCCATTTGTCCTTGGTGATGGAAGACCGGGTAACATGCATAGTAGCGGTGTTGAAGCAAGTAATGGAGACAGAAATGTATGCAATTGTTTGAAATTTATAATTATGTAATGGTGAAGTTTATAATTGTTGAACTCTCATAAATGAAATAATGTTTTGTTGTATAGATACATGACTGGTGGAAGATGACTGGTATAGACGGAAAAATTGACAATTTGCTAAGTGTGCTGAGTACGTAGATGATGAATGCATTTTCATCCCGGTTCAGTCACCATGTTGGGCCCAGTTTTGCTTAGTATTTTCGCATTTATTGGTTTTATCTGCTAAAAATCACATTAACTGGGATTAATCGAATTTACCCTTGTTTTAATTCAATTAATACGCCTATGTGCAGGTCTTATTCAAGTCTAAGAGGTCAAGTTTGGTCCAAGAGAAAGCAATTCTCCCATTCGTGGGCCCCTTGTTCAGGTTTGCAAGCCGGGGTCAACTCCCTCTTCACCACGGTCAACAACCCTGCCATACACACACCCGACCACCCAAAACACCCCTTGGGCCTTTGCCCACTTCAACTGCCTTCAATCGTGGGCTCCTCTTCTCCCTGATAACCCTACTGCCACTTGCCCGCGGTCTTTCTCTCCATAACTGCGACCAGCTCACAATCGCGATTGCGATTCCACAAGATCGCAACCAACAGAAAAACTACAACCTTCCCTCTGCAACCAGCGGGCTCCCTCAACCCTAACTCATCAGCCTGTGGTCCTTCTCCACAACATCAACACCACCCTCTCGGTCGCAATCTCCACTTCTCTCCACCCCCATAAACGTTGTGGCAACCATCAACAAAGGACCGTGAACACCTCAACAGCAAATCGGGATCACCATTAACTATGACCGCGACTTCTCCACCCGCACCCACGATCTCTCCTAACCTTAGCCTGGGTCCATACAAATATCGTGACTTGGTCCTTCACAAAAACCGTGAGGTCACCCTCTCTGCCAAAAATTGCGACCTTCCTTTCTCTCCCATAGATTGCGACCATGATTACGCATAATTGTGACCTGCTACCCCTGCCCTACACCGTGATCGCGGTGTCCCTTTCCATCGATCATGATCATTGCCCGCTATCCTTTCCTCAGTCATCATGACCTGCAACATCACTGTTTCCTTCTCCGTTCGTGACTTCATTGCTTCCAACAACCATCGTCAACATAGCCACCTTCAGGTTGTGATCGCCGCCTCCCGTCGTCAAGTCACAATCCAACCATCTCTCCCAGCATCCACCTGCTGCCTACTCGCCGATACCACGATTCCAAAGATTGCGACCGCAATTCCAAGATCGCGACTACTTCCTCTAGAAGCGTCGACCTCCTGCAGATCACGACCTGGTCTCTTCCTATAGCAGTGTCGACCTACTCCTCCACACCAACACATACATCGATCGCGATCAGTGCCTGCTGCGATCATCCCGCCTTCCACCAATATCGTGACCAGCCTCGAACTGCGACCACAGTTTCCATTTACAGTGACCCATGCAATGCAAATAGACCATGGTCTGTGCTCCAGGAACCGTGACCAGCCAGTGCAAAAAGGGAACCGCTATCAAGATTCTTATGACCTCGACCGAGGTCCCAGCTGTGCCCAAACAGGCCTATAAAAAGGACCACACCACCTCACTCAAGGATCATCTCCAGACGCCGTTAGGATGCAGGTCTGCCTTGAGCCTAGGGAGACGATATCCATAGCCAAGAGCCTGCCTCCGTGGTGGTCTTGTGCTCCGTTCACCAAGATCTGAAGTGGAAACTCAGATCTGCAAGCCACTCCATCCAGATCTAGATCTAGATCTGGATCTAGATCTATTGCATCTACGTCGTTCCTACGCCGCCATCACATCCACGAGCTACTCCTCCTAATGTGAGTGAGTACTATGAGAAGAAAGAGAAGGTGGAGAGAGAAGATCTTCCCCGTCTGCCATGGTGTTCTTCCCTCCTCATCCAGATCTGCCCCAACATTGTGTAGAAGACCATTTCTCCATCGAGCTGCGATCATCTTCTTCACCATGCTCATGGTAGAATCTTCTCTCTTTCTTGTTTTTCTTGTTTCTGTCACCATGAGAGAGTAGTTTCCTTTCATTAGGGTGCGGGAACTAGCCCCACTACCCATGCTTACATGTTCTTTTCCTATGTTGCAAGAACTTCAATATGTAGGATTTGAATATCGATTAACGTGGTTGACTCCCTGTTGAGAACTCAGATGGGATTTCCTGAATTAGTAAGTGTGTGATCCGTGAGGTGATGAGACATCTAGCCCACGGTGACGCTTCTGTGTGCCTGATGCCCGTATGGGGGGGGCAGCTTCAGTTGGATATATGTATCTTCGAAGCAGTAAGTATGTGATCTAGATGGTGATGAGATATCTGATACCTAAGGTGATGCTTACGCGAACCTGATGCCCGTATGGGGGGTTTTGCAACAACACTATTTGGATAGTAATACCTTGCCTGGATGTTTGTGATTGGATGTGTTTGCATGTGTAGTGGCGGTGAAACCTGGGACCATCCCAGCGATTCCCATCATTAATCTTTAATCAACTTTTAATCCTACTATTTACCTTCCTCGCATTTAGTTTAATTAAACTCAAACCATCCAACCTTGTTCTAAACATTAGTCTTGATTCAACTAGATTCGACTGGTAAAAGATTCTTCAAAATGTTGTCCCTTGGGATTCGATCCTTAACTATACTGTGATAAGACCCGTCAGCTTGCGGGTGGTATTATTGCATAAGGTTTTGGTTAAAAAATCAGGGATTTCATCCCTGGGTGAGTTTGTTAGTGCGATAATAGACCACGTCAAATTCTAGCACTGTTGTCAGGGACAACATAATCAGTTAGCCAAATCTAGTTCTATTAAGGCTAATCTAGGATTTTCTTTTAATTATGATACAATCGAGCATATACTTGAATTCGGTTCTACTCCGTCCATCTTACTACTGAAAGATCTTTCCATCCTAGGTACCCACAAAGTCTAGTGTATGCACTGTTCAGACAGTCCCGGACTCTCTGTTAGCTTCATCGTCAGATGAGAGAAAACCAAGCAAGGATGGCTCAAGAGGAGGAAATTTCCTGAAGGGTAGCTCAAGCCCTTAATGCGCAAAGAGATAGGCTTATGCAAGAAGCCCAAGCTGCAGTTCAAGAAGAAATCCAAGCAGCTCAAGCAACAACTCAACAAGCTGAGTTACAAAAGGACCTTAGAGAGTTCTCGATCCCTAAAGATCCTGATGTTCATCACCCAGTGCAACCCCTCCCATCAACGCTCCAAATTTTGAGATAAGAGCACATTGGGTTACACTGCTTCATAATATCCCTTTCTATGGTAAACAAGGAGAAGATACTCAAGAACATCTTCTAAGGTTTATAGATCTATGTGCTATGACAAAGAAAAATGGAGTCACAGATGATGCCATCAGACTCTGTCTCTTTAAATATTCTCTTGCCAATAGAGCCATGAGTTGGTATAACTCCTTGCAATGTGAACCCATTACTACCTGGGAACAACTTCAAAATGTTTTTATGGAGAAGTTCTATCCTCCTTCTCTCACTTATGAAATTAGGGGACAAATAACACAATTCATTCAGGTCCCTGGTGAAACTCTTGCTGAAGCATGGGAAAGATACAATGAGCTCCTACGCAAGTGTCCACACCATGGCATTCCTAAGAATCAACTCATCGAAATCTTTTATAGGGGCGTGGATGATGACATCAAGAAATTTTTAGACTCCTCATCTGGAGGAAACTTCATGCGTCAAATTTATGATAGCGCATGGAAAGTTTCAGCCTTGGAGCTAAAAACCAAGCCAATTGGGGTAGACCCATAAGTAAAGGAGTACTGAAAGTTGATATGGCAAAAGCTACTCCTGAGTACAAGTCTATTGCTAAGTCTCTAAAGCTTCTAGTTGCCAAGCAAGACCAACTTGAATAATCTTTTGCCGCCTATGAAAGAAGATGCTCTCCCCCTCGACAACAAGAACAAGTCAAGTTAGCTTCACTCTTATATGAAGCATGTAAGGGAACTGATAAGTTTAATCTAGCCTGTAACATTCTCTATGATGTCGTTTTGGGTAATACTTGTACCCAGGGAGATAATGGTCAAATGGAAAATATGAATGTCATCAACACTATCCCTGGTCAAGGACATTATAACCTAAATCGGAGAAGGAACCATCTGGGTTTTCAATATGGAAATCCTTCAGGAGCAGAAAACTCACAACAACTTGGTTCAAATAATCAACAACGAGGCCCACCAGGATTCTAGTATAACCAACAACAAAATTTTGGAAATCAAGGAAATTATAGGGGTAACTTTCAGAACAGGAACTACAACAATTATCAAAATAACCCTCAGTTCCAGAATCCCTACCAAGTCCCTTACTAGAATAAAAAACAAGGGCAACAAGCCGATCCCATCTCTCCCGATGACAAATTGTCAGCTATTGAGAAGATGCTGCAATCATAGCAGACTATGATAGCTAACTAGCAAGCCCATCAGAAGGCTATTGAATCTCAACTAGCTCAACTTGTAGCTAGCATGAAGCCACCTACTGGAACTTTTGCTGGCCAACCAGAGAACAATCCTAAGCATCCTAAACAATTGAAGGCTGTTACCACCAGGTCTGGGAAAGAATACTCTGACCCCCCCTACAAAGATACCAATATTAGCAACAAATGATGATGACTTTGTGAATGTCCAAGACTCTACAATACATGAGTCTCAACCAAAGGAAACACCAACTGCTGATAAGACAGACAAAGCAAGATTGGAGGAATCAATTGTTGCATAGGAAGAAGACACACCTGAGCCGGATGTGCCAGTGTACAAGCCTCATCCTCCTTTCCCTGCTCGTTTAAAGCAAACAAAGCTCGATACTCGATTCTACAAGTTCAAGGAAGCTATGAAGAAGCTTCATGTCGATATACCCTTTCTATATGCGCTGGTTGAGATACCATCATGGACCAAATACTTAAAGTCTCTTCTCACAAGGAAGTATATAACTGAAGAATACGAGATAGTCAAGTTAGCAACAACAACTTCTGATATCATCCAGAGCAAAATGCCCAAGAAGTAGAAAGATTCGGGGTCCTTTGGGATTTCGTACCATATCAGTGACTCTTCATGTAAGAAGGGATTGGCCGATCTTGGTGCTAGCATCTCTATCATGCCACTTAGCCTTTGCAAGAGGCTAGGGTTTGCTGAGTTTCTCCCAACTGGCATGACCATACAACTTGCAGACAATTCTATGACTCTTCCCTTGGGAATCATCGAAGATGTCCCAGTCAAGGTAGGAAAAGACTCTTATGTCCCATGTGACTTTTTCATCATGGACATAAAGGAAGACGCCATATACCCTCTTATCTTTGGCTGTCCATTACTTGCCACCACAAGAGCTCTGATTGATGTTGAAGCAGGAACCTTGCTGCTAAGACTAGGTAAAGAAACTTTCGAGTTTAAAGTTTTGAAAAGTTTGCGAAGACCAAGCATGCAAGAAGAAGTCTACTTGATTGATTGTATAGAGAAAATGTCACTCCTCACACAAGAGAAGTATGAATAGGACGATTCCTTAGAAGTGACTCTTACAAACCAATCTACTGACAACTCCATTGATGAACAAGTTAAAGATTGTGTTCTTCACCTCAACACTAGAGAAGAAGATCCGGAAGCCAAATTTGAGGAACTCAAGGTTGTGAATGCAACTGAAGAGCCATGTGAGAAGCCAGAAGCCCCTGAAATGAAGCCCCTGCTCGAGGGACTGAGGTAACTAATGGACGAAAAAGAAGATAAACTCCTGAAAGAATTAAAAGAATGAAGGAAAGCTATCGGCTATAAGATGAGTGATCTCACCGGGGTCAGGCAAGCGCTTTGCATGCAAAAAATCCCCATGATGGAAGACCACAAGCCGATTGTCGAACAAAAAAGAAAGCTTAATCCAAACATGAAGGAAGTAGTCTACCGGGAAGTTGTCAAATTACTTACTATGGGTTCATCTATCCTATATTTGACTCGCCATGGGTAAGTCCCGTGCATGTTGTCCCTAAGAAAGGTGGCACTACTATGATACGTAATGAAGATAATGAACTCATCCCCACTCGAACAGTTACCAGGTGCAGGATGTGTATTGATTATAGGAAATTGAACTAGGCAACTCGTAAGGACCATTTCCCTATGCCTTTCCTAGACCAAGCTTTAGAGCGATTGGCTCACCAGGAATATTTTTGCTATCTCGATGGTTACTCTGGATTCTATCAAATTCCTATACATTCAGATGACTAAGTGAAAACTACTTTTACTTACCCCTTTGGAACATATGCTTTTAGAAGGATGCCATTCGGTCTCTACAATGTGCCTGCAACTTTCCAATGCTATATGACAGCCATATTTGTTGGACTCACTAAAACCATTATTGAAATTTTCATGGATGATTTCTTCGTATATGGGGATTCATACGGCTCATGCCTGAAGCACCTCTCCCTGGTCTGCAAATGATGTGAATAAGAACATCTTGTGCTAAATTGGGAGAAATGTCACTTTATGGTAAAAGAAGGCATTGTCCTTGGCCATAGGGTCAATAACTAAGGAATTGAAGTGGGCAAGGCCAAGATTGAAGTGATCTCCAAACTCTCTATCCCAACCAATGTAAGAGAGGTCCGTGCATTCCTCAGTGATGTAGGCTTTTACAGAAGGTTTATCAAGGATTTCTCCAAGATAACCAAGCCCATGACAAACTTGTTGCTAAAGGATGCTGATTTCCATTTTGATGAAGAATGCATCAAAAGTTTCAAAAATCTAAAGTAAGCTTGTACAACAACACCCATTATCCAAGCTCCATATTGAAATCACCCATTTGAAATTATGTGTGATGCCAATGATTATGCTATGGGTTCTTTTTTAGGCCAATGTATGGAGAAGAAGCATCATGTCATTTACTATGCATCGAAGACCCTTGATGAAGCTCAGAGGAATTATGCAACTACTGAGAAGGAACTCCTAGCAGTCATGTATGCCTTTGACAAGTTCAGATCCCACCTCATTGGTTCAAAGTGTTGGGTTTTAGGGGAGTCAGAGAAGGTAGCAGAAACAAAAAATTCTTCTCCCAAACCCAAAATAAAGGAATCGCGTCAACGTCTATACAATAGGAAGGATGGTTTGTAGAGGCGTACCTTGTCCCGAGGCTTGCTCGGAGAATTTACCTCGCGGCTTACGCGGTCTTCACCTCCGGTCTTAGGCGGTGTCTGTGCAGCTCCTGGTCACACCGGGACTGGCACCTCCTGGTCTCACCGGGACTACCAGGATTGACAGCTGTCCTCCGAGCGGCAGAAGTCTCCCACCTCTGTAGTAGTCCACACAGACCACCTGGAACTCCGATCTCCTTGTCCCACAAGGAATCAGAAGGAGTCACACCCTCCTGTTGGCGTACTAGTCACCAACACACTCTCCTGCCACCAGTCACTTTATGTAGCTATCTTTCCCTTGCTGTGCCTCCCTTATCGAGTATCACTTGCTCGGGCTCTCTCTTCGTTACCAAAACCAAAGAGAACGACAACTTTGCAGAGGAACTGGTGCACTGAGTTGTTGTCCTAAGAAGCCCCCACTACCTCTATATATAGGAGGGTCATGGGACATGGTTCTCTATCCCGGGCAATGCAGGATTAAAGCAGGAGTAGAAGGGTTTGAAATTTTCCACAAAAACAACCAACTACGCCGCCTGAACCGATTGTTTCATACATGAAATGATCGGTTGGGGAGTTGAGCCGATCGGTTCAACCTCAACTGATCGGTTGGGACCCCTAAGCCAATCGGTTCATCACATGAGCTGATTGGTTTGTGGTCCTGGTCCAACTCAAATTGACTTTCGAATTTGTCTCTGATTAATCAAATATTAATCCTTGTCCAAATCGAATTTTTACAAGTGAAACAAATTGTATTTGCAAAATCGACTTTCCAAATGATCTTCGTTGGTCACATGAGCCAACCGGTTCAACATTTGAGCTGATCATCTCATTGCACATGAGATGATCATCTCATCAGTTGAGCCGATCGGTTCACCAACCTGAGTCGATCAATTCATCTCATGAGCTGATCGGTTGGGGAAGCAGACTTGTGCAAATCAGTCAATCGCAGTTTTAATCAATCTGATACTCCAATCAATCGGTCCAACACCTTGAACACTATGATACTGAGCTATCAATTGATTGAGTGTTTAATTGAACTACTAAACTCCTTTAGTAATCAATCTAAACATCGTTTGTGAAAAAACTCCTCTTCCAGGTTAAATCCTATGTGTGTTACCCTGTAGGTCCATTTCACGTTGGAAGTGAAAGTCCATAACATTTATGACTTCACAAGCAAAGAGCGGTGCCTAGTCACACATCAATGCTACCCAAGTGAAATAGAAATTTGGAGAACAACTTTCAATTCTACAATCCATGAATGGTGTTACAACGAATGTATAATTCCTTTGTCACTGATATACCGAATGAACTCAAGGCATGGAATAGTCATCCTGTCAACGTTCATTCACTTTCTTGATCTCAAAGTAGATTGGAGGAGATATGTATGACATCAATATCACATACTGATTCACACATGCGTGCGCACGCCTATCTCAATCCTACTCATCAAGTGGCCATTGATATCAAACTCCCTCAGGAGGGACAAATCCCATATCTATCACCCACCCCTCAAAAGCCCCATGTGTCAAAGCCACCCAATCATCACCTTTATAACAACCCATGTTTCAGGACTGTGTTAAATGATGTCAAAGTGTACCCAACGACATGTGTTGATTGTAGTGATTTCAGGTCAAAGAATCACAATCACCACCATCACCGTGAGAACTGACTTTGACTACCATGTCATGGTTCCATGTGTCAAACTCACGGTGGGTCTGTCCAGTAAACTTGTTATCTAACAAGTACCTATGTGTTTGGTATGATATCTCTATATCATGACTAATGAGATTCCGTCATCAACCAACACCACAATCTAGTCTTGTGTGTCATTGTTGTCTATCTACCCTCCACAATGATATCCAACTAGGGACATAATAAGACTGTACAAACTTTTAGCATCCGTATGATCTCATCATTTAGGTCCTCAACCTGAAAGCATATGTCATTGAGTATTGTCATTCTCTAGACATTCAATCTGTTCTATCATTATCTCATATGACTGAACCAGAAAGAATTGGAAGCTTGCCTTTGATGTTTATCAAATCAATCTTAATGTATCCCACCAATCATCCCATGATTGGCTCTCAAGGCATACATACCAACAGACCCCCACTTGTATTGTGAGCCAATCACCCTTGAATCATATTGATAGTGATCTTCAAACATGTCCCACATATTACTATGCTCTAGTGCTAGCATAGTGAGTTATGGCAACACTTTATCAAAGTCGGTATTAATTGCATGTCTCTCATCTCTTCATTGTATGTCACACGTATGAGATGGAGTTGCCGTAATATGCGATCTGGTATTCCTTTGCTAACTTTTAGCCACATTGTATGACCAAGTACTCCTTACTTGTCATCAATGATTGGAATAACTATAAGTTCATCTTATGAACTTCCAGATCCATATAGTATCCATTGTTGTTCTCTAACACACAGATACTCGTCATTTCCTTTTAAACATCTTTATTGGAATGTTTCCAATTATCAACAAACATTCACTTTTATATATATCCCACATATATATTGCGATTATTTCTCTGTCCTTTTCAGAATTTCGTATCAGTGTAACTCTTTAAAGTGAACCCTTTGTCATTTCCATAGAACTAGTACTTATCAAGTTCTTATGGTATTCTAGTAACCCTTACTAGAACTAGACAGACATCCACTTCGTCATGTCCCACATACGAGTATCAGGATGAGCACATCATATTGTCATGTCCTACATACAAGATGATAAATGCATTTTGTTCTTGCCATGTCCATACATGCAAGATGATGGGATGTTCACATACATGATAAATCCATATCTATTCTTAGTGTTCCCATTCTTCATAAGAATTGGACACTTGACCTTGGGATACTAACTCCATGTAACATGGATAGGTTTTCTCCCACTGAATCTTTGCATACTGAACTCTTCAGTATATATTGCTAATGTATGCGTTCTCTTTTTAGGTCAAGAGGTTTTCGAGAACTATCTCTATAGATCTCTATTCCTATCACATAGGAAATTTCTCTATCTTCCTTAAAGATAATTTCCACTTTGGATTTCCATTCTAGAACATTTCCATTTCACATCAACATGTGGAATGTGAATACGCTCCCACTAAATTACAGATCCGTTCTTTATCTTTGTCATATCAGTCAAACCCTTTGACTATATCATCAAAGTAAAGATCCATCTCTGAGTTGCTTGTACTTAATCAATCACATTGATTAGTCCATTGTAACTTATAGACTTCATTTGCATTAATGGATTCATAAACCTTATAGGTTGTGTCACGTACACATCCTTGTTTTATTCCTCATAGGAATGCAGTTTTAGTATCCATATGCCAAATCTCTTAGTCATTAAGTTGCAATTAACAAGCATCATCCTTTTCAAAATGTTATCCATGTGTCTTAACACTTAAGAATCATTCACACTTATGGATTTTATCCCAATGGATGCTACCATCAAGGTCATACCTTATGGTTTACATGGATCTCATTTAGTATGTAATGGTCATAAATCATAACTCAAAATCCGGTTCCTCATATTCATCTAGATAGTTAACTCATCACATGACCAACTCATCACATAGATAATTGAGGTGTATCTGTCAAGGATATAAGAACTCACAACTCTTTGTGATTCTTAATGTCCTTTATTAGTGTGGAGTATTCTTTAAGAAGAATTTAGTTATTTGAAAATCATCCTCTAACTCCTTAGAGTATGACTCCTTCTTGATTTAGACATCACCATGCCTTAATCACAAGCTTACTATGATGCACTATCATAATCACTCATAAGGATCTCAAACATTTGGTTCAAGTATTTCATTCATTGATCTCATCAAGAATTAACACTTTACCAAATTCTTACTTCATCTATGATATTCTTGAACACTTCAAGATATTCATATTGGTATTTCTCTAAACACTATTTGAAGTACTAGCATTAAGTCCAAATAGATATGTAAATACATCTAATGTATTATACCTAATAGGATAATCATTATCCCACTACCACTAGTGAAGATTGATTAATCATGTCTAAGAGATTCATGTCTCTTACTGGTCCTCTAACCAAAAGAGTCTAGATTTATCCATCATATGGAAACTAGAAATGAATTTCTCATGATTTATGCTAATTTGATTGTTTGAGTTATCAATAACTTTTAGGTATCATTTTATCTTATGCATAACAAGTATCACAAGATAAACAAGGCATTGCCATAAAGATCATATCTTTTGAGATTGAAACATCAACTTTATTAATTGCTATCATTGTCATACAATATGCAAAAATAAAGTGTTTCTATCTATTGTCAAATATGAAATAGCAGTTCATAACTCTATTACATGACTTTAAGGATGAAAATAAACGAAAGTACTCCTATCTATGGAAGCAACACTTGCCCCATTTATTGAGTGCTTTACATTTTATATCTTGGTATCATATACCTAAAAAATGTTACAAGTTTATTTCATGACACCTTCAGGTGGCGACGTCTGTCACTTCCTTCTTCTTTAGTTCTTCCAGATAGAGTGGGCAATTCCTTTTCCAATGTCCTAGTTTTTGACAATGGTGGAAATTGCCTCTCTTGGTCACACCTCCTTTTGCCTTGAGAGGTGAAGACGCCTTGGGCTGTTAGCTAGCATCAAAACCTTTCTTAGCTTTGCCCTTGCCCTTACGCTTGGACTTGCCTTTCTTGTCACTGATCATCATCACAGACTTAGGCTTGTCCTTCTTCATCTGTATCTCAGATGTCCTCAACATGCCGAACAACACAGTCAACATCTTGTCAAAGTTGTTCATGTTGTAGTTCATCACAAACTGACTGTAGGATTTTGGCAACAATTGCAGTATCACGTCAGTAGCCAACTCTTGGCTCAGGGGAAATCCCTGTCTCGTCAAGTTCTCCACATACCCAATCATCTTGAGAATATGAGGACCAACTAGATCTCCTTCTATCATGACACACTTGAACAGTGCCCTGGAGACATCATATCTCTCTTGGCGTGCTTGATCTTCATACATGTTCTTGAGATGCTGAATCATCTCAATGACACCCATGTTCTCATGTTGTCTCTGCAACTCGTGGTTCATGGAGCACAACATCAATCACTTTGCATCAATAGCATCATCATAATGCTTCTTAAAAGCATCCCTTTCTGCCTTTGGTGCAGTAGGAGCAGGTTCCTCTGGAACTGGAGTATCCAGGACATAGAGCTTTCACTCTTGAGTGAGAACAGTTCTCAATGTCCTAAACCAGTCGTGGAAGTTAGTCCCATTCAGCTTGTCCTTCTCAAGGACCGATCACAATGAGAAGTGATTGTTGTTTGTTGTCATTTGTACTACAAAAGGAAATATATGCAATTTAGTCCAAAACTCAATTTTGACTTATGTGATTGATTTGAAAGGTTGATGATATAATTAGGACTTTAATTAATTATCACTCCCACTATTTTTGTTCAAATTGATAGCCCTCACCATCAATTTGGAAGATTGCAGCGAAAAATATTCTAGTGGGTTAAGATCCTAAAATCCTCTAAGTCATGGACCAGCTAGGGCTATCACCCACAACTTAGATCTTCCAGGTAGGCAACTTTTGCCAATTGCATTATATGCAACTATTGAAAGATGTCATATGCAACTCCTTGCCATGATCACTTCCATGCCTCAAGGTGCTAGATCCTATCTATGCCACCTTGTTAAGTTCGACCCAAAGCCAACACAATGAATATGCACCCTGCTAGGGCAGACCCACATATCCATCCTTCACGCTTCCACAAGATAGACAGTGCACCACGCTAGGGTGTGCCCACACTTGGCCGATCAATCTTTTCACGTGTTTCGCATTTGGAAGGCATCTAAAACTTTAATATTTAATGAGGGATTTGGTTTTTATAGGTACATATACATATCCAATCACCACAATATATAGTATGTATCATATACATGCTATATCCCACATAAAACATGCGAAACGATAAAAGCAATGATTATGGCCATCCTAATGTGATTCCTCGAGCCAAGAGGAATCACGGTCATCTAGGTCAACATCACATGCAACATGTACAAGATGAAGTGCTATAGCCATCTGAGTTGATCAACTCATCACATGAATGACCTGCTCGCCTTGGCTAGTCATCTAGGTTCCACCAGCCGATCGGTTGGCTCCTCCAACCGATCGGTTTGCCTGGTCATCCTGCATCTCTTCATGGCCGCCACCTGATCGTCTCACTCCTTGAACTGGTCATCTAGATCGCCAATCGATCAGTTTACTCCTTGAACCGAAAATCTCAGTTGTTGTTAGGTTGTCCACCGTTATTTTACATAACCGGAAATAAAAGATCTATCCTATTTTACATTTGAATTGGGAAAAATCGAGTTACATTGGGGGGGAGCAAAGGTAGGAAAGAAATCTCGAGTTATCTCAAGTTACATCAGGAACAAGAGGTAGGGAATCAGTGTGCAGACCGAGATGCAAACAACCACATACAACCAAGCACACATGTAGGGTTTATTGGCCTAACCACGCTATGCATCCACCACAAAACTCATTTAAGGGTGACGCGTATCAAGTGCATTCATATTACATATCATATATGTATATTGAGATTTGTGGATTTAGGATTGGACATGCATAAAGCCAATTTTATTCACATCGTATGCAATAAATAAAGGTGACAAACCAAAATCGATCCTATCGATAATCCTAAAGTATAGAGAAGTTAACCTGGCTCTGATACCACTGTTGGGTATTAGGGGAGACAGAGAAGGCAGTGGAAACAAAAAATTCTTCTCCCAAACCTAGAATAAAGGAATCACGTCAACGTCTATACAATAGGAAGGATGGTTTGTAGAGGCGTACCTTGTCCCGAGGCTTGCTCGGTGACTTTACCTCGCAGCTTGTGCGGTCTTCACCTCCGGTCTTGGACGGTGTTGGTGTAGCTCCTGGTCGCACTGGGACTAGCACCTCCTGGTCTCATCGGGACTGTCGGGATTGACAGCTGTCCTCCGAGCGGCAGAAGTCTCCCGCCTCTGTAGTAGTCCACACAGACCACCTGGAACTCCGATCTCCTTATCCCACAAGGAATCGGAAGGAGTCGCACCCTCCTGTTGGTGTACTAGTCACCAACACACTCTCCTACCACCAGTCACTTTCTACAATTGTCTTTCCCTTGCTATGCCTCCCTTATCGGGTAGTAGTTTCGCGGGCTCTCTCTCAGTTACCAAAACCAGAGAGAACGACAACTTTGCAGAGCAACTGGTGCACTGAGTTGTTGTCCTGAGAAGCCCCCACTACCCCTATATATATAGGAGGGTCATGGGATAGGGTTCTCTGTCCCGGGCAATGAGGGATTAAAGAAGGAGTAGAAGGGTTTGGAATTTTCCACAAAAACAACCAAATGTGCCACCTGAACCGATCGTTTCATACATGAAATGGTTGGTTGGGGAGTTGAGACGATCGATTCAACCTCAACCTATCGGTTGGGACCCCTGAGCCGATCAGTTCATCACATGAGTCGATTGGTTCGTTGTCCTGGTCCAACTCAAATTGACTTTCAAATTTGTCTCTGATTAATCAAATATTAATCTTTGTCCAAATCGAATTTGTATAAGTGAAACAAATTGTATTTGCAAAATTGACTTTCCAAACGATCTCCGTTGGTCACATGAGCCGACCGATTCAACATTTGAGTCGATCGTCTCATTCCACATGAGCCGATCATCTCATCAGTTGAGCCGATCGGTTCAGCAACCTGAGCCGATCAGTTCATCTCATGAGCCGATCGGTTGGGGAAGCAGACTTGTGCAAATCAATCAATGGTAGTTTCAATCAATCCGATACTCCAATCAATCGGTCCAACACCTTGAACACTATGATACTGAGCTATCAATTGATTGAGTGTTTAATTGAACACTAAACTCCTTTAGTAATCAATCTAAATATTGTTTGTGGAAAAACTCCTCTTCCAGGTTAAATCCTATGTGTGGACCCTGCAGGTCCATTTCACATTGGCAGTGAAAGTCCATAACATTTATGACTTCACAAGCAAAGAGTGGTGCCTAGTCGCACATCAGTGCTACCCAAGTGAAATAGAAAGTTGGAGAACAACTTTTAATCCTACAATCTGTGAATGGTGTTAAAGCGAATGTATAATTCCTTTGTCACTGATATCTCGAATGAACTCAAGGCATGGAATAGTAATCCTATCAACGTTCATTCACTTTCTTGAGCTTAGAGTAGATTGGAGGAGATATGTATGACATCAATATTGCATACTGATTCACACATGTGTGCGCACGCCTATCTCAATCATACTCATCAAGTGGCCATGGATATCAAAATCCCTCAGGAGGGACAAATCCGATATCTATCACTCACCCCTAAAAAGCCCCATGTGTCAAAGCCACCCAATCATCACCTTTATAACAAACCATATTTTAGGACTGCATTTGATGATGTCAAAGTGTACCCAACGACATGTGTTGAGTGTAGTGATTTCAGGTCAAAAAAATCACACTCACCACCATCACTGTGAGAACTGACTGTGACTACCATGTCATGGTTCAATGTGTCAAACTCACAGTGGGTATGTCTGATAAACTTGTTCTCTAACAAGTACCTATGTGTTTGGTTTGATATCTCTATATCATGACTAATGAGATTCTATCATCAACCAACACCACAATCTAGTCTTGTGTGTCATTGTTGTCTATCTACCTTCCACAATGACATCCGACTAGGGACATAATAAGAATGTACAAACTCTTAGCATCTGAATGATCTCATCATTCAAGTCCTCAACCTGAAAGCATACGTCATTGAGTATTGTCATTCTCTAGACATTCAATCTGTTCTATCATTATCTCATATGACTGAACCAGAAAGAATTGGAAGCTTGCCTTTGATGTTTATCAAATCAATCTTAATGTATCCCACCAATCATCCCATGATTGGCTCTCAGGGCATACATAACAACAAAAAGGTCGTTGTCTATACAGATCATGCTACTATTCGTTACCACCTGAAAAAGAAAGATGTAAAACCTAGGATGATAAGGTGGATTCTCCTCTTGCAAGAATTTCATCTAGATATAAGAGTTAAGAAAGGTACAGAGAATGTTTTAGCAGACCACTTGAGTCGTATCCACACCCTAGACACTGAAACTACCCCTATTAATGACTCTCTTCTAGATGACCATCTCATGAAAGTCTCAGAAGCTACTCCTTAGTACTCAAACTACAAGAACTACCTTGCCACTGGTGTCATCCACCCCGAATGTACTAGCAATGCATTGAAGAAATTCATGCATGATATGAGACAATATCACTGGGATGAGCCATACCTCTTTAAGTTCTACACTGACGGTCTCTATAGACGTTGTATAGCTGAGGAAGAAGCTCATCTTGTTTTAGAACAATGCCACTCAAGCCCAATTGGGGGACATATGAGGTCTAAGAAAACTGCTCTGAAATTTTTGTAATGTGGTTTCTTTTGGACAACCATATCCAGAGATGCTTACAAATTTGTTTTATCATGTGACAAGTGTCAGAGAACGGGAAACATTACGAAAAGAGATGAGCTGCCACTTAAGCTATGGCAAGAACTCGAGATTTTTGATGTTTGGGGAGTGGACTACATGGGTCCATTCCCATCCTCACATGGATTTACCTACATCCTAGTTGCGGTTGATTATGTCTCCAAATGGGTAGAGGCAATACCAACTGTTACTAGTGATTCAAAGGCCATCATTAAAATGTTTAAAGATATTATCTTTCCCCATTTTGGAATCCCACAAACTGTGATATCCGACGGAGGTTCTCATTTTCTGGAAAGAAGCTTTAAAGCGTTGCTAAGAAGATATGGTGTAACACACAAGGTAGCTTCCCCCTACCACCCACAAACAAGTGGGCAGGTAGAGGTTTCAAACTGTCAACTCAAAGCTATCTTAGAAAAGATAGTAGGACGCAACCGTAAGGATTGGTTAGTGAAAATCAATGACGCTTTATGGGCCTACCAAACTGCGTTCAAAACTCCTCTTGGAACAACACCCTTCAGACTCATATATGGAAAATCATGTCACCTGCCCGTGGAACTAGAACATAAAGCATGATGGGCAATAAAATAGATGAATTTTGACATTAAGAAAGCTGGTGAAGCTAGGATTCTGCAACTTCAAGAGTTAGAAGAACTCCAGATAACAACTTATGAGAATGCACGAATCTACAAGGAACACACGAAACTTTGGCATGATGGTCATCTGAAGAGGAAGCACATTCAAGTAGGAGACCAAGTTCTACTGTTCAACTAGAGACTGAGGTTATTCCCAAGGAAAATCCGTTCTTGCTGGTCTGGACCATACTTTGTCAAAAGCATCTATCCACATGGTGCATTCACTTTATGGAGTGAGAAGTTAGGCGACTTTGTAGCAAATGGCCAATGCTTGAAAAAATATTTCACCACAGCTGATAATAGCACTGATGAATCGATGAATCTATCCAAACCAACATATCTACCAGAAAACTGAAGGAATCAAGTCGAGCCAATGACAATAAACAAAGGCGCTTGTCGGGAGACAACCAATCAATAATTTTGTTTTTACTTTTAATTTTTAATTAAAACATTTCTTAAATTTTGTTTTTTTACTTTTTAGGAAATTTTGCACCTAGTAGACAATGCTTCGCAAGATGCAATCTTACATCCTGATAATTTTCTTTTTTGAGATTTTAGATGGACAACACATGCTGATTGGAATGCAACCACATCTGATGGTCCAACCAGCACGAGTTTTTCCCTCTATCTCAAATTTAGAGTTTCCTCAAGATGAGCAAATTTCTAAATTAGGGGTGGAGGGTGGGTGGTATGTACTTTACTTTCCACCCACTCCTATCTATTTCAGACTTAAGATTCCATCGTTGGCAATTCTGAGAAAATTTTTCAAAAAATTTCAAAATTTTGAAGTTTTCAAAGTAGTTTGTATAGAAACTTGATGAAGTTTTGATGCTTTTCTTTCAATCAAAGACATTACCAAGCCGGCTATCCTATTTTTCCATGCAGTTTTGAATCATTATACCCTCCTTATCCAAAGCGATGCCTCAGAGGGGACGAATTATGAAACTAGGCAATGGTTAGAAATCACCATGTGAAGCTTATGAATCCTAACATCATGATCAGTAAAAATGGCAATCATCTATCAAACTAAGAGGGATCAAACACATCGTGATTCCTAACTGACTAGTGGAACAATAGCATGGAATCACCACTGGATCCTCATCAAGTCATTATTTGAGCAAAGTAAGATAAGGAGAACAACTCAGTGCACAGAATTGTAAATCAAGTTGCATTCTGATTTGAGCTCTCTTCTACACTTCTTCTACCATCTTCTTACCCCTCATTCCATCAAAAAGTAACAAAAATAGCCAAAATAGTGCCAAACCCTAAGTTCGGGGTGGCACACCACCTCTCTCTTTATCCGCTTCTTCTGCACCCCTCGTTATGTAGGGAGTATCACCAAGAAAAGATGCCAATGTGTACACAAAAAATGCAATCTCGAGTCGAATAGAGGAGATATTTGCACACAAAAAAATGCAATCAATGAAATTGCAACCATATAATAAAAATCTCAAGTTGAATAGAGGATAGATTTATTTCTTCCTTCCATACCACCCTTCACTCCCTTTTCCCCCTAAAGGCACAATGAATGCCTACGCTTACCAAATTCCTAAAAACACCAGTGTCAGATCAAGTGCACACTTGTTGTTCAGCGGGTATCTCTGGACTCTTACAAAACTCTTAGACATGCTTGATTTTGGAAAAAGTGGAGAGGAAGTAATGTTGGGAAATGAACTCAGGAATGAAGATATGGAAAGATGTGTTCAGTGGTCTCAGGAAGTTGAGATGCTTAGTCATACAGAGTAGAGAGAAACGATCGCAATGTGAATATGAGGCAATCAAATGAGTGAAAGTATTCATTGGCGACTGTTTTAGATTTTGCATTACTCGAGGACAAGCAACGCTTAATTTTGGGGTATTTTGATGAATGCATTTTCATCCCGATTCAGTTTCCATGTTGGGCCCAATTTTGGTTAGTATTTTCATGTTTATTGGTTTTATCTGCTAAAAAGCAAATTAATTGGGATTAATCGAATTTATCCTTGTTTTAATTCAATTAATACGCCTATGTGTAGGTCTTATTCAAGGCCAAGTGGTCATGTTTGGCTCAAGAGAAAACAATTGTCCCATTTGTGTGCCCCTTGTTCAGGTTTGCAAGCCGGGGTCAACTCCCTCTTCACCGCAGTCAACAACCCTGCGATACACACACCCGACCACCCACAACACCCCTTGGGCCTTGACCCACTTCAACTGCCTTCAACCGTGGGCTCATCTTCTCCCTACTAACCCTACTTCCACCTGCCTGTGGTCTTTCTCTCCAGAACCACGACCATCTCACAATCGCGACCATGATTCCATAAGATCATGACCAATAGAAAAACCGCGACCTTCCCTCTGCAACCCGCGGGCTCCCTCAACCCTAACTCATCAACCTGCGGTCCTTCTCAATAACATCAACACCACCCTCTCAGTCGTGATATCCACTTCTCTCTGCCACCATCGACGTCGTGGCAACCATCAATAAGGGACCGTGACCACCTCAACAGCAAACCGCGATCACCGTTAACCGCGACCGCGGCTTCTTCACCCGCACCCGCGATCTCTCCTAACCTCAACCTCGGTCCATACAAATATCGTGACCTGGTCCTTCACAAAAACTGTGAGGTTACCCTCTCGACCAACAATCGCAACCTTCCTTTCTCTCCCACAGATCGCGACTGCGATTATGCATAATTGTGACCTACTACTCCTGTCGTACACCGTGATCGTGGTGTCCCTCTCCATCGATCGCGATCATCACCTACTGTCCTTTCCTCAGTCGTCGCAACCTGCAATGTTGTTGTTTCCTTCTCCGTTCATGACTTCATCGCTTCCAGTAAGCATCGTGAACAAAACCACCTTCAGGTTGTGATCGCCGCCTCCCATCATCAAGTCAGGATCCAACCATCTCTCCTGTACATCCACCTGCTACCTACTCACTAAGAACGTGATTCCAAAGATCACGACCGCGATTCCAAGATCGTGACCACTTCCTCTAGCAGCATCGACCTCATGTGGATCACAACTTGGTCTCTTCCTATAACAGCATTGACCTACTCCTCCACACCAGCACATCCATCGATCATGATCAACGACTACTGCGATCATCCCACCTTCCACCAATATCGCGACCAGCCTCGAACTACGACCGCAATTTCCATTTACAGTGACCCATGCAATGCAAACAGACAGTGGTCTGTGCTCCAGGAACCATGACCAGCCAATGCAAAAAGGGAACCATGACCAAGATTCTTATGACCTCGACCGAGGTCCCAACTGTGCCCAAGAGGGCCTATAAAAAGGACCATGCCCCCTCACTCAAGGATCATCTCCAGACGTCGTTAGGCTACAGGTCTACCCTGAGCCTAGGGAGACGATCTCCACAGCCAAGAGCCTGCCTCCGTGGTGGTCTTGCACTATGTTCACCCAGATCTGAAGTGGAAACTCAGATCTGCAAGCCACTCCATCTAGATCTAGATCTGTTGCATCTACGCCGTGCTTACGCCGCCATCACGTCCACGAGCTGCTCCTCCTACTGTAAGAGAGGACTACGGGAAGAAAGAGAAGGCAGAGAGAGAAGATCTACCCCGTCTGCCATGGTGTTCTTCCCTCCTCGTCCAGATCTGCCCCGATGTTGTATAGAAGACCGTTTCTCCACCGAGTTGCGATCATCTTCTTCACCATGCTCATGGCAGAATCTTCTCTCTCTCTTGTTTTTCTTATTTCTCTCACCATGAGTGAGTAGTTTCCTTTCGCTGGGGTGCGGGGACTAGCCCCGCTGCCCATGATTACATGTTCATTTACTAAACATTCCATGGCATGTATATAACTTTTCATTTTGTTGTTAATCGTCGATGTGTTCTTGTGGATTGATCACCTGCTTGTATTTATCATGTTCTTTTCCTATGTTGCGAGAACTTCAATATGTAGGATTTGAATGTCGATTAATGTGGTTGACTCCCTGATGAGAAATTAGATGGGATTACCTGAAGTAGTAAGTGTGTGATCCATGAGGTGACGAGACATCTAGCCCACGGTGATGCTTTTGTGTGCTTGACACCTTCATGGGGGCCCGCAACTTCAGTTGGATATATGTATCTTCGGAGCAGTAAGTACGTGATCCAGATGGTGATGAGATATCTAATACCTAAGGTGATTCTTATGCAAACCTGACGCCCATATGGGGGGTTTTGCAGCAGCTCTATTTGGATAGTTATACCTTTCCTGGATGTTTGTGATTGGATGTGTTTGCATGTGTAGTGGCAGTGAAACCCAGGACCATCCCAGCGATTCCCATCATCTTCATTTAATTTAATTTAATCCTGCCCTTTACTTTCCTCGCATTTAATTTAATTAAACTCAAATCAACCAACCTTGTTCTAAACATTAGTCTTGATTCAACTAGATTCGACTGGTAAAATATTCTAAAAAATGTTGTCCCTTGGGATTCGATCCTTAACTATACTATGATAAGATCCGTCAGCTTGCGGGTGGTATTATTGCACAAGGTTTTGGATAAAAACTTAGGGTTTTCAACCCTGGGTGAGTTTGTTAGTGCAATAATAGACCACACCAGTAGACTTTGATATCAATGTCAGTTAGTAAGAAGGGGAAAACAAAACTTGCCATGCATGAAGCCAGAATGGTTAGTTGTGGATGTGGAAATTGCTAATGAAAAGGTAACTTCATGTAGACGACAATAGTGAAGTTGATAACTAATAAGGAAATTGAATGCTAATTGATAGTAATTCTATTTTTGTTTGATATAGAACCGTGTGAAGAATATGGTTGATAGGATAACAATTAATGTGGAAAAGACCAATAGCGCAACAGAGGTGGTACAAGTCTCTAACAGCCCAAGTTCGCTAGTGCGGAGAGTGAAAGATGCTCACTGTGAATGGAAGCCGAAGTTAATGAGACTTGGTCAGAAAAAAGAGTTGCAGTTGATGGCGAGCTGGGATGAGCGAGCAGTCTTGTGGCTCCACGCTGCTAATGTTGAAAAATTGAAGCAAGTAAGAGTGTATTTCATGATTGTACAGACTTGTGGCTCGCACATGAACTGACTGTTTAAAACCACCTCTATCATTTTATGTACTAGCTGATGTTCTTATAAATTTTTTTTTGCAGTTGATAAGCCCTAATAGGAACCCATGGGATGTTATCTTCAAGAGCGATAACGCTTGCATTATGAGATCCAATTTTTCATTTGCAAATGAGGGTGGGAGACCACACAACTAATTAGGTTAGAAACATGAGGAAATGTGGTTTTGATAAAATAATTCTCAAAAAATTTCATCTACAATGAGGGTGGCAGGCCAAACGAGGCCAAATGCGATAGTTGCTTTGTCAACTTGATAATGTTGCTCTAAATTTTTGATTAAGGAATTATGTAGTTACATAATGTCCCCACCTTACCTGATGCATAGGTAATTAACACATATTTTCTGTAAAGCATGTTCAAGTAGGTTATTAGTCAGAATTGGCCATAATGACACATTTTTCTGGTCATGTAGCATGTTGTTTATTTGTACTAATTATGAAAATTGTGTGTAATAAGATAAATTTTAAATCTGAAATAGAGAATCAAATCAAATGATATATTAGTAACATAGTTAATTTTTATATGAAATATATCAAGTATGTTTTGTATATGGCCAAATTGTTTAAATGTCCCAAGTATATTTGTAGAAATCAGTAAACAGCACTAAGTTCTTCAGAATTAAAGGGGAAATTGTAGGCAGACTAGAAAGTTAACTAGGTTAAACTTGGTAAGCATTGATTAAACAAGGTATGATAGGTGATAAGTGCAGTGCTAAAAAAGAGTAGGCATGAAGTGTTAACGATGCTTTGATGTGAAGCATGTGTAGTTCATTTTTTTACCTTAAAACAGTGAATGTCCAAAAAAACATGGTTAACAATGAGAATGCAATTTTTTCATTTTGACAAATACATTGTGCTCAGTATGTCAACTATGTAGGTACTTGACCTTTAATATGTTTGTGGCAGTTCCTTAAAGGATATAGTGAAGTGACGCGTGAGGAGTTTAGTAATCTATTCGGAAGGAGGGTGTTCATCTTCCACACTTCAATGACGCATGCCATAAAGATGAGGAATGCACCGTGTATGAGAAAATATTGTTACGAATGGTGGGAACAAATAAAGGAGGTGAATGTTATACTCCTACCATTACTTAGCCACCAACACTGGAATCTTCTTGTCGCATCTCACGAATACAAGAATATTCTTCTTTACTGTAGCTTGCGACTTGCGAGGAGGTATAATAAGCCAAACACCAATAACCCATACGACGATGATGTTGTTACTGTGGTAAGTGAAAATTTGTAAATTGGAATATAAACATGTTATGGGTTTTGAAAATATTAGTCACTTGAATACATCTTACTCCATAATGTAGGTTGCATCTTTGAATACACTACTGAGTAAGATATGTGGTGTTCCAGAACAAGGGTGGAACATCATGTTCAACAACAAAGCAGACCAGTAATTGCCCGGATCTAACGACTGTGGTCTGTACGTCATGCGGTGGATGGAGTGTGTGTATAGGTCAATGAATTGATGAATCGTATGGTGAGGAATATCACCAACTTTGAGGACACAATGCATTGGAAATACTTAAGTTGAAGAAGTATGTTAACAAAGGAGTTGTATGATTGATGAACATGACATGATTTTATTTTGTGGTTGACTTGGTAAACTTTGGTTAAAACTATTAATATATGGGATCAACTGTGTCTGTGTGCAACAAAATATGTATGTAATGCATCAATCTCTATTTTGTTCAAGAAGGGCACACTATTTTTGTCTAGTCTGTGCTATGAAATGCCCTAAATTAGTTATATTTTGTTGTGTGTAGAAGTGAGCTGCTACTAGACATTCAAGTGAAAGAATGATATATATCACCCTGCAATGTTGGTAACACCTAAGCTTTTAGTATAACATGGATAAATTCCTCTAATATAGAGAATGGTAACAGGTTTTGTATTCTGGTTTGTCGTTGGAGTTGTCTGTCTGAAGTGATGTGTTAATGCAAAGTACCGCAAAACCATAAACTGCATGTACAAGATCATATATGGATATCTCAGTAAAGGTGCCCCATAGATTTACAATATTACTGTAATTGATTTTGTATAATGACTGACATGTTCTGGTAATGCATGGTTGAGTATGTAGGAAATGATGTGGTCTGTTAGGTTATATTCTGTATTTGTTTAGTGATTTGAAAGGGTTACAACTTAATTTGAAGTAGTTAGATCTGTGGGGATCTTTTGTAGTGTCACAACATAACAAATGAGATACTAATGTGGTGATGTTTCAACAGTAGTTGACGATGTGTAGTGGCAGCTTAAATTGAACACAACAAAAATGCTCAAAACGTTAGTGGTTAGTGATGTGTATACATTGGAAAGATTCATATAACTGGCAAAGATTTGAGGTGATTGGTGTTCGTGAAGCATTTAGTTGGTTGAAGTGTTAGTATGTGGTGGGACTA
>OY856410.1:1428592955-1428882955 GCA_963693085.1 Alisma plantago-aquatica | reverse complement strand
TGAGTACTCGACAGGGGATAGCACATATTTGGACTCATTCGATGAGGAGAGAACACCCGATTTCCCTTCTATTCCTACTGTTGGTACCATCCATTTCCCTATCACCATCAATTCAGATTTGTCTAACTATGACGAGCTCTGTGACATAACAACATCAACAAAGTAGGTCCAAGATAGAAAAAAAATTTCTTTCCTGTATATGCACATGTTTAGGGGTACAACAAGCCCCCCATATTTAATTAGCTACTGTGTCATATTATTTTCTAAACTTTGTTGTCATAATTAGTATTTCGATAACATGTTCAACTTTCAAAGATGATGTCTGAATGAGTTTTTTTGAATTGTCTTATCTATATACATGTGTTTGTGAAGATGGAATGAATGAATGTTTCTGTGTGTGTGAATGTCAAAAGAAAAATGAATGGATCGAACTACATGGTTGCTAAATGTGTGTGAATATGAAATGGAGGAATGAAATGGAACTACAAGTTTCTACATGCATGTGTTTGATGAATCATATTTGAAAATTAAATGTGCTTATTATACATATATGTGTGAATCACATGATCCATATAAAATACATAATTTTTATCTTGTCAATATTTGTAGGTTTGTGGCCTGTTCTTTGCTAAAATCAAAGGGATGTTATAAACCTACAGTTTAAAACTAAACTATAGGTTCTGCATCCTGCTGACCAGCCGAACAGCAGGCCTGGAACTGATAAGAAAAAAACAAAACATTGACGTCGGTTAAATACCAGAAACCGACAACGAATGCTTAATTGTGTCAGTTGTTTGCCATTAATTGATGCCTATGGTCCGACTGCTGGCACTTTTGGGTTAAATTGTAATTGGGAACAACTTTCTGTCATCGGTTATCTAACTGATGCTGAAGGAGTCTACTTTTAGTGTCACCCACTTGGGTGTCGCTTCAAAACTGACAACAAAAGTCTTACTTAATTGACACTAAAGGTGTTATCTGTACTAGTGAATGCTTGGTATAACATTGGTATGGCGTGGAGTAGGGAAACAAGTAATGTGTTTTAGTAGTAACATGTAATAAAGGCATAGCTAATGCTTGGTATAACACATAGTAAATGCGTAGGCATGGTATGGTGTGGAGTAGGCAAACAATGGGCTGTTGAGGAGGCAAATAACATGCACGACCTAGCAGGATGTTATTGATACATTACGTAATGATTGGAAAGAGGAAAGTTGGACAGAAATTGTGTGTTTGTTGTAACTATTAGGTATTAGCATGCTAGCTAGTATACGATGTAGGAATGGATTGAGGTAACATGTACTAACGAACATTGAGAAGAAACACAATTGAATGGTTTGGTACACAAAAAGAATGCAATAACGGCGTAGGCAGGGTATTGTCAGTGTTAACATGTAATAATAACCCACATAATATTTTTGACACACGCATTAACTACGTTGGCATTGGTCTGTTGCTGAGGAGGCAAACAAACTCGTGAAAATGAACACATGCATAATTTTATTTTTGATAATACCTTGTTTGTTTGACGCGGTAGGAAACGACAACTGTGTTGTTGTATATAGATGGAATGTTAGTTTGGTGCACTTTGTAAATTTAAATGTATATATTATTAGAATGTGGTGGAAATTAAAAGGTATATATTATTGGAATATCTTAGATAGTTCGAGAAACAAAATGCATTACAAGTAAATCAAGTGTGCCAACATGTATATACAAATCTTGTCGTTGTATAACCTAAAGTGTAATATACAATTTCTTATATTCGAACAACGATTAACATGCGCTAGGCAGTGTACATAGATTACAAAATTGTTTTGGGTGGGAGGTGTGGTACATATGTCTATACATTGGTAGATGGTTAATAATTTAGTCTTTCAAAAACTACACATGCAATGGCAAAATAATAACCCAACCAATACAACATCCCAAGCTATGTTTGTTGTGACACAAATTTCAGTCATCCAGTAGCTAGATGTGAAGGAAGGTAATGATTTTGTGGTAGACTTGTAGGTAACGACATGGCATGATGTGGATGAAATGCACTGCTACTGTAAGCTGTGCTTTCCTTTGTAGATTCTTTGCCTTTTTTTAATTTGAACGATTGCATTTTTTTGATAGCTTGCATTTCTTTCTAGCTTTTTTTGTGAACAGACGGAGGCCTTCTAATCTTTTTAGCAGTGAATGGGTCTTTTATGAGATTAATATCTTCAGAAGAGTGGCTTTGTACCTTGCAATGGCAAAAAGACCAGTTCAAAGTGAATTTCGTGAAGAACAACAAAAAAAACAAGGACAGTATAATAAGATACTACAATAATAGAGAACTAGAAATAGTGATGCATGTATCAAAACTCATTGAAGAGCAACGAGCAATGGATGTGCGAGCTTATTTTTAGTAGAGGTGTTATGCATGGTTAAATCTTGTAAAGAAATGTTACATCACAGTAAATTGAAAAATATAAACAACAATTGTTGTAGATAGAGTAAACAGATGAGGATGTAGACATACATATGTAAGGTTTCAGAGTATGGGGCACCTATGTAAATGTATTGGTTAATGTGATATTCAAATGTGCTAGTAAGAAGTCCGATAACATTTGTAGTATAATGCTAGGTATTCATATGCACCATATAGTACTTGTCATCAATGGGACTAAGTACAAATGAATTTAAACAAGTTAATGACATAGCATATGAATGGTGTGAAAGTAGTATAAAATCCATTATTGTACAGACCGCTAGGTATATGAAACATGGAGATGAGTAAATGCAAGTCATGGATAAGTAGAGTGTTATACAACCTTTTAGAATTCCATTTCACCAAAATGTGGTGATAAACTATATCAATGCATGAAAAAACCAGTGCAGAAATGTATGAACACGAACATACACCTGAAAATTCGGATTGCATTTTTCAAAGCTGAAGTGATTTCCGGGTGGATGATCAATACACAGATGAAACATGTGTAATTTATCTAGTTAGTTAATGATGTGCATGTGAATGTGTATGACTGCATTATATCATTGTTAAATACCACATCTCTGTACAGGAATGCAAATGAGGAAAATTAGTGATTTCTGTGCTAAGGTACTTAGGTAAATTTGAAAGTGGTACATCACATGGATAAAATAAACTATAACAGTGAGACGCTGACATAGTATATATTTGAATGTGCACACATATGGTAACCCAATGAAATGTATAACATAATAACAAAAGCAAAACTGGTGTTACCTAGTGATCGATTATGGAGTATAGTGTGTTATGATACCAACATGTATGGAAAATAATCATGACAAGATTATAAGGACTGCTTGTCGAGTACCATAAAACAAAGGTATGAGGGATGTAGTGTCTATCAAAACTGTAGTAAAACTGTTGTGAATCTTTTGGATAATTTGTTGGTAAAATAAGCACTAAGTATTGCAATCAAAGAAATAGAGTTGTTTATTTGATGTGAAAGAAGTGTTAGTCCGGACAAGATAAAGAGAAGTCAATGCGGAACATATTCAAGGGATGTACGTTATAACAATAGGAGAAATCTAAAATGGAAACAACTATATTATAAGTTTAAACACATTGAACAAACTTATTGAAAGTACAAATACATGTAGGCAAACATGTCAAAGTGTAGCATAAAGTATATGCATAGGCAACATATATGATGTACTTAGACTAGTATTTGGATGTAGACGTTGCTCTGTTTTGTAGGTCTGTATTGCTATGAGAAGTGCTTTTCTCACAATATCATAGTGGTGCTCAGAAATTCTGGTTGTCGCAATGAATGTTTGGCACCAATTTGAGATATCTTCTGCTCTTGCTGATGACTCTGTAGACATGAATGTGTGTTTTGTACCTTCACTGCCAAAATCTCTTATGGTGTCCTTCCTCCTCCTATCTAATATGTACTGCATTGGAAACCTGTCTACCCTGCAATTCCTAATAAGAACGCAGAGCAAGTGTCTGCACATTAGTCCCTTGCACTCAAATGAACGGAAACTACATAAAAAATTGTTCTGGGTTGAGTCATAGGTGACAACAAATTGTTTCTGAACAAGGCTAGATTTGGTTTTGCTTAGGCACACCCTACGTTTCTCATTAAAAAAAGTAGACAATGTGGATATATTATTCAAAATGACAGCTTCAGAGTACATCATTCTTTGTAGCTCAATCTATGTTTTTTGAAAATGTTATGTGTGTAAATAGTTCTAGCATCTATCTCAATCTAAAAATCAATCCTCCATTGAACAACCTTGAATAGATCATCGTAATCAACATGTTTCTCTGCCTCCAGCCATGCTTCTTGTGCCCATTGATACTGATTGATGAATTGTTTCAACGATGTTTTAGAGTTAACATAGTTGTCGAAGAATGAATTGATAGACTCACTCCTTTGAGTTGTTGTCATGTCGTCCTAGAAAAAGTCGTCAACGTAAGCAGGTACCCACATTTGTCACAAGTGGTACATGTGAGAAAGCCACCCTTGTTGATTTGTCTTGCATGAATGTGTAGAGGCTTCCCAATTCTGTTCAAAAACCTCAATCGATGGGCTTTCATATACAACATTCCTGATCAGTTGTGATGAATTGGAATTTTCCCTAACTTGTCAAGTAATTTTCGCATAATGTGCCATAGACATAGACGGTGCCTTGCATTAGGAAATACGGTCCTAATACCATTTATTATAGGCTGGTCTTGATCATTTACAATGCCCTTATGTGGAGTACCTGAACACAATTAAAATACACTAACACAACTGAGATGGGTGTTGGATATTTAAAAAGAAACAATGACTTAAAATTTGAGTCATAAGTAATAATGGAGCATGTTTTCGCATGTGTGACATGTGTATGGGGAAAATGAAGCATTTAATATGTAACAATGTCCCTGCATAGTGTAGGATGTTACACAGGACATTATCTATTGGAACAACATATAGCAGTGGATAACTATGCACAACTAGAAATCCCATCACATAAATTTGTAGAAATACATCTCGCAAAACTGCGTTAAGTGTGGAGGAGGTTTTCTGTTGATGAACTCAGTGGACTGCAGTGTAGAAATTAGGCAACCACCAATTCTCAAAACAGACATATTACTTTTGGTAAAGAGAAGTAAGAGGATTATCATAATTATGTATGGATAATTCAATGTAACAGAAGATGTGTGAGTTGAATGACACTCTTTGAAAGTGGAGATGTAACACAATATGTAGAGACAAAACCATCAAATGAAAAGCACGAAGTGTGGTGAGACAAAATTGTTAGTGCTCGTTGGAATTACACAATGAAGATATTAAGAAACTACAATGCTAAAACTTTAAAAGTAAAAACTAAGGAAGATAACCAGATTCAACATTGTTAAAAAATACAAGGTATCAGGCTTGAAGGTCTTATAAAGTAATGAAAGTATTTTGGATCAGTGTACGATTTTAAATGTAATGCTGGAATAGTGTAGTGTCAATTTACAGGACATATTTCACAGTACAGAGAAGTTAGTGAACTGATTGAAAGCACCTGAGTAATAATGTGCTTACCCATACATTGCAGCCAAGTTTGGAAAAGCCAAATATAGTTATCCGTTGTTTCTTCACATAACAGTCCACACCCGAGCAAGATGGACTGACCATGATGGTTAATCCCAAAAAAATGGTGCAAATGACATTTCATATCTATTCGTCAGGTATGTTGTATCAAAAGCAACAACATCACCAAAGTGTTTATATGCCATCTGAGACCTTGCGTCTGCCCAAAATAAATTTTGAAGAACTCCTTCTTCATTCAAGTCTAGAACGTAGAAGAAGTCTGGGATTTCCTTTTACATACGAACAAAATATGTTTCTATTGCATGGCCATCACCTTCCCATAGCCCAATCTTTCATGAACAAAGCAGATGGTTATTCATGTCCTTCTGTGTGAATGAAAGTTTGTCATAACCTCCCACTTCACATACTAAGGATGACATTATTTTTGATGCGCCAATGCTGGCTGCATCATTGAAGTCAATACACCTTTAAACGTCTAATGGTATTTTTGCTTGGATGGAAGATGCCTAAGCATGTGCTTGGGAAACATTTGGTGGTTGTGGTGAAGTTTAACATTAGAAATATGATATTCACCTGATATTGTGTGTTTCATCTTAACAATCAATTTGCATTCTATATGTGAAGGGTACAGAGAATCATTGCATTTGTTTGGTGGCTTCCCACCCTTGATACAAGTGAACATGATCCTTGAGGTCTCATTGCAATGTCTATCCTTATGTGAGTGTGAGATTTTGATACCAAATCCAAAAGCGTCTGCATACACCTCATAAAATTGCCTCACTTGTTGTATACAAGGAAACGTTAGCCCTATATCAGGTGTTGGTAGGTTATCAAATGTTGATATGTTATCGAGTGTATTCAGGAAGTTGGAATGGGATTGACTTGTAGATGAATGCTCTATATTGGGTGTATTCAGCACTACAACGTGAGCTGACTGTGATTCCTGATCGACATTGTCAACTTCATCTACATTAGTCACTTCATTGACATGAATGTATTGTTGCTCTAGGTCTTGGTTCAAGTCTATGACAATGACTTTAGAAGTCTATGACAGTTAAGAAGGTAATGAGTTCAAGGAACCTAAAAGCACAATGGAATTGATAGATGGAATAAAAGTGAAAGTACTATAGGTTTAAGGTGTAATTTGGTTTGTGGAAATGTGGGAGACTAAGTACGTTGTTCTATGAAAATGGTTTATAACGAGGTATATGAGTGCAACATGTATTATGAGAAATCTTATGGCAGTCAAATTTAATAGAAAGGGGACTGTGGCAGCAAGATATAATTAGACTCAAAATGTGAAATGAGTGTAGTAACTTGATTAAAGAAATGGGAAGTGAGAATAGAAATGGTAAACAACACAGTAAACTACTAAAACTCATGTGAACTTCTATTCTAGTGTAAAAAAAATACCAAGTGTGAATTTAATAGCAAGGAAACCTTTGTAAACTACATATAAAAAAACAAAACACATGGGAAACGGTAAATGGTAAAGGATTATCATAATGTCTTGTAGACTACAACAAAGAAAAAAATGTACCCGCGACAGCAAGATCTAACTGAACATTGATTGTTTGGTAACTTGATAGCAACCAGAGGCAGGCAATAGGGTAATGGAAAAGCATAATTTGTACTCTAACCATAGCAATGACAAAACTCTGCTAAGATTGTGTGTTACAATAACTGTACAGTAGAAGAATTTCCAAATGTTTGATGGTGTAGAGCTAAGTAACGAGGTTGGTTATTGAGTGCATATGAATTGAATAGTAAAGCATATTCATCAAGATGATGAGTTACTAGGTAAACAACACAAGGTTTTATGATGAATCTTATGTGAGTCTAGTAATCTATGAAGGGGAGTTTGATAGCAGCATATAGCTAAACTTGAAATGTTAACTTGACACATTGTTTTATAACTTAAAAGTAGTAAAATAAAAAAAGGGGAATTGAGATTAGGAAACTTTCTAAACTCTTGGTGACTTTTGTTCTGCTATTAAATGAGGTTGGACCATAACTCAATGACAAGTTGGTTATTGAGTGCGTATGAATTGAATAGTGAAGCATATTCATCAAGCTGACAAGTTACTAGGTTAACATAACAAGGTGTTATGACGAAGCTTATGTTAGGCTAGTTATCTATGAAGGGGAGTTTAACATTAACATATTTTTTTTTTGAAACCATAGAGATTAGCTTTCATTCATCCTGCTCTCTATTGCAGGCCAAATTTCAGAAATGCATACATTTAAATCTATATTAAGCCAAGAAGGATGATTTGAATAAAAAGAAAAAGGACTAGAGGAGTTTTTGGAGAACCGAGCTATGCCATTGGCAATCCTATTAAATTTCCTAGGTATATGTGAGAAGAAGGGTTTTCCCACATCTTCACAAAGCATCCTGAGATGCCTCATGTGGGGGCAGAGCATGGTTTTTGCAGGATCGATCTCAGTAGCGATGTGAACCGCATTGAGAGCATCCGACAGGATGGCAGGGGAGTGCCACCCCGTAGTTTTGCAGAGCTCCAAGGCACAAAGGATGCTTTGGATTTCCGCTTCCAACGCCGAACCGGCGCAGCTGGGCGAGCCATAGCCCATAATGTGTCTGCCATTATCATCCACAACATGAATACCCATACCGGCAGTAGCAGACGGTGAAGAAAAGGAGGCATCAACAAATATCAATATGTTGTGCGTAGCGGGTGGTCTGATAACTGTCGTGGATGCGGTAGGAGTGTTGATAACCGTGGCAGGGATGCTCAAAATAGCACATACTTTGTTCCTGATGAAAGCAACACTCTGAGCCGTCGTGAGAGACTGTTGGTTATGGATGAAACCATTGCGGTGCAGCCAGATGGCCCAAACGGCCACAATGGGGATCATGGACTCCTCATCGGTGCATTTACAGGAGAGGATTTCAAGAAGCTAGGAATCTTCTGTCAACAGGAAGAAGGCTAGAGGGGTGATCAGGGCGAGCCATACATTCCTGCTTGGCGGGCAGTCCCAGAAACAGTGCAGAAGGGTGTCGGCGGCATTGTTGCATACGGGGCAGGTAATGTCCATGGGGATATGGCGTCGAGCTTTCTCCATGTTTGTAAGCAGCACCTTGTGCTGAAGGAGCCAGAGGAAAGTCTTGAAGCGGGCAGGGAGTTGAAGTTTCCAAATGGAGCTCCAATTTCTATCACTGCTGGTATGCGAGCTGCTACGAAGCCATGTGTAGATAGATTTCATAGTGAAAGTCCCTAAGGGAGTGAGCGGCCAGTACCACTCATCGTCACCTGCTACCATGGCCGGTGGATGGGTGTGACAGATGTGGTGCCAAGAACTCTCGGGTAGGTACTCATGGATGAAAGCCCAATCCCAGTCACCATTGTCTAGTGCGATGGAATTTACAGAAAGATCTTCAAGTCCTTGGGGCGGCAGGAGGTTAGGTTCCAGGTCTCGCATAGAAAGGCCATGCAACCACTTCGCGGTCCAGACATTTGTGGAAGTGCCACTATTAATGCTGACACCAGAGGCAAGCTGAATGTCAGGAAGATTTTTTTGAATGAACGCCCACGCCGAGGAACTGGCCTTCTTAATAAGTGTCCCATTCTTAATGTACTTATCTTTCAACACCCGTACCCAAAGGGCATGCAGATTTGTAATAAAGAGCCAGACATTTTTAAGCATAAGTGCTTGATTTTGGATTCGTGCATCCTTGATTCCATGCCCACCTTCGTCTTTGGATAGAGTGAGAAATTTCCAGGAGACAAGAGAAAGGTTGTGATGTGTCCTACCTCCAGACCAAATAAAATTCTTGATGTGCTTGTTGATATCATCACAAAGCGATGGAGATAGTTGAACAGACTACATGGCATAGCTTGGAATAGCTTGAAGAGTGGCTTTTGCAAGAGTGATCCTTCCGACAAGGGATAAGTAGCGGGCTGACCAGCTAGACATATGATCTTTGATGGTGTCAGCGATCGCAGAGTGTGTTGCTTTATTAATCCGATGGTGCAAGATGGGGACACCTAAATATCTTCCCAAATCTGAGGTACTTTGGATACCCAATCTTTGACTAAATGAGGCAATGGTCTTGCGTGGAGTATTAGGAGAGAAGAAACATCTTGATTTTGTCTTGGAGATCACCTGTCTGGATGCTTTAGAGAAGGTGGTAAGCACGTTATTGATAACTTTTACTTGTGTCGTGGATGCTTCTGCCATCAAAAGGATATCATCCGCAAAAAGAACGTGTGACAGAGGTGGCCCATGGCGGGACAGTCGAATTGGCCTCCACTCACCAGATTCAACTGCGAGCGAGATAGCCTGACTAAGCCTTTCCATACAGAGAATGAAGATATAAGGACTAATAGGATCTCCCTGGCGATATAACTTAACAACAACATATAACTTAACGTGGAATGTTAACTTGATACATTGTTGTAATACTTAAATGCAATAAAATAAATAAAGGGGTATTGAGATTAGGAAACTTCCAGGGGACTTCTGTTCTATTATTAAACGCCATAGAAAACACTCAAGACAAATTTTACTGTGTTAGTAAGTGTATACCTCTGATCTTTTGTTAGTACTTGGAGTAAAAAAGTAAACCCCTAACTGTGGTAGCAAAGTGAAATGTGAGAGCAATGTGTGGTAGTTAACTTGTCGGCAAAAAGTGAAATTCTCCAGGTTGTTATTTCCCATGACTGTAATGTTGTAGAGTTAATTAATGAGGTTTGTGGTTGCCTAAATAACAAGTTGATTATTTTTGTCATTGTGTACTGAACATGGAAACTATGCAAACTAAATAACTATGTTAAATTGAGTTACTAGCATGAGGATCCTTAAAACATCATCATGCTGAGTTACTAGGTACTTAACATGCATGCATATGAACAACATTGTTATGTTAACTTAGGCTACAACTTAAATGCAACAAACCTTTGTAGTAGCGTCGTCATTTCCAACTCACGACAACATTGTTACTCCTCCAATAACGCACCCAACTATGCACTTCAGAACCTACTCTAGGTCTTCCTACAGGGGTGAGGATGGAGAACCAGGGGCAGAGGAGGGGGACGAGACAACCAACTAATTGGTAAGGAGGGGGCGAGGGGGCATGGAGGAAAGGAACCAGGAAGACCAGTGAGCCGACCGACAGAAGAGGAGAGGGGCAGGGAGGAGCCGAGGAGGGTAGAAGAGGTGCAAAAAATGGAAACAGGGTGACGACGGGGTGAGGAAAGGGAGGAGATGTGGAGGAAAAGGAAGCTGGGTGAGGATAGGGTGAGGAAGGGGAAGTAGAAGTGGAGGAAAATGCTTCAGCACAATGACGACGTGAGGAGGGGGATGAGAGCGGTGCATAGGGGGTATCAGTGGGGGGGAGAGGAGTTGGGGGAATTGGGGTGAATGTTTTTGAACAGAAGGGAAAGGCGGGTGTGAGGGGACATGTTAGTGAGGAGGGTTGTTGGTGAGGTAACATGGCAAGGAGGCACGTGAGGGGAAAAGAGGTCGTCTGGGTGTTTGTCCCACTAGGTTCGTCTCTATATCATTTTCCTTAACCAAAAGAAGCTATGTTGTCTTGTATTATTGGAAGGAAATGAGTAGCATCATTGTCTGTGTTGTTTTTCTATTCCTGGCTTGCTTCTTACCTGGTCCTATCTTTCTTTCTTTCTTTTTAGGTGGAATACGAAAAGATGAGTAGCCTTGATTAGAAGGGAATAAAAAGGCTCAATCATATTCTTCGTGTGGCCTCTCATACCACCATACAACAATTCAACAACGACCATAGAGATATATCATTTCAAACTAGAGAATACAATATATGTGATATCTGCCTTCTTTAAGTGGGTTCTTATAGTGCCTATGTTTTTTTGTAAAGCTATCACGAAGAGGTATAACAATATTTTTTGTAGAGGGCTTTGAACCTTTTCTTACTTGTGCATGACAAGATGAATATATTCATCCCTTTTATGTAAAAAATAACTCATGCAAAACCTCACATTCACTTAAAAATTGAAACCATTTAATGAAGAAACACTGACAACATGTTGCTCAAAACATACAAAATGCTTCACCTCACAAGCATAGGTATTTTACCAAGTCAATCAATGAGCATGACTTGTAAGCATCAATATGAAGGCTATCCTTTTAACATTTTTGACAAAATCCACTCTTAGTGCAGCTAAGAGGGTCATCTTCGTAATCGAGAATAAAATTGAGAATGTTGACATTAATGTGGTGTAACCCTAGGCTTAGGAATTTTGTAATAAACTTCTACAATTTGGATAAGTATTCTAGGATCACTACACACTTGTGATTGACGATGTTGTCACTTGACATGGTTATTGTTTGTAGCATCCAAACTCCCATGAGTCATATAAAGATATGAAGATGAGAAACCCACAATTATAATAACAAAGCAATAAAAGCCCTAGCTATCACAAGTATAGAGTCTAGAGAAAATGTTGCTAGTGTTAAAGTCATCCTTTGTTGCATTAGTTGTAGAGGACATACCTTGTCAAAGATCTTGTAAGTTAAACACTAAGGACACAAAAATGATTTAGCGGTTGATGTGTATTAGTTGAACAACTACAAACAAATGGTGAAATCTAGAGAAATTAATGTTTAGGAACGAAACTAGAATACCCAAAAATCCAATAAAATATGAGGGGTTGAGTTTTAAAATATATGATTCCAATATTTACCTTATGTATACTCCACAATTGAATACATTGACAAGGCTCAATCTAAATAAAAAGGAATATAAAAAAGGAGGTAATTAGGTTAGGAAGAGAAATTATGAGTCTATAAGGTAGAGACAACATGCTTTGTATATAAGTTTGAATGAGTCCTCGATCATAAAAAATTATTTCAAAATTGTAGACTGGAGATAGGTTGAATAGACTCCCTTATACTAAAAACAACTTCAATTTTAAACAGTCCTATTATGACTATGTGAGATATGCTAAATAGGAAGGAGAGGGAAGAAGGAATCCAACAATGAAGGAAAACAATTAAGGTGGTTCGAGTATGAAAGACCCTACACTCACCTTGATTTGACATTTCAACCACTAGGCTTTGTGACATAACTTTATTCAATATATAATATAAATTTAAATTGAGACTTGAATAAGAAATACCTCATTTGGAGCTGGTCATAGTGGATTATAAGATTGCCTTCTTTTGCTAGTGGACTTGATACATAACCACCACCTCTTTTGTTTTCCTGGATCTGGGAGGACTCCATGTACTCATTTAGTTGTCGTGGATCCATGTAACACTGTTGATACTGAGATTCTGGACTTAATTGAAAAAAATATAAACCTAATGCATTATACTATCTCAATCTCCTACATGATAATATTGACAATGTAGCACTACAAGGTCAATCCCTTAACAAGAAAGGAAGCCATACTAAACTGTTATCAAATTATTTAGGCAAATGAATAATGATGGTTATTTATTAAATTATTATGATCACACATGAACCAACAAAGAAAATAATTGTAGAACTAAAATCAATGGAATAAAGAGTTAGGCATGGGAACCCCAAAATAGAACATGTAATTTCCTATTGATAACTTTCCACATACATTAATTGTTGATATATTGGGATTTGGCTCGATAGTTCCTAATTCCACTTTCAAGTATGTAAGAAACATGTATTATTGTATGGAAGCATATGATCCCACAATTTTCAAACTCTCAACAATCCATTAAGCATGCAAATATATCCCCAATTCTCTCTTCTATGTTTATTTCTTTAGTCTAACCTAAAATCACCCTCTAAAATTATTTTTTAGGTTACTAAAATTGAAGTGATAGGCCAAAAATCTAAAATATTAATAAGCATAAGGAAACAAAATCTATTTAACAGGCAAGTCAATACATGGAAAATTCTACAAAATAAAAATATGTTCCATGGGGCTAGTACTCATTCCTAACTTAGATGATCTACTCATAGTAGACATAGATATAATGAATAACATGGATATTTTTTAAAAAAAACATTACAAAGGTATGATGGGAGGATATGATATAAGGAACTCTACAATTAAGAGGGAGAGAATATCTTAATTACTTCCATTTTAGTTAATGGTCCTTATGGATATTCTCCTTCTTATTCCTCCTTTTATCTAGTTGTTTCCTCCTCCCAACAATTTCCTTTTTAGTTCGAGACATTGGATGTCCTCCATAGTGGTTGTAGGATTTATTTAAAATATTTGATACCTTTGGGGTGAAAGTTTAGGGTGTTTGAGGGAAACCTTTATTTGTAAGTACTATTGCCTAACATCCCAATTTATCAATAAGAAACCAATCGATCAATAGGCTTGTCTACATAATGATCTATAGACCCTCCAATTTAACCCAAGGTGGCCCATCAATTGATTGGAGGGCCCAAACAACTCTTGGTGTCTAATCAATAATCAGAGTTTTTTAGTGCTTCTTTCCATTTCTATAGAGAAACTATCCACAAACCTTTCAATCATTTGAGTAGTGGTCTAATAACCCTATGGAGTGTATAATATCATTCTTTTGAATTCAAAGTCATTGATATGATTACAAAAATCCATCAAATCATTGTTGAAGGTGTGGGGAACCCAAGTGTGGTGTCAGTGAAGATCATTTCCATCCTTCCACCTCCTTTCTTGACTTCTTCATCATTAAACCTTGAAATCACATGATATAAGAATACCAATATCACAATTACAAAACCCATATTACAATAAGAATGATAGAATGAGCATGATAAAATATAAACTTTGTTGAATTTTAACAATTAAAGTAGGTAATTTGGGCATATTTCAAACTCTAGAGACTTTGCTTCTTTCTTTTCCTCTAGAAAGATCAAAGAATAATCATCAAGAAACTAACTTAAGAAGAAAATTGACTTATGATTTTCAAGAATATACCAAGGTATTGAAAATTGAGCCCCATATATAAACAATTCAATATTATATCTAGCAATACCTTCCATCTTCATTTGATTCAAAAAATCACATTAACTTAAAAAAAACAATTTGTACTAGAACTTTGCAAACTACTAGAAGTTCAATCATTACACATTAATCTACAATATAGCATAGTCCATTTCAAAATTATTGCAAGATATAAGAGATACATATATAATCACAATTTCATCTGACCATAATGAAATAAACACCTCTTTATACTTTATCAATTTTTATATTTTTATTGATTTATCTAGAATTCCTCCTTTAGCTAACTACCAGCCCCTACAAGCCAACCTAGTTAGATTGAAGTAGTCAGTTCAAATCCTACATACCTAGTTTTATGGATTTACCCTTCCGAATGAGGTACCCCATATGATTTATTGAAAAAAAATCTTGTAATGAAAATTGTTTCTAGTTTCTCTAATTTTAAGAATATGGAGGGATCATTTCAACATATTAATTATCAAACATGAATAATCAAAAGAGTAATAAATACATGCATTACTTAAGCAACAAAGATAGTAGAAAGTTCAACTTAATGAAATCTAAGTTTATTACTTCAAGTAGAAATTGATTTTGAAAGTCAACATCAATTCTCTCCTTTCTTCAGTTCATAGGAGTTGTTTTTCAACAATCATGACAAGGTAAGTATATAGTCTCATGTTGGATACCTAATTATTTTCAATATTGAAGTTTTGTATCATAAAAAGTTATGAATTATATGGTATTTCTTTGAAATAAATGAGAAAATGGAAATAAACTAATCAATATCAAATGTAACACAATCACTTAGCCTAATAAAATCCTAATATAAGAAATAATCATACTCATGCAATCCTAACATGTAAATTTAAAGAAATTTAAAAGCAAAATATTCAAAAGGAGCATGCAATGAAAATAGGTACAAAATCATTTCCAAGTTGCTTGCTAGGAGGTTGAAGAGGATTCTGCCTGACATCGTGCATCAAACTCAATCTGCATTTATTAAGGGCCGGTCGATCTCTGATAGCACTCTCCTCACTGTTGAGTTTCTTTTAGATTTCAAGGTAAAGAACAGTTCACACAAAGCTTGCATCAAGATTGATTTAGCGAAGGCCTATGACAATGTACGATGGGATACTCTGTGGGACATCCTAAAGTCCATGGGGTTTTCAGAAAGATGGATTGGGATCATGATGAGGTGTGTTACCACAACTTCATTCTCTGTGTTAGTTAATGGATGTCCGTATGGCTTATTCCAAGCAAGCAACGGTCTGAGGCAAGGTGACCCGCTCTCACCGTTGCTGTTCACACTGGTTATGGAAGCCTTCTCCATGATCATGGATGAGGCCAAGGAAAAGGGAGACATTAGACCCTTTCGGCAAGGGGGTGTTAAGGTGTTTAATCACTTAATTTTTGCAGACGATATTGTCATTTTCTTGGCTGGTAATACCAAGAACCTCAAGAACTTCAGGAAGATCACGATCACGTTTGGCAAGTTGACCGGCCTTTTCATGAGCATGCTGAAATCTAGAGTTTTTCTGTCCAGATCTTGTGACTCCAGATGTGGGAGACTGAAAAACGCCATAGGATTAGAAGAAGGGTGTTTCCCTACAAAGTACTTGGGTATACCCCTAAGCAGAGGCAAAGCCAGAGGTGGGGACTACCGGGACTGTCTTGATAATCTTAGAGATACAGTGGCAAAGTGGAGTGGCTTGAATTTATCTCTTACCGGCAGACTCGTCTTGGCTAGATCGGTGCTTGCTGGTAAGGTGAGGTTCTGGTGCAGGCAGGCCGCTCTTCCTGGCTTTGTGCTTGATACCTTCAACAACATCTGTGGCTCCTTCATATGGGGGGTAGGGGACACGCAGTGGCCTGGTCTATCATTACAAGGAGCTACAAGGATGACGGGCTAAATGTCAATCATGTGAATGATATTGCTGTGAGTGCTACCCATTCTAGGATTGATATGATGCTCAGATGTGGTATGTCTTGCTGGAGTGCCTGGGTAAAGGAAAGATATGGCTCTGATCTTTTAGTTAACAAAAGCAATGCTTCCAGGACGTGGAGGGAAATGGATAAATCTTGGCCTGCTGTGACCCATGATTATAATTTCACTATTGAAGGATGGATCCTATGTGACCCAGTGGCCAGACCTTGGAGGAATGGGGTCTCTTCCGTACAGGTGCCATGGGAACCCATCCTATGGAACAGGTTCCACACTCCCAAGTGGAGTTGTTGTTCCTACAGAGCCATTCTAAATAGGCTACCAACCTTTGATCAGATGATTGGCTTGGGTATCTGGACAGATAATACATGTCTGCTGTGCGGCAATGGTCCGGAAGGCCACTGTCACTTGTTCTTCGAGTGCAACTTTACTAGATACCTATGGTGCAGGGCCTCCCTGAAGCTGGGGTGGGGCGGGAACCCCCCTATGAACCTGCTTGATGCTTGCTCTTGGATGCTGCAAAAGATGGAAAATAAATCCATGTTGAGATATTTTGCTGGGTTGTGCTTAACGGCCATGTGCTTCTATGTGTGGAAAGAACGGAATGGTAGATTGCACAGGCAGATGCACAATGATATGGTTGATCTTTTTGGGAATATTGTATATAATCTGGGAATGGTTGTTAAAACTAGACCTAAGATTTTGGCTGAGTTGGACACTATGGTCCTGAGATAGTGGGATTCTATAAAGTAGACCCACACGTACATTATACGGGACTCCTTATCCCTATACTCTTTTTTGGCTCTGCCTCTAGTAAAATATTTTACCTTCTCTAAAAAAATAGAAACTTAAGATAACACACCACCCTCCACCCCATTATATTGTACTCATCCTAAGTAATCTAAGTTAAGGATGAAGGAGACATCTAAAATGTAGAGCTGAGGGTCTGGAAGGTTTGACGATATTTTATTGATGCACAAAATTTTATCATTATTTCGTAGGCTATTTTATTGGATTTTTTATGGTATTTATTCTCAATTATATGAGTTTTCATGCATTTTATGCAAAATTAGCTTGTAAAACTCTTGTACATCTGTATAACCCATTTACATGTTTGTTGCACAAAATTATCATTTTATGTCTGAATATAATAGAAGTTCATTGCATTTTAGGTTCACCAGATGTACTCATTACAAGTTGGTGCAACAAAGAATGGTCTATGTACTGCTGAGTATGCACCAAAAGTGAACTAGAAAGTTGCAAGGAAAATTCGAGAGCACCGACCATCGCGGTGCCACCAAGAATTCAGTTTAGTTGCCACCAAGAATTCAGTTTAGTTACCACCAACTCGATGGTCTCTAGAAGATTCCTAGAAAGTCACAATAAAATATTTCTGCCAATGATTCACTTATCAATTGTACTAACTCAATTGTGAATGAATAAGGAAATAGATAAGTCGGTGGCATAGATTATCTTAGTACCATAGATGTAAATATATTTTCTTCCATGATTGTTGAGTTAAAGTTTGAAGAACCTGATTATTTTTTGGTGACCTATAATTTGATATGACCTAAGTCAAGATAGACGTCACAAAGGAGTTCATTTCTCAAACACATAATAGAAGGAGTAGAGGATAAAAGTGGAAACCTAGAGTAAGCATCGTCCTAGAACCTTCGAGGAGTGATTTGATGATGAAAATGTCATTTGTTCATGTTCATCTTTGGAGGGGATCACCATTATTCACAATTTGTCAGTTTCATCCTATTATTTTCATACTTTCTTCTTTCTTAAAATATTTTGTAGTACCATGTTCGGTATGTGGAGATAATCCTTTGTTCTCTAGGATCTAGGAGTAGCCAGGTGTTAATTTGTACCAAGTTTTTTCTGTCTGTAGGCGACCCTTTTTTCTTTGATTTTCTTATTTTATTTCACATGGATTTTTGTTTGAAATTTTTAACCAGAAATAAAATTTGTTGCTTGGATTTTTCGTGAAAATATTTTTATACCGTTCTCATGATTAATCACCAAGAACATTCTTTTCATATTTAATCACTGTGAAAGAGGTGTTTAAATATTTGATAAATTATTACTAACACAACTAGTAACATACTTTGAAAGAGAACTATTAATTGTGAGGTTATCCAGAGAGATATCTTTCATTATCTAATCCACTAAATGAACAATGTCATAACAATTATTAAATTAGATTAAATAGTGAATTACATTGTGAAGTGGGTATTCTAGCTACAGATGCCTAATTGTAAGAGATAAATGGTAATTTGTTTTTTGGTATGAAGAAATCAAGTTTAATAGGATTCTTTTTTACTATATTAAATAAAGATTACAATGAAATAGAAGGCAGACATGCAACATGTTGTTCCACCAACCCCTTTTATATGGCAAAACCAATCCTCCAAAATTCTACATCCACTGACCCAGGGGTCATAACATTACTGTGCATAACTTTTTGAATCCTTTTAAGGATATCCACTTCCTCTGGTGCTAAGAATTTGAACGTATCAAAGCCAAATGGTATAAATACATGTTGATTCTCAATGCATGCTTTCTCATGCTTAACCATTTTGGTAGCAACAACTTTTAGGGCAGCATTCCTCACAATAAAGTCTCCATTTTTTAGGCCCACCAATGGGAAGACTCATGTTAGATCGATACACACATGTTTTCCTCTAGACCAACCAAATCTACTGGTCTAAGTGTCTATCTCCCTTCCAGTGGGTCAGAAATTGATTATCATAGAGAATATGATTGTCTAATTTCAATACAAACTTTTTCACCACTTTGTTTTTTTTATTTGTTAGTTTTTTAAAAATCAACTCAATCTAATTCATATGTCTGGTTGATTTGGTTTTGGTTAGTGATAGTCTCTATCATTCAATTCCCTGAATTCGACACTCAGAACTAATTTCTTCAATATTACTACAACACATGCACTTACAATTTACATGCACGATAAGCATGTGTCTTGGATTCCCTTCCCAATAGCCTAAGGTTCAGAGGGAAGAGGTACATAGGGCGGACCATGAAGCGTGCACATGTGAATAGAGTAAAAGAAGAGAAGTACACCCACATTGTGGTGTGCGGCGTTGAGGAGCGACAACATCCATCCACCACCTTGTCTACTTCATCCGTTAGAGAGTAGATCTACCTCTAGATGATACATCCACACAAGATCCTTTTACAATAGAGGTGAGTCTACAATGAGCTTAAGAAAGGAGACCCCCAGACAAGATTATGTCCCACCATACATGCACAATTCAAAACCACAGGTGAGAAGCCCGAATAGTCGAGACACAAGGAAGATCAAAAGTAATTCTACAAATTTTAGGAAATTTTCAACAATCTATAGATTGATATTCCACTAGTAGAGCCCATTGAGAAAATCCTAGGATATAGGAAGTTTTAAAAGGTCATCATCACCAATAAGAACAATATCAAACATTCTCACATTATGGATGTCAATGAGATGATTAGTGCATTGATTTAAGGAAGATTGCCATAAAAGAAGAAATATCTAGGATATTTCAATATCTTATGTTCCATAGGCATCAATAGGTTCACAAAAACATTATGTGATTCTAGGGAAAGCATTAATCATATGCCTCTTTCCACATTCAAGAAGCTAGGATTTATGGAGCCACCTAAGACATGCATGAAAATTCAGCTGGCATATGATTTGAAAGTCAGGCACGTTCGAATATGTGAAGATGACCTTGTGAAAAGCAATAAATTCTTTATGTAGTTGACTTTGTAGTTATGGACTTGCAAGAGACAAAAGGATCCAAGATTTTATTAGTAATGCCTTTACAAGATACACCACATGTGATTGTTATAATTTACAGTGATATCTTATGTTGGATATTGATAATTACATGATGTAATTTGGATTTCTAGACCATCCTTCATCACCCACCCATGACATCCCAGAGTAGTTAATGTTCAAATATTTGAGCCTGCAATGTTGAATAAGGGCACTTGGTGGGAGGAAACCCACATTTTATATTTCTTATTACATGTTTTCCTTACAAGTAGATTGAGTTTTCACTTTTGTAGTTGTTCTTCAAATTTACTTCTTATGCAAGAATATATGTGTTCAATGGGTGTGCTTCATGTTTAGGAAAATGAGGAAGTTGGAACCACAAAAAATAATTTGATGGAACCAAGAGTTGGAGAAATCTACCAAGATTCTATAGGTAATTTCTAGTGGAACCGACTGACCGTTTAGTATCGCTAAGCTCAATTTATGGCAAGATTGATAGTTTTCCACAATTCTACATCAGTGGCATGGACACACCAGTTGACAACACGGAGTGTATTTGTCATGTCACATGTTATTGATGCAGGGGTCTACAATATGATCTATGTGGCATGGATTCTATGTTAGTGGCACTGAGAGAATTCCACTATTGTCCATATGTCTACAATTGATTTTTTGTGCACCGACCCTAAAGTTGGTCTCACTGAGATTTTTTAATGGCTCACAACATCATTGTTTCTAATGTTGACTCAAGGTCTTAATTAACTAATCTCTTGTTTCAATGATGATTAAACCATTCCACTTACTTATGTCTGATTCTCCTACTTGAGTGATTTCAAATTAGATAGGAACACTCAAAATGCCTAAACTTGCACATTCTAATTTGGAGAAATCAATTCATACAAGGACTAAAGATCAAGATTTAAGAATATATAGTTTTGTCCTTATATCTTTGATGTAAATCACTTGGAATGATTGTATGCCTTGTAATTAAGCTCATATATGTAATATAATTGATTAGGATGAATTATATTGCCCTTGGGGGTTTTGGAACACCTAAAATAGAAAGTGTAGTTAGATGAGATTGCCCCTAGGGTAAGTTAGATGATAACACTATTCATGGGGGTTTGCAGAACTTCTCTTGGCTGATTTTCTTGCCAAAATGCAACTCGGCCGACCATAAAATGGACCAAAAGTAAGGTTTATTGGCTAAGTTGCCCAAGGTAACTTGTTCGTCTATACTGTAGCAACCACTTTGTATAATGCAAATATCCATTGGATGGGTGAACAAAAGTGCAGAAAGATCTGTTAGACACCCCAATAACAACTCAAATTCATCCTAAATAGTTCTATCGGCTAGGAGGCATCCTTAATTATAAATAGGACCCTTGGGCATTCCATTGTTAACCAAGAACTATGAAGGTCTCTATACTATAGTTGAGAAAGATTTTCCTCCCATATTTTCCATCCACTCTCATGAGCTTAATTACTTTGTATATCTATTAGAGTGAGTAGGAGATTTATAATAGATCTAGTCCTACATGTATATCTTGTGAGTCTCTCACTTCCTCTACTTCGTAATATCTCTTTGTACCATGAAGATGAAGATTCTCTCTCTTTGATACAGGAGGAGAAGAAGAAAAAGGGAAGGAGTCCTTTGATGAATAGCTTCTCCTTGGTGAAGGTAAAGTCAAAGGAGTCTATGTCAACAATCTCATCATCATTAGGTCGGCGGTCTTTAGCTTCATCAGATGGTGCATCAGGGTCAGTTGGTGTATTATCATCACCATCCTCATCAACATTAGAGCCATAATCACCATTTTCATCCTCATCCCCATCTTCATTACCTTCAGCATACTCTTCTTCCATCTCCTCATCCTCTGGAGGTCCAAAATAGTGAGTAGCGGGACACTTGACATGTTTCTCTTCCCAAGACATACCACATGCAGAAAATGCATTTCCTTGCTCAAAATTGGGTGTAGACACCCAATTAAAGCTATCAAGAAAGGTGGAAGTTGGTCCTATAGGAAGACAAGTAGATGGGAGGAGGCAGCAAGAGTAGGTGCACCATCAGAGGTAGGGGGTACAAAATAAGTAGTACGGTGGTGGTCCAGGTAGAACTGACTGTATGCATAGGAAGTATAGTCAGCATCTGGGTAGGGGTGGTAGGTGGGTTAAGGATGGATGTCGGACAAGTTCATGTTTGAAATTATTTGAACTAGATCCTGATGTAGGTGCTCCTAGTCCTGTAGGTTTTATGCATGTTGGTGCATCATGTAGCCCATGAGGGTTTCATTAGACACTGAGAATGAGGCACAATAAAGTCAAGGAGGAGGTGGAGGGTCCTGGGTGGAGGCCTAAGCAATGGGTATGGTAGAGGAGGTAGGATGAAAAGATTTTTTGACAGTGGTTTAAATGATGTAAACGCCTTTCCTACTTGCTTTGTCACCAAGATCATGGAAAAGCGAATTCTCAAAATGGTGGGAAAACAAACAACAAATCAAGTTTGGATATTGTGACGACCCCAATTTCTACATACTTTCCTTAGTGACATATACAGATATGCGTGCACTCATATCTATAAATGTCAAAAGGGAAAATAATAGAAATCAAGGTAGCCAACTAAAAACAGAGATAAGCCAAGATCAAGTTCACATCATAGCAAATAGCCACACAACATTTCATTCAACAAAGTAAGATAAAGTCATACATATTGATACTGAAGAAAGAAGAAGAATAAGTCTATGATTATTACATTGGATCTCAATCATCCTCAACATAATCTAGGAAAAGAATAAACTAACATCTAGCAAGAAAGAGATAAGAGGACTAGGTCTATCTAATAAATCCTCCATGCTTATTATATGTGCCTTCAAGTACTTTGAATATGCATTGTACTTTGATCATCAATTGTTCCTTGCACCTAGAAAATACGGGAAACAAAAAAAAACATCAACAAAGTTGGTACGTGGAATTAAAGCTATACTATGCTGGTATATAAAAATACTCAAAATTGGAGAAAAGAAAGAAAACATTATTTAGAAGCCGAAAATCAGGAAATCCCAAGTTATTATCCTTATTTAGAATGAATATGTATTATTATGGTGGACTTAGCACAAACATAAATATTGGGCCATGTCCCTGCGTACCTTGTACCATTAGGGATCTCCCTGCGTACCTTGTACCATTAGGGAGGTGCCAGTCAACATTAATACTTTCCCTCTCTAATAGGGAGATTAATGAGCACCACTAGTAACTACGTTTCACTTATATTCAATTATGTTCTTTCATGTTCAAGGCGATAAATCAGTAATTAATCATATATCCACATCCATCAATGTATATCAATTTCATGCAAACAATTACTTATACTTAACATCCAGCAAAAACTAGTCATATAATTATATCCACGTACCTCTAATTCTCAGATCTGAATTCCACAAGTCCTAAGTTAGGAGGAAGATAGTAGATCACCCTGAAATGTAAACAAAACCCTAAGTTACTATGGATTCTCATTATTCCACATTAGGGCTTCTAATTAGGGTTTAGGTCATTTAGAGGGGTCACTTAGGATACATAGGATTCCGAGTTGGGGTCTGAGATTAGAGTCGTCCAGGTTATAAAAGGACATTTCAGTTATTAGGGTTTCCATAAATTGTACATAATAATCATGATGAGGTGAGAAAACTAGAAATTAGGGTTCTTCTCCATTATTACATCAACTATCTTCCTTAGGTAGGATTTCGAGTAACATTATGACCAAGATCATAATTAGGGTTTAAATATTCCCAAGACAGAAATAAAATCATTTATAACCATTATTCCACAAAACAATGTATTAAAAAGGTCATTAGTGATGGTTGGCCATATATTCCAAAAAGGGTTCGGATCCAGGTCATGATCCTATTTTATTTAGATAGCTTGGATTTTTCTAATGAAAATGGTGTACTTATTCGATATTTTCTGATAATCCTACCATTTTCTAGAGTTTTCTTAAGATCTGACCAATCAGGGAATTTTAAAGGAATTAAAGAAAAATAAAAAAAAAAATTTTGAGTTCTGGCTCGCGGATCATGCGAGGGATCCAACCAACCGGACCCTCTCACTGACCCGCGAGCAAGAGCTCGCTTGAGATGGTCGGGCCAACCAGTGAAAGGTCAGAAGTACCCCCTGGGGGTCACCTATGCATCGTAACCGGGCAAGGGTAGAAGGGGAAGGTCACCCCTTAGATTGTTGCTCGCGCCATGGCTGCAGCGAGGCAACAGGGGGAAGATCGACCAAGGTGGGATGTGGTTCCTGGGAGTGAGTTGGGCTACGTCGTCCATCAGGTTGAGTTCGCGAGCTCACGACGATTGCAGGGAGGTCGAGCTCATCGGAAATGGTAGCATGGGTATCGTTTTTTAATCGCAAGGGATTGAAAACAGGTCGATGAGTGAAATGGAGATTTACCTGCCCTCAGGTTGGATCGAGGGAGTCAGAAGTTTCGCGGCGGTCTGTCGATGTTGTTGCAATCCTCCTGAGGCTCTGAGACGGTCCCAAGCTCGCCGGTGGTGAAGCTTTGAAGTTCAGCTGCGGCGGCTCGTCGACCCGACGTTCTATGCTTACGCAACTCCAACTGAGGGTGGCGTTCGACTCGTCGGGGTCCCGAGATAGTGCGATCGCTCTTAATTTGATGGGGGAGTCTACCAGAGTGAGAGGGTGTTCGGGGACCAGGTGAGCAGGGGTGCTCGAGGTGAGGGAGGTAGGGGCGTATTTTGTTGGAATTAGAGGTAGGGGATGACGAAAGGAGGGTTGGAGGAGCTCGTGGGAGCGTTATATAGGCGTGAGGTGAGGTATAGGGTAAACCCCTAATTTGTGCGCCGCCACCGGTGAGGACAGCGAGGGAGTCGGGGTCTGTTCTCTTTGATCCGAGGATCAGGGAGGGTCAAACTGGGGCTTGACGAGTTCGTCGCGGAGTATAGAAGAAGTTTGTTGGGTTCAAAATTCAAAACCGGGGGTGAGGTGGCAAGGTAGGCCGAGCCTCCTCTCCTGCTACCTCCCCGTCCTTTGCGGGAGATAGGAGACAAAGTCTCCTCCCTTCGATCAGGGCTTGATCAGCGTGCACCTAAATCGGGTGGCTGAGATTAAATCCCAGTGAATGGGCCGCGTCCAAAGTAACCCAGAAGCCAGCGTGATAGATTAAATGATCAAAATAAACGTAAACCTTAGTCCTAGGCTAGATTAGGTGATATAATACACACAATTTCAAAAGTAAATAACTCTAGATTGGTAGCTCCAACTGAAATGAGATTTTAGGCATAGTTTTATAATGTTATGATTTAGTTATGGTGCAAATTTAGAGTCCCGATTCGATTATTGACTAGGTCAATTTACTAAAAGTCTTAATACTCATATTATTGACTTCATATATATCATCATTGATGGTCTTAAGTAAAATTAATGGTCCATTTATTCAAATTAATGAGAGAGGTGATTGAGGGCATAAATGGAACAATTAAAATTATAAGGGAGAGGAACTAAATAATAAATGTAAAAACTCACTCTGTCACATTCTCCCCTCCTTTTTTAAGAATTTTGTCCCCAAAATTTAAGCAGCCTGAAAAAGATATGGATTCTTCTTCTCGACCTCGGTCTTCAGCTCCCAGGTGGCATCCGTTTCGTCATGGTGGCTCCAGAGAACTTTCACCATTTCAATATGATGATTACTGCGAAGCTCCTTTGACTTGAAGTCGAGAATTCTGATCGGGGACTCAACATATGACAGATCATCCTTCAATTCAAGAGGCTCATGATTCAAGATATGACTGGGGTCCTTGACATAGGGCTTCGGATTAGATACATGGAACACATTATGCATGGCACTATACTGAGGTGGCAAGGCAAGATGATAGGCACATTCGCCAACCCTTTCCAGAATCTCGAAGGGTCCAACATAACGAGGACTGAGCTTTCCTTTGTTCTTGGCCAAAGCTCGAATAGGTCGGATTTTCAAAAATACATGGTCACCCTCCTTGAACTGACATTCTTGACGGTGAGCATCTGCATAAGACTTCTGTCTATCCTGTGCCCGCTTCATTCTCTACCTAATCAGTGCAACCTTATCAGAATACAACTGCATCTCCTCGGATTTCATCAGGGTACGCTCTCCGACATCATCCCAGTGTAAAGGTGATCTGCATGGTCGACCATAAAGAGCTTCATAGGGAGGCATCCCAATGCTTGCCTGATAGCTATTATTATAGGCAAACTCAGCTAAAGGTAAGTAATAGTCCCATGAGCCTTCCCAATCGAGAACACAAGCTCGCAGAAGATCCTCTAGAATCTGTACTGTAAGCTCTGACTGCCCGTCTGTTTGCGGATGGTAGGCTGTACTAAAGTTCAAATTGGTGCCCAATTCCTCTTGAACCTGCTTCCACAGCTTTGACGTGAACTTTAGGTCCCTGTCTGAGACAATAGATGATGGGACTCCATGTAGACGTACTATCTCCCGTATGTAAAGGTCCGCCAACTCAGAAACCCTTGCAGTAGTCTTCACAGGAAGAAAATGAGCTGATTTGGTAAGAGAATCCACTATGACCCATGCAGCGTCATATCCCTTCCTGGTCCTGGGTAATCCCACCACGAAATCCATGGTGATGTTTTCCCATTTCCATTCCGGAATCTCAAGGGGTTGTAGTAGACCGCCTGGTCTCTGGTGTTCGGCCTTAATCCTTTGACATGTCAGACACCTGGATACGAAGTCAGCAATATCGTGCTTCATACCCCTCCACCAAAAATGACGTTGTAGGTCTTTGTACATCTTGGTTGTGCCCTGATGAACTGTGTACTTGGACCCATGTGCCTCATTTAGAATTGTTGTCTTTACAGTTGACTGTTCAGGAACCCATATACGATTCTTGTAATGGAGACCGCCATCAAGACCCACGAACAGATGTGTTTGCGGTTTTGACATGAGAGAAGAGAGCTCTGCAAGATCGGGGCTAGCCTTTTGTGCCTCAAGAAGTTTGAAATGTAGGTTGGACGTGATGGAAATGTTATTAACATGCACACGATCAGACAGAAACTGTGGCTTCCAGCCCACTGGATCCTCCATGTTCCTCCATTCGGGGACAGAAAGAGATGCACATACTGCCCTTTTTCTACTAAGGGCATCAGCGAATACATTTGCCTTACCCGGATGGTAGGCAATAGTGAAATCGTAGTCCTTTAGGTATTCGATCCATCGGCGTTGACGCAGATTCAAGTCCTTCTGAGTCAGGATGTACTTCAGGCTTTTGTGATCAGTGAAGATGTCAAACGTTGCCCCGTACAGGTAGTGACTCCAGATCTTGAGGGCGTGAATGATTGCAGCTAATTCCAAATCATGGGTGGGATAATTAAGTTCATTGGGTTTTAGCTGTCTAGAAGCGAAGGCCACTACTTTACCATTCTGCTGCAGGACACACCCTAACCCATTCCTCGAAGCATCAGTGAATATTACAAACCCTTCATTGCCAGAGGGTAGAACAAGAACAGGAGCCGACGTCAACTTCTGCTTTAACTGCTGGAAACTGGACTCACAAGTGGCAGACCAGATGAAGTGCTCGTCCTTCCGAGTAAGCTTGGTGAGAGGAAGTGCAACTTTGGAGAAGTTTGGAATAAAACGACGATAATATCCGGCCAGTCCCAAGAAACTCTGAATTTCAGAAGGATTACGAGGAGGTTGCCAATCAAGTACAGCAGAGACTTTGGCGGGATCAACCGATATACTACCTCCAGAAATGACATGCCCAAGAAACATATCCTTATCAATCCAGAACTCACATTTTGAAAGTTTTCCATAAAACTTCTGGGTTCAAAGAATGTCAAGAACTGATCGTAAGTGTTCACGGTGTTTTTCCATAGAATCATAATAGATCAAGATATCATCAATGAAGACGACCACGAACTCATCAAGATAGGGTTGGAATACTTTATTCATCAGATTCATAAATACACCTGGTGCGTTGGTTAAACCGAATGGCATCACCAGAAATTCATAATGCCCATAACGAGTTCGAAAAGCAGTTTTAGAAATATCAGAATCCTTGACTTTGAGCTGATGGTATCCAGAACGGAGATCAGTCTTTGAGAAAACTTTAGCCGTACGAAACTGATCGAAAAGGTCATCAATACGAGGAAGGGGATACTTGTTTTTAATAGTAGCTTGGTTCAACATGCGGTAGTCAATACACATACGCATAGAACCATCCTTCTTTTTAACAAAAAGAACAGGAGCTCCCCAGGGGGAAACACTAGGACGAATGAAACCTTTGTCGAGAAGTTCTTGCAACTGTTTCTTCAACTCCATTAGCTCAGCAGGAGCCATCCTATACAGTGCCCTAGAAATCGGAGTGGTTCCAGGAAGAAGATCTATGGAGAACTCAATGTCTCTATTTGGAGGCAGCCCAGGAAGCTCCTCCGAAAAGACGCCAAGGAAGTCACGTACCACCTCCAGACTTTCTATAGGCCCGCTACTAGGACTGGTCTCTGAGACTAATGCGAGGAAGACTTTACATCCCTTAGAAATGAGCTTTTTAGCTTTAAGAGAGGAGATTATAATCTTATTACAGAATCCACTTCCCTTAGGGATTTTCACATGATAAGAATGAGGTTGAGAGAGAACGACCGTCTTGTTTCTACAGTCAATGTGAGCATGGTATGTGTAAAGCCAGTCCATACCAAGTATAACATCAAAGTCTTCCATAGTTAAGAGAATGAATTCAAAGGGCTCTGATACCAACTGTGACGACCCCAATTTCTACATACTTTCCTTAGTGACATATACAGATATGCGTGCACTCATATCTATAAATGTCAAAAGGGAAAATAATAGAAATCAAGGTAGCCAACTAAAAACAGAGATAAGCCAAGATCAAGTTCACATCATAGAAAATAGCCACACAACATTTCATTCAACAAAGTAAGATAAAGTCATACATATTGATACTGAAGAAAGAAGAAGAATAAGTCTATGATTATTACATTGGATCTCAATCATCCTCAACATAATCTAGGAAAAGAATAAACTAACATCTAGCAAGAAAGAGATAAGAGGACTAGGTCTATCTAATAAATCCTCCATGCTTATTATATGTGCCTTCAGGTACTTTGAATATGCATTGTACTTTGATCATCAATTGTTCCTTGCACCTAGAAAATACGGGAAACAAAAAAAACATCAACAAAGTTGGTACGTGGAATTAAAGCTATACTATGCTGGTATATAAAAATACTCAAAATTGGAGAAAAGAAAGAAAACATTATTTAGAAGCCGAAAATCAGGAAATCCCAAGTTATTATCCTTATTTAGAATGAATATGTATTACTATGGTGGACTTAGCACAAACATAAATATTGGGCCATGTCCCTGCGTACCTTGTACCATTAGGGATCTCCCTGCGTACCTTGTACCATTAGGGAGGTGCTAGTCAACATTAATACTTTCCCTCTCTAATAGGGAGATTAATGAGCACCACTAGTAACTACGTTTCACTTATATTCAATTATGTTCTTTCATGTTCAAGGTGATAAATCAGTAATTAATCATATATCGACATCCATCAATGTATATCAATTTCATGCAAACAATTACTTATACTTAACATCCAGCAAAAACTAGTCATATAATTATATCCACGTACCTCTAATTCTCAGATCTGAATTCCATAAGTCCTAAGTTAGGAGGAAGATAGTAGATCACCCTGAAATGTAAACAAAACCCTAAGTTACTATGGATTCTCATTATTCCACATTAGGGATTCTAATTAGGGTTTAGGTCATTTAGAGGGGTCACTTAGGATACATAGGATTCCGAGTTGGGGTCTGAGATTAGAGTCGTCCAGGTTATAAAAGGACATTTCAGTTATTAGGGTTTCCATAAATTGTACATAATAATCATGATGAGGTGAGAAAACTAGAAATTAGGGTTCTTCTCCATTATTACATCAACTGTCTTCCTTAGGTAGGATTTCGAGTAACATTATGACCAAGATCATAATTAGGGTTTAAATATTCCTAAGACAGAAATAAAATCATTTATAACCATTATTCCACAAAACAATGTATTAAAAAGGTCATTAGTGATGGTTGGCCATATATTCCAAAAAGGGTTCGGATCCAGGTCATGATCCTATTTTATTTAGATAGTTTGGATTTTTCTGATGAAAATGGTGTACTTATTCGATATTTTCTGATAATCCTACCATTTTCTAGAGTTTTCTTAAGATCTGACCAATCAGGGAATTTTAAAGGAATTAAAGAAAAATAAAAAAAAAGATTTTGAGTTCTGGCTCGCGGATCATGTGAGGGATCCGACCAACCGGACCCTCTCACTGACCCGTGAGCAAGAGCTCGCTTGAGATGGTCGGTCCAACCAGTGAAAGGTCAGAAGTACCCCCTGGGGGTCACCTATGCATCGTAACCGGGAAAGGGTAGAAGGGGAAGGTCACCCCTTAGATTGTTGCTCGCGCCATGGCTGCAGTGAGGCAACAGGGGGAAGATCGACCAAGGTGGGATGTGGTTCCTGGGAGTGAGTTGGGCTACGTCGTCCATCAGGTTGAGTTCGCGAGCTCACGACGATTGCAGGGAGGTCGAGCTCATCGGAAATGGTAGCCTGGGTATCGTTTTTTAATCGCAAGGGATTGAAAACAGGTCGATGAGTGAAATGGAGATTTACCTGCCCTCAGGTTGGATCGAGGGAGTTAGAAGTTTCGCGGCGGTCTGTCGATGTTGTTGCAATCCTCCTGAGGCTCCGAGATGGTCCCAAGCTCGCCGGCGGTGAAGCTTTGAAGCTCAGCTACGGCGGCTCGTCGACCCGACGTTCTACGCTTACGTAGCTCCAAATGAGGGTGGCGTTCGACTCGTCGGGGTCCCGAGATAGTGCGATCGCTCTTAATTTGATGGGGGAGTCTACCAGAGTGAGAGGGTGTTCGGGGAGCAGGTGAGCAGGGGTGCTCGAGGTGAGGGAGGTAGGGGCGTATTTTGTTGGAATTAGAGGTAGGGGATGACGAAAGGAGGGTTGGCGGAGCTCGTGGGAGCGTTATATAGGCGTGAGGTGAGGTATAGGGTAAACCCCTAATTCGTGCGCCGCCACCGGTGAGGACAACGAGGGAGTCGGGGTCTGTTCTCTTTGATCCGAGGATGAGGGAGGGTCAAACTGGGGCTTGACGAGTTCGTCGCGGAGTATAGAAGAAGTTTGTTGGGTTCAAAATTCAAAACCGGGGGTGAGGTGGCGAGGTAGGCCGAGCCTCCTCTCCTGCTACCTCCCCATCCTTTGCGGGAGGTAGGAGACAAAGTCTCCTCCCTCGGATCAGGGCTTGATCAGCGTGCACCTAAATCGGGTGGCTGAGATTAAATCCCAGTGAATGGGCCGCGTCCAAAGTAACCCAGAAGCCAGCGTGACAGATTAAATGATCAAAATAAACGTAAACCTTAGTCCTAGGCTAGATTAGGTGATATAATACACACAATTTCAAAAGTAAATAACTCTAGATTGGTAGCTCCAACTGAAATGAAATTTTAGGCATAGTTTTATAATATTATGATTTAGTTATGGTGCAAATTTAGAGTCCCAATTCGATTATTGACTAGGTCAATTTACTAAAAGTCTTAATACTCATATTATTGACTTCATATATATCATCATTGATGGTCTTAGGTAAAATTAATGGTCCATTTATTCAAATTAATGAGAGAGGTGATTGAGGGCATAAATGGAACAATTAAAATTATAAGGGAGAGGAACTAAATAATAAATGTAAAAACTCACTCTGTCACATTCTCCCCTCCTTTTTAAGAATTTTGTCCCCAAAATTTAAGCAGCCTGAAAAAGATATGGATACTTCTTCTCGACCTCGGTCTTCAGCTCCCAGGTGGCATCCATTTTGTCATGGTGGCTCCAGAGAACTTTCACCATTTCAATATGACGATTACTGCGAAGCTCCTTTGCCTTGAAGTCGAGAATTCTGATCGGGGACTCAACATATGACAGATCATCCTTCAATTCAAGAGGCTCATGATTCAAGATATGACTGGGGTCCTTGACATAGGGCTTCGGATTAGATACATGGAACACATTATGCATGGCACTATACTGAGGTGGCAAGGCAAGACGATAGGCACATTCGCCAACCCTTTCCAGAATCTCGAAGGGTCCAACATAACGAGGACTGAGCTTTCCTTTGTTCTTGGCCAAAGCTCGAATAGGTCAGATTTTCAGAAATACATGGTCACCCTCCTTGAACTAACATTCTTGACGGTGAGCATCTGCATAAGACTTCTGTCTATCCTGTGCCCGCTTCATTCTCTGCCTAGTCAGTGCAACCTTATCACAATACAACTGCATCTCCTCGGATTTCATCAGGGTACGCTCTCCGACATCATCCCAGTGTAAAGGTGATCTGCATGGTCGACCATAAAGAGCTTCATAGGGAGGCATCCCAATGCTTGCCTGATAGCTATTATTATAGGCAAACTCAGCTAAAGGTAAGTAATAGTCCCATGAGCCTTCCCAATATTGAACACAAGCTCGCAGAAGATCCTCTAGAATCTGTACTGTAAGCTCTGACTGCCCATCTGTTTGCGGATGGTAGGCTGTACTAAAGTTCAACTTGGTGCCCAATTCCTCTTGAACTTGCTTCCACAGCTTTGAAGTGAACTTTGGGTCCCTGTCTGAGACAATAGATGATGGGACTCCATGTAGACGTACTATCTCCCGTATGTAAAGGTCCGCCAACTCAGAAACCCTTGCAGTAGTCTTCACAGGAAGAAAATGAGCTGATTTGGTAAGACAATCCACTATGACCCATGCAGCGTCATATCCCTTCCTGGTCCTGGGTAATCCCACCACGAAATCCATGGTGATGTTTTCCCATTTCCATTCCGGAATCTCAAGGGGTTGTAGTAGACCGCCTGGTCTCTGGTGTTCGGCCTTAATCCTTTGACATGTCAGACACCTGGATACAAAGTCAGCAATATCGTGCTTCATACCCCTCCACCAAAAATGACGTTGTAGGTCTTTGTACATCTTGGTTGTGCCCGGATGAACTGTGTACTTGGATCCATGTGCCTCATTTAGAATTGTTGTCTTTACAGTTGACTGTTCAGGAACCCATATACGATTCTTGTAATGGAGACCGCCATCAAGACCCACGAACAGATGTGTTTGCGGTTTTGACATGAGAGAAGAGAGCTCTGCAAGATCGGGGCTAGCCTTTTGTGCCTCAAGAAGTTTAAAATGCAGGTTGGACGTGATGGAAATGTTATTAACATGCACACGATCAGACAGAAACTGTGGCTTCCAGCCCACTGGATCCTCCATGTTCCTCCATTCGGGGACAGAAAGAGATGCACATACTGCCCTTTTTCTACTAAGGGCATCAGCGACTACATTTTCCTTACCCGGATGGTAGGCAATAGTGAAATCGTAGTCCTTTAGGTTTTCGATCCATCGGCGTTGACGCAGATTCAAGTCCTTCTGAGTCAGGATGTACTTCAGGCTTTTGTGATCGGTGAAGATGTCAAACGTTGCCCCGTACAGGTAGTGCCTCCCGATCTTGAGGGCGTGAATGATTGCAGCTAATTCCAAATCATGGGTGGGATAATTAAGTTCATTGGGTTTTAGCTGTCTAGAAGCGAAGGCCACTACTTTACCATTCTGCTGCAGGACACACCCTAACCCATTCCTCGAAGCATCAGTGAATATTACAAACCCTTCATTGCCAGAGGGTAGAACAAGAACAGGAGCCGACGTCAACTTCTGCTTTAACTACTGGAAACTGGACTCACAAGTGGCGGACCAGATGAAGTGCTCGTCCTTCCGAGTAAGCTTGGTGAGAGGAAGTGCAACTTTGGAGAAGTTTGGAATAAAATGACGATAATATCCGGCCTGTCCCAAGAAACTCCGAATTTCAGAAGGATTACGAGGAGGTTGCCAATCAAGTACAGTAGAGACTTTGGCGGGATCAACCGATATACTACCTCCAGAAATGACATGCCCAAGAAACATATCCTTATCAATCCAGAACTCACATTTTGAAAGTTTTCCATAAAACTTCTGGGTTCGAAGAATGTCAAGAACTGATCGTAAGTGTTCACGGTGTTTTTCCATAGAATCAGAATAGATCAAGATATCATCAATGAAGACGACCACGAACTCATCAAGATAGGGTTGGAATACTTTATTCATCAGATTCATAAATACACCTGGTGCGTTGGTTAAACCGAATGGCATCACCAGAAATTCATAATGCCCATAACGAGTTCGAAAAGCAGTTTTAGAAATATCAGAATCCTTGACTTTGAGCTGATGGTATCCAGAACGAAGATCAGTCTTTGAGAAAACTTTAGCCGTACGAAGCTGATCGAAAAGGTCATCAATACGAGGAAGGGGATACTTGTTTTTAATAGTAGCTTGGTTCAACATGCGGTAGTCAATACACATACGCATAGAACCATCCTTCTTTTTAACAAAAAGAACAGGAGCTCCCCAGGGGGAAACACTAGGATGAATGAAACCTTTGTCGAGAAGTTCTTGCAACTGTTTCTTCAACTCCATTAGCTCAGCAGGAGCCATCCTATACAGTGCCCTAGAAATCGGAGTGGTTCCAGGAAGAAGATCTATGGAGAACTCAATGTCTCTATTTGGAGGCAGCCCAGGAAGCTCCTCCGAAAAGACGCCAGGGAAGTCACGTACCACCTCCAGACTTTCTACAGGCCCGCTACTAGGACTGGTCTCTGAGACTAATGCGAGGAAGACTTTACATCCCTTAGAAATGAGCTTTTCAGCTTTAAGAGAGGAGATTATAATCTTATTACAGAATCCACTTCCCTTAGGGATTTTCACATGATAAGAATGAGGTTGAGAGAGAACGACCGTCTTGTTTCTACAGTCAATGTGAGCATGGTATGTGTAAAGCCAGTCCATACCAAGTATAACATCAAAGTCTTCCATAGTTAAGAGAATGAATTCAAAGGGCTCTGATACCAACTGTGACGACCCCAATTTCTACATACTTTCCTTAGTGACATATACAGATATGCGTGCACTCATATCTATAAATGTCAAAAGGGAAAATAATAGAAATCAAGGTAGCCAACTAAAAATAGAGATAAGCCAAGATCAAGTTCACATCATAGAAAATAGCCACACAACATTTCATTCAACAAAGTAAGATAAAGTCATACATATTGATACTGAAGAAAGAAGAAGAATAAGTCTATGATTATTACATTGGATCTCAATCATCCTCAACATAATCTAGGAAAAGAATAAACTAACATCTAGCAAGAAAGAGATAAGAGGACTAGGTCTATCTAATAAATCCTCCATGCTTATTATATGTGCCTTCAGGTACTTTGAATATGCATTGTACTTTGATCATCAATTGTTCCTTGCACCTAGAAAATACGGGAAACAAAAAAAACATCAACAAAGTTGGTACGTGGAATTAAAACTATACTATGCTGGTATATAAAAATACTCAAAATTGGAGAAAAGAAAGAAAACATTATTTAGAAGCCGAAAATCAGGAAATCCCAAGTTATTATCCTTATTTAGAATGAATATGTATTACTATGGTGGACTTAGCACAAACATAAATATTGGGCCCTGTCCCTGCGTACCTTGTACCATTAGGGATCTCCCTGCGTACCTTGTACCATTAGGGAGGTGCTAGTCAACATTAATACTTTCCCTCTCTAATAGGGAGATTAATGAGCACCACTAGTAACTACGTTTCACTTATATTCAATTATGTTCTTTCATGTTCAAGGCGATAAATCAGTAATTAATCATATATCGACATCCATCAATGTATATCAATTTCATGTAAACAATTACTTATACTTAACATCCAGCAAAAACTAGTCATATAATTATATCCACGTACCTCTAATTCTCAGATCTGAATTCCACAAGTCCTAAGTTAGGAGGAAGATAGTAGATCACCCTAAAATGTAAACAAAACCCTAAGTTACTATGGATTCTCATTATTCCACATTAGGGCTTCTAATTAGGGTTTAGGTCATTTAGAGGGGTCACTTAGGATACATAGGATTCCGAGTTGGGGTCTGAGATTAGAGTCGTCCAGGTTATAAAAGGACATTTCAGTTATTAGGGTTTCCATAAATTGTACATAATAATCATGATGAGGTGAGAAAACTAGAAATTAGGGTTCTTCTCCATTATTACATCAACTGTCTTCCTTAGGTAGGATTTCGAGTAACATTATGACCAAGATCATAATTAGGGTTTAAATATTCCCAAGACAGAAATAAAATCATTTATAACCATTATTCCACAAAACAATGTATTAAAAAGGTCATTAGTGATGGTTGGCCATATATTCCAAAAAGGGTTCGGATCCAGGTCATGATCCTATTTTATTTAGATAGCTTGGATTTTTTTGATGAAAATGGTGTACTTATTCGATATTTTTTGATAATCCTACCATTTTCTAGAGTTTTCTTAAGATCTGACCAATCAGGGAATTTTAAAGGAATTAAAGAAAAAAAAAGATTTTGAGTTCTGGCTCGCGGATCATGCGAGGGATCCGACCAACCGGACCCTCTCACTGACCCGCGAGCAAGAGCTCGCTTGATATGGTCGGGCCAACCAGTGAAAGGTCAGAAGTACCCCCTGGGGGTCACCTATGCATCGTAACCGGGAAAGGGTAGAAGGGGAAGGTCACCCCTTAGATTGTTGCTCGCGCCATGGATGCAGTGAGGCAACAGGGGGAAGATCGACCAAGGTGGGATGTGGTTCCTGGGAGTGAGTTGGGCTACGTCATCCATCAGGTTGAGTTCGCGAGCTCACGACGATTGCAGGGAGGTCGAGCTCATCGGAAATGGTAGCCTGGGTATCGTTTTTTAATCGCAAGGGATTGAAAACAGGTCGATGAGTGAAATGGAGATTTACCTGCCCTCAGGTTGGATCGAGGGAGTCAGAAGTTTCGCGGCGGTCTGTCGATGTTGTTGCAATCCTCCTGAGGCTCCGAGACGGTCCCAAGCTCGCTGGCGGTGAAGCTTTGAAGCTCAGCTGCGGCGGCTCGTCGACCCGACGTTCTACGCTTTCGTAGCTCCAACTGAGGGTGGCGTTCGACTCGTCGGGGTCCCGAGATAGTGCGATCGCTCTTAATTTGATGGGGGAGTCTACCAGAGTGAGAGGGTGTTCGGGGACCAGGTGAGCAGGGGTGCTCGAGGTGAGGGAGGTAGGGGCGTATTTTGTTGGAATTAGAGGTAGGGGATGACGAAAGGAGGGTTGGCGGAGCTCGTGGGAGCGTTATATAGGCGTGAGGTGAGGTATAGGGTAAACCCCTAATTCGTGCGCCGCCACCGGTGAGGACAGCGAGGGAGTCGGGGTCTGTTCTCTTTGATCCGAGGATGAGGGAGGGTCAAACTGGGGCTTGACGAGTTCGTCATGGAGTATAGAAGAAGTTTGTTGGGTTCAAAATTCAAAACCGGGGGTGAGGTGGCGAGGTAGGCCGAGCCTCCTCTCCTGCTACCTCCCCATCCTTTGCGGGAGGTAGGAGACAAAGTCTCCTCCCTCGGATCAGGGCTTGATTAGCGTGCACCTAAATCGGGTGGCTGAGATTAAATCCCAGTGAATGGGCCGCGTCCAAAGTAACCCAGAAGCCAGCGTGACAGATTAAATGATCAAAATAAACGTAAACCTTAGTCCTAGGCTAGATAAGGTGATATAATACACACAATTTCAAAAGTAAATAACTCTAGATTGGTAGCTCCAACTGAAATGAGATTTTAGGCATAGTTTTATAATGTTATGATTTAGTTATGGTGCAAATTTAGAGTCCCAATTCGATTATTGACTAGGTCAATTTACTAAAAGTCTTAATACTCATATTATTGACTTTATATATATCATCATTGATGGTCTTAGGTAAAATTAATGGTCCATTTATTCAAATTAATGAGAGAGGTGATTGAGGGCATAAATGGAACAATTAAAATTATAAGGGAGAGGAACTAAATAATAAATGTAAAAACTCACTCTTTCACAGATATGGTGGGTGGGTTCCATGGCTATTCTTCCCATAGTCAAAATATGTCATATGGTGGAGAATGTAACGTGCCCATTTGATTTTGAAATCAATAAGGAGACAATACAACATCACAACAATGTTTTCTACAATATCTGCTTGGTTTTATTTAGGTGGATATTACAGTTGACTATAAGTGCAATTATGTGAGTCTTGATGTCAAGGGAGGAATACGGAAGAATCACTTTCTTGATATAGGGAACCTCATGTTTCTTCAGGAACTTATGGATGTCATTTAGTGTGAGATTAGGTTCAAAATCGTGGTACAACTTCTCAGGGTTAAGAAGGTCAAGGTATTGGTGATAGGTAGTCAACCATGTATATGTGGTGGTGGTACCATTGAAGTAAGAATTAAAGGGATCCTCAGAGATGGAAAAATTAGTACCCATACTCATGGGGGTAAGGATCACTAGTTGATTAGGGGTGGCACAAGAGACGTGTAGTTCCACGTGAGATTTACATAGAATTCGTGGACAACTTTTGTGCTACAAAGAGAGTTAGGGTATCACAATCGCCCTACACATAAAGCGCCAAGGTGTTGTGCATTGAACACAACAACAACCTCATTCATCAACTCACTTTGAGATTTAAGCAAAGCATGAAAAGGAAAAGGATTTCTAGGAAGAAGCTCCTTATACCTATTGAATTCTTAAGAGGAGATGAAGGAGGTTCCATAAAAGTAAATTGACCTAGAAGCAGTGGAGGATGAGGGTTCTCTAGTTTGGTCGGCCCTTATCCATTGGTTTGAAGCCATAGAGATGAAAGGAGATGAAATGGCAACCAAATGAGGAAAATGGAAGGTGTTACAGGACATCCCAGAAGTAGTCGAGGTAGGGAGAGGCTAGTGTAGGTGATCTGGGGAAAGATATGGTCAGGGAGAGGTTTGGGTAGCCCTAGGGTTTAAGGACAAACATGAAAGAAGGACTATTGGTCAAGTTTTCTCTAGTTGAGAGGGAGAGAGTCGGTCAGCTGCCTATATATTTTTCACCCAACAGTGTTTTTGGTCAAGTTTGAGGTTTGGGAAACTTGGACGACACTGTGGTTTTTTTAGTCCTTGGCCTTTTGTTGGTTGAATTTCTCCCAGAACAAACTCGGCCAGCAAGTTAGTCTGTCCAAAAGATAAGAAATTTAATTCTAGTCCATACAGTGTTATATAAATTTTTTTATATAGACTATCATGCATTTTGAACATATTGAGTCACTTTCAACTCATCACTGGCTACTATTTTGTGAAAAAACAAGCATTTGCAAAAAATAGTCAAAAAAAGCTAAACAAGGCATAAAAACTAAGGCATATGAGCACAAAAAAGCATCAGGTGAGTGAAAAAGTGAGTAAGATCATATAGGTATTGAAAAATCTATCTAGAAGTGATGAATCCTCCAGATTCATCCTCTCAGTCGCCAATTCTAGGAATTTTGCACCACATATCAACTGATTTACCTTTGCTTTGGTTTTCTTTGAGTATTTCTCTAGTTTCAGGCCAATATTGCTTCAATAGCTCTATTTACAAGTTTACTTGATCTTTTTATCTCTCACTCACCTTCCTTCCTCTCTGCAGATCATCCTCAACCATTACCAACGATCATGACCCCTACATCTTTGACTCTAACGATCTTAAGACCGTTTGAGCCCATTCGGTCTCAAGACCATTTGAGCCCATTCGGTCTCAAGACCGTTTGAGCCCATACAATCTCAAGACCATTTGAGCCCATTCGGTCTCAAGACCATTTGAGCCCATTCGGTCTCAAGACCGTTTGAGCCCATACGGTCTCAAGACTATTTGAGCCCATTCGATCTCAAGACCGTTTGAGCCCATACAGTCTCAAGACAGTTTGAGCCCATACGGTCTCAAGACTATCTGAGCCCATTCAGTCTGAATACCATTTGAGCCCATATGGTCTCAAGACCATTTGAGCCCATATGGTCTCAAGACCGATAGGCCAGTAGAGTCTGTTTGGAGCCTAACTCAAGCCTGCGCAACAATAAATCAAGATCAAGCAGAACAATTTCCACGACCGTGTTTGCCACGCCACAGTCGTGGCACATCTACAACAGTGAAGTCTCCACCCGCCATGACCATGCTGGTCACGCCACGACTGTGGTGCATCGCCAACAGTGCCAAGTCTTCTCACCCGCCACGCCCATGCAAGGCGGCACGGCCGTGGGGCTGTAGTCTCACCACGATCGTGGTGTCACGCCACGGCCGTGGCACAATGCCACTAGAGCCCAAGTCTCCTCCCGCCACGTCCGTGCAAAGCAGCATGGCCGTTGGGCAGTAGCTCACCACAACTGTGTGATCAACCACACATGTGCTCCACAGTCCCGACCACGACTGTGTTGTCACACCACGGCCATGGCGCACCACCATTAGGGCTCAAATCTTCACCTGCCACGCCTATGTGAGCTAGCACGGTCGTGAGGCAACAACCTCACTATGACCGTGTTGTCCCAACACAGCCGTGGCGCGTCGTCCCTTACCTCCCGACGCTGCTAACTTCTCGACCTACTGCTTCAAGCCTCCATGACCTCTGACGTCATCCTCCTCACCAATAGTAGTGACGACCTGCAGTGCCTCATGGTCCCAGACCGTTTGGAGGAGTGCACGACCCCAGATTGTTTGGAGGAGCTCACGGTCCCAGACCGTTTGGAGGAGCTCACAGCCTCAGAATCTTTGGAGGACCTCACGGTCTCAGATCTCTTGGAGGCTGGATACTCGAGATCATTTGGACGACTCTTAATCAAGATCGTTTGGAGAAAATGATGCAAAATCGAATGAAGGTGAAGACCATTTGGCTGAAACAACATACTGTTTGCCAAAGTTGAAAACAAAGACCGTTTGATGATTAAACGGTTTGCAAACCATTTGTTGTTGCCAATTAGTGAAGACCGTTTTCTCTATGCACATGAAACTATTTGCTCTCAAATGGATTACTAACCATTTGGGCAATCAGGAGCAAACTGAATGAGCAGACCGTTTGCCAAAGCTTTACAAGACCGTTTGAGCAAAAATATTCCCCAAACCATTTGGACTGAAAACACACCAAAAACGTGAAGGGCAGTCATGTGCCTATAAATAGGACCAGTAGGGTCCCCTTTTGAGGGATCGGTTCTGGGACACTGACAGGATGCCTGTACACAGGCCCGATCCAAATCCAGTCCCATCTACGCCAATTTCATTCCATCGACTACCCATGTTGCAATCAAGGAGAACGAAAAGAGAAGGAAGATGGAGCGGGAGAGACTATCCAGTCTGTCTTGGCGTCTCCCGTTTTGTGTTCAGATTTGCTCTGACACGATGTAGAAGACCGCATCTTCTTCACCAAGCTATGACTACCTTCTGCACCAAGTTCATGGCAGATTCCTATCTCTTTCTTATTCCTCTTGTTTCTCACATGAGTAGTGAGTAGTTTCATTCACTGGAGCATGGGGACTAGCCCCGCTGCCCATGTTTTGTAATCTGTACTAAAAGATGTTATCTTTCCGATTCAATACTAGATCGTTTCATACATTCTTGAATGTTGTCCGCGTTCTTGTATGCATCTATTGTCTTTCATTGCGGTTTGTCTACGACTGCTCTTGGGACTCGAATACCGATTTAGTGTTGGTTTTCGGTGTGCGTATACACAGCGCATCCGTTTCGATATCTAGAAATTCTTCCCGAGGGATGGAGTAAACTCACCTCCATCATTGTACTTCCTTACTATGAAATGGAATCAGTTGACGTACAGAAGTGCAACCTTGATGGGTCGAGGAACACATTCTGTGGAGGGAGTGGTGCAAAGTATTTGACCATTTGTTTGGGAATGGCTGACATTGCAACACTCCCACGTTTCTCGTAGCTATTTCCTCGAAATAGGGTTAGTCTATAAGGATACTAATCGAATTGATGATTATCGCTCACTTGTTAGTTTTTTGATGCACGTTCCATGAGGTTGAGTAAGGTTCTCTCTTTAGAGACTACATCTCTTCATTGACACGTAGACATGTACCGGATGAGAGTTACTCAACCCGTAAAGGATGTGTGCATTACTCTTTCCCTACAAGACATCGATATTGTATAACATCCATGTATCTCGCTCGTAAGTCTTGCTATGATTAGTACAGGTACAATACATGTGTAGTGGTGGTGAATACCTGCATCACCCCAGTGATCCATCATCATTTGCTAAATCTTAGATTTTAATATTCATTTTAGTTTTAATTCTTGCCTTTACTTTTGCATGTTTTAGGTTAAATAACTCAAATCAAACTTTTGGTCTTAGATGATTAACTTAGATTGATACGAAACGAGAAAAAGACACTCAGATTCTTAACGTTGTCCTTTGGGTTCGATCCTAAATCTATACTATGATAAGGCTTCCACACTCTTGTGGGGTTGGAGCATTTATCTAGCACCAGTTGTAGGTAAACCTAGAGAGAACATCAACTCCCTAGGGTTTTTGGTGCACATTAAGACTTCCATTGGAAGAGTAATCTCTTGATGTATGTTCTAGATCCATCAAAAAATGGCACCGTTGCTGGGGACAACGGTGTAAGAATCATCATTTTCAAATTCCGTGTCGATTTAGGTTTCTCTAGGGTTTTTCATTTTCTTTTCAAAAACCTAAAAAAGTGAAGGACTTAATCTTGCATATCCTCTTGGATCTTAAGTGGTTGGTCAAACTTGATAAACTCGTTCCTTGATTTCAGGTACCAACTCTCTTCAAAATGAAGCAGTCGACACCACCAACCATTAGATGTCAACTATGTGGTGACTATTCTCATGCATCGATTTACTGCTTCAATGTCCCTCCTCACTATGTGATGACTCTGCGCCAAGTAATCATGAATGGTATACTTGGGAAACTCAAAGCAGCTTCTTCATACAACTATGTATATAACGCAAGTTATAATCCATATCACCTTGGAGGGTACTATGAAAAACCTAACTATGGAAGATTTTAAGGCATAGACTGCAATGAAGGAGGGAACCTGGAAAACAATGCAAATCAATGTTATGATGAGGGGAGCTATTATCAATATCAACCCAACGGGTGCAGTGAAGAGCCTTTTCATGAAGATCGACACACATTGATGGAAGAACTACAAGCTTTACAGACATCAGTGGATCAACAACTAGTTGATCAAATAGCCATGACCAAGAAGTTGATAGCCGATCTTGATCAACTTACACAACTTGTCAACACTCCTGAGAAACATGTAGAACAACCACCAATTTCAACTAAGCACATCCCTAGACCACATATTGATTATGATGATGATTATGAAATCATGTGGGATATGCCTTCCAATGATTTTCAAGTGTCAATGCAGGGTGAGAGATCATCCTCAGAGCTAATAACTAAACTCAAAGATGAACATCACAAGAGAAAGAATCATTTTCTGAGCCAAGGTCCGACTCAGACAGTGATTCATGCACTATGCTCTTAGATGAAAGATTGAGTAGCCAATATGGGGATTCTCTACAGTCAGGAGATCAATTGGAGATAAACTTCAACACTCACCTACCTTCTAACTTCATAGACCCAGATACAATTATTGAGGAGCAATTAGTAATGATTGAATCCCTCAATGACAAAATCTCTTCAACTTCAGCTGTCTCATCAATGAAATCCATAGAAGAAGGGTTTATGTCACAAGAACTCTACACTCCTTCATAGTCAGACTCAGAGGAATATATGACCGATTCGAATAAGGAGATATCTTTTATGCAAGAGGCTCAACTAACCCCATTACTGGAACATGATTTGATTTGTCCTTATGAAGAAATTTATGATCATTCCGTTGATCTAGAAACAAACTTTGAGGATGGAACTGATCAAGATCTTGACTCAGAAATGGATCATGCTACTCTCACTGACCCTGATGATGAAAACGAATCATGGGAGGAGGATGGATCTCATGATGAATCTATGACCGACCCTTTCCATGAGATGATGTTACCAGAGCTACCACCTCTACAAGAAGTCCATACGAAGCCAGTTCTTAAACAAGAGCATGATCTTTCTATTGAACCTCCTTCTAGTCACTTGAACAAGTTGATAGTGCACTATGAAGAGAATCATGAACCATCTTCTGATTTTGGAATGGATTACGATATTTTTATGGACTCTTGTAATGACAAAAAGGAAGACTCATGGGAGGACATCGAGCCACAAACCCATCCTCTTAGAGAAAATCATCCCTATGAAGAAGCTCCTCTTGAGCTACCACATATTCAAGAGAATGAGATACTTCCATTACCTGCACAAGATTTCATTCTTCCCGTAGTGACTCTTCCCGAGCACTTAATCGAACCAGAAGAGTACTATGAAGAAGTACTGGAACAACAATCTGACTCAAAAATGGAGTGTTCTAGTCCCAACTTCGAAGAAATGGAGTCATCAAGAGATTCTAGTCTTCAAAACATCTTTTCATGAACCAATCCCTCCCTTAAAGAGATATCATTGGAATCTCTACCTCGGAATCCCATGATTTCTCTAACTGAGCAAGAGTTTGTCCCACCAGTCGAATCCTCTTCTAGTTACTTGGATGAATTAAGATTGTTCTATGAGGAAAATTTTGAACAAAATTCTGAAGAAACGAATGATGCTCTTATCAATTTCGACATTGATAAAGATGAAGATACTTCTCACAATAACTCCTCTGATGTAGAACCATCATCCTGGCTACCATATCTTACACAAGAAAAGCCAGGTGAAGAAATGAAGCCTGAACTGGACCCGCCACCCGATCCAGGACAGGAGGAAGTTCAAGTGGTTGACCCACAATCAACTCCTCTGCATGTTGGAGAAAGTAGTTTTACTTTAAATTTTGAGGGCGAGCCACAACTAGAGGACACAAATAAGCACTGCTTCGATTACTCATCTGGCCCCCAGTCTCAATTGCTTATATTTCACTGCCCCCACTGATGGGGGAAGGTCTCTGGATTCTTCTGGATGGACAAAGTGGTGAAAGAAATGTGCTTCTAAGTCATCTAGAAAACCCGTTTGAGTTGCCACAAGTTGTTCGTGCCACTTCCCTACTCTCAGTTCTGACCCTGATGAAGCATCTTCGTGGGACCTTCTTTCAACTATGAGGACCAACTGGTTAACCCTGCGCAACCCTTCCCCTCCATCTTGAACCTAGTATTTGTTCAGAAATGGGCAAACTCATAAGTTTGAGGTGGAGGGCGGGTGGTATGACTCTCGCTCCACCCTTTACCTTTACTGCTTTCTATTTTCCCATTCTATTTTCTTTTTCTCCTTTTTGAAGTTTTCCAAAAATAAATCCATTACCTAGTCGTCTTTTGCTTTTCGAATCTTTTGTCATCACCTCTTTTCGTTGCAAATCCACAAGGAACCAATGCTTAAAACTAACCGATAAATTATTTCATCTTGTATAGTCTATGAACCTTAAATATCATATCCTCCATAAGAATGATAAGCCTCAATAAGTCTGAGATAGATCAAATGCATCGTGCCTCTAACTGAATAATGGATCTGCTACATGGAATTCTCATTTGAAGTTCTATCTTGTCACTTTTTGAGCAGTGTGTGATGGAGAAAAAGAACCCGTCATATGGAATCGCTAAGAAAATGGCATTATGATCTGAACTCTCTTCTACACTTCTTCCTTCATTTTCATACCCTTCTGCTCATCAATCATGCCAAAGCTTTAAGTTCGGTGTGGCACGCCACACTCCTTTCTAGTGAAAACTAGAACATTTCCGAACTCTAGGTTCGGTGTGGTTAACCACACCTCCACCAAACTCTAAGTTCGGTGTGGTAAACCACACCTCTATCAAACTCTAAGTTCAGTGTGGTACACCAAACCTCTTTTTCCACTACCGCTTCTTCCATACCCCGCAATATATAACAGGGGTGTATCACCTTCTCTTCTTGTTTCAAAGAGTATACAATGATGATTGTGTACATACCGATGTTGGTGAAAAATCTACCCCGATTCCAAGAAGAGGCTTGGAAGCCCAAATATACAAAAATCCAAAAATACCCTTTCTCCCAAGCTAAGTGAGAATGAATATAAGCCTGAGTGTGAATAAAAACATGAGAGTTGTGCCCTGAATAAGGATAACTAATAAAGGTCTCGCCCGACCAGTACATTAGTTGCCCTCACAAAGGCAGATCTGTTGTGACCAGTAGTGAGATCCTAAGGATCCAAAAATTACCCCCTTACCTCCTCTCGAAGAGGTAAAATAGCCAAAAGCCTTACAGCCAACCTATACACACTTTTGAGTTACCTTTAGAAAAAAAATCAGGTGTAAGGCTAAGTCAACCAGAGTTGTGCACAAAAAACTCAAAATATCTTGATGAATCCACCAATAATAAGAGTCTTGAATAAATTAGAGGAGAGACTCTTATCTCTTGATCACACCCCTACTCTTCCCTTTTCTTAGAAATACCAGCGACGGATCATATACACGTTTGCTTGATTCTGTGGGTCTTTTAAAGGTCTCATAAAACTTTTAAACATGGCTGATACAATAGAGAGTGAGAAGGAAATACTTTAGTAAAATGAACTTAGAAATGATGATATTATAAGATGTATTCTGTGATATAAGGAAGCCTTGATGCTATATCAATATGAGCCATGAACAAAATTATGATATGACATAAGGACGAGGCAGTCACGAGATGAATGATCTCATTGGTGACTATTTTAAGTTTACCATTCCTTGGGATGAGCAACGCTTAAGTTCGGTGTGAAATCCTCTAGATTCATCCTCAATCACCAATTCAAAGGATTTCTGACATTTTTGCCCCATGTTTCACCTCATTTTCTTTTCTCTTTTTCGTGAAAATTCTGACATTTGCACGAAGGGGAGGTAATCACAATACGAACGTGTGTTTTGGCGACTATCTTAGGCTTTTTCGTTCCTCGGGACGAGCAACACTTAAGTTCGGTGTGGTGATGAATCCTCTAGATTCATCCTCTCAGTCGCCAATTCTAGGGATTTTGCACCACATATCAACTGATTTACCCTTGCTTTGGTTTTCTTTGAGTATTTCCCTAGTTTCAGGCCAATATTGCTTCAATAGCTCTATTTAAAAGTTTACTTGATCTTTTTATCTCTCACTCACCTTCCTTCCTCTCTACAGATCATCCTCAACCATTACCAACGGTCATGACCCCTACAACTTTGACTCTAACGGTCTCAAGACCATTTGAGCCCATTCGGTCTCAAGACTGTTTGAGCCCATTCGGTCTCAAGACCGTTTGAGCCCATACGGTCTCAAGACCGTTTGAACCAAAAAATATATCTAGAAGGTATGTCATTATCATCAAGAGTAGTAATACCCAATTTTGATCTAATAAAAGTAAATTGCTCACTAGCTAGAGGTTTTATGAAAATATCTACAAGTTTATTTTCCATGTCTACATGCATGATATAGATATCCTTAGGATACCATTGTCCAAAATTTTGGGTTTTTGCTAAGTACCTTAGAATCCTCTTAACCGCTATAATATGGGATTTTCTAGGGCTTGATTAAAATCTAGCGCACAAGACAACACAAAAATGATACATGGTCTAAAGGTAGTTCAATATAATAATCTACCAATCATACCTCTATAGACCTTCTCATCTATCTTCTCACCTTCCTCGTCTCTATCAAGTTTGGTAGTGTTTGACATGGGAGTATCCATAGGCTTGGTGTTCTCCATCCCACAACGCTTCAAGAGTTCACTTGTATACTTTGGTTGATGAAGTTTCCTTCTATTGTTTGTTTGATTTGGAATGCAAGGAAGAAAGTATGCTCCTCCATCATACTCATCTCAAACTCACTTTGCATAAGAGAACCAAACTCCCTACAAAGATCAAGATCAATTCTGTTATACATGATATCATCAATATATATATTTGGATGATCAATAAGTTGCTAGAAGTGTGTTTAAGAAAGAGGGTAGAATCAACTTTGCCCATGATATATCGATTCTTTGGTAAAAAGTTCTTTAGTTTCTCATACCAAGCTCTAGGGCCTTGTGTGAGTCCATAGAGAGCTTTTTGTAACAAGTAAACATGGTTAGGTAGCTTATCATGTTCAAATGTGGGAGGTTGAGCCACATAGACATCCTTCTCTATTCTACCATTTAGAAACTCACTTTGAAAATCCATTTGGCATAGCAAGAAATTTTTATATCTAGAAAAGACATGTAACATTCTAAAAGATTAAAGTCTAGCAATAGGTGAATAAGTATCATCAAAAGCAATATCTTCCTATTGATTGTAGCCTTGAGAAACTAACCCATCTTTGTTCTTTAACACTTTTCCATTTTCATCTAGCTTGTTGCGGTAGACCCACTTGGTGCCATGATCTTCCTATCATTTGGTTTTGGCACTAAGGTCCACGCTTTGTTCTTCTTGAACTGGTCTAACTCCTCTTGCATAGCTATGATCCATTCATCATCCTTGAGAGCTTCTTTCAATTTCTTAGGCTCAAGTTGTGAGATGAAGGCGTTTTCGGCTTGTTCTTTATTGAAAGTAGTGTGTGTCTTCACCCTTTCAAAAGGGTTGCCTATTCTAAGCTATTTAGGATTATCTTTTGCAAAATTGTGAGTTGGATCCTTCTTTTCTTCTTCTTTCTCTTATTCATCTACTACCACCTCTTTTCTTTTATCATTGATGTTGAGCTCTTTTAATCTAGGAATCACTTCATCTACAACATCATCATTTACAATATTCTTGGAAATAGAGGAGTTAATTTTAGTAGATTTAGCATTTATAGATTCTTCTACTTTATATAGTTCAATGGTAAAAACTCTAAATACTTTACTAGAAGTATTATAGACAAGAAAGAAATCCTTGTAAAATTTCACATCAAACTTGTCAAGAGAATCCTTGGTGTTTAAAACAAAACAAGGACATCTGAAAACATTAAAGAAATTGATGGAGGTCTTTATACCCCACCATAACTCATAGGGGGTTTTCTTTAGGGAAGGATGAGTTAAAACCTAGTTTTGCACAAAAAAGGAACTGCTAACGTCTTCGTCCAAAAACATCTTTGGAGTATCATACTCTAAAAGCATGGTCCTAACCATTTCCTATAAAGACCTATTCTTTCCCTCTACAACCCCATTTTGATTAGGTGTATGAGGAGAAGAAAAGTTTTGTGCATAACGTGATTCCTCAGAAAACTTCTCAAATAAAACATTTTCAAACTCTCCTGCATGGTCAGTACACATAGAGACGACCTGACAAGAAGCTTCATTTTCAACGCGTATGCAAAAAGTAAAGAAAACTTCAAGAGTATCACTTTTTGAACTAAGAAGAAAGTCCAAGTAAAGCAAGAAAAGTCATCGACAATCATGAGGAAATACGTGCTACCTCAAAGTGATTGAGTTCTCATTGGTCCAAATTGATCAATGTGAAGAAGTTCAAGAAATCTTTTGGTACTATGGACTCCTTTGGATTTAAAGGAGGATTTGGTTTGCTTTCCTTGTATACAAGGTTGGCATTCCTCTTACTTCTCAAAGTCCAATTTTAGAAGTCATTTAACTAATTCCTTTTTGCTAAACTTCTTCAATTGATGCATATTTACATGACCAAGCTTAATGTGCCGACAAAGATACATCACTTTTATCAACAACAAGGCATCTACCAAGAATAGGCATAAGAGAATCAAGAACAATACATAAAAACTTATTTTTCTAGTTCCCTTATATGTGACATCGTAGGAGAGGGAATCTAGAAGTAAGCATTCAAGAGAACTAAATAACACAAGATATCCGCTGTCACATAATTGACTAAAACTAATAAGATTATGATGTAGACCATCCACAAGAAGAACATTCTTGATTCATAGTGAATCACCCACATCAACCTCACCTATAAATTTACCTTTGTTGTTGTTACCAAAAGTGACCGATCCTCCTTTCTTCTTTGTGATTTTGTTAAGTGGCTTATTTCACGTCATGTGCTTGGAGAAACACTATCAACAATCCATTTTCATTTTACCTTTAAGAAAGGAAGATGTTGATGCCCAATTCAAACCTTGGGAATGGGAGTTAGCTTGGGGACCCATTTTATCTTTGAGTTGATCCCCTTTTCCTTGTAAGGACAATAAGTAGAATAATGATCATAACTCTTGCAATGTGCAAAAGCCTTAGGGTTTGTAGAGTTGGATGACTCTCTGTGGAAGATAGGAGGTTTGTTTCTCTTTTTCTTACCCTTTCCCTTGTTTTTGGGAGATCCCTCATATCCCAAACCACTTTTACCATTTCATTTTGTAGAGTGATCTAGAACTTCATTAAGGGACTTTTTCCCTTTGAGGTACTTTTGCTAGGAAGCTTTAAGCTTGTGATTATCATCACTAAGACTAATGATAGTGGAAGAAAGACTAGCTAAATCATCTTGAGCATGAAGCAGGTCAGCCCCTATATGGAGGGCTTTAGTATGATAAGTATCTATATCAAGTGTTATACTAGCTACTTCATTGCTTGTTAATAAAGGTCTAGAAGGAAGAACATTAATTTTAGCAAGCAATCTAGTATTTGCAGTCCTAAGCAAAGTAAGCTCATCGAGATAGATTCTATTTTCATCCTTAATATTATCACAAACATGCCTAGGATCATTGAACTTGGCAATAAGTTTATCATTTTCAATTTTAATCAAAAGAAGCTCATCAAGGAGAGTTTGGTTCTCATCTTTAAGACTTTTCATATTTTTAAGATAAATCTTATTCTCTACCTCAGTGCCATTTTATTGCAACTCAAGCTCAAAAATTTGACCTTGCGATGAGTCAATACTATCAAGATGAACTTCTAATTTTCTCAAGGACAATTTTAGAATACAAGTCATCAGTAATTTCCCCTAACCTTTTTTTATTAGATTGAATTTGGAATACTATGAATGGGAATCATTAAGCATATCAATGAATGCTTATTTATATAAATCATTCAAGCTTACCTCACTTCTTTCACCTATGTCTTCACTAGTTGAGGCCATGAGAGAAAGGTGGCATTCTCCCTCATTCGAGCTAGAATTGCTAGAAGAAGAATCCTCCCATGCGACATGGGCTCCATCTTTGCTTCTTCTTTCCTTCTGGTCCTTCCTCTTATACTTGCCTTCCTTCATGTTGTCCTCCTTCTGCTTGGAGTTGCTCTTGTGGTAGGACTTCTTTGCCTTGGGGCAATCATTCTTGTAGTGTCCCATTTGACCACAGTCATATCACCTTGGAGTACAGGCGGAGGAGGGCTTTCTTTGAAGTGCTTCCCCTTGGAGCAATTAGCTTCATGATCACTAGGGGCTTGATCTTCACTTGAGGAGAGAGTAGTCTGGCAAGAAAGTTGTTGTTGAAGAATGATGGCCTCCACTTGATCTTTGAAGGCATTTTCGTCCATCTTCTTTGACTCCTTATTTTCAAGTTTGTCTTCTTCTTGCTTGTCAAGTCTTGGCTCATAAGCTCGAAGGTTCCCAGTGAGCTCTTTGGTAGCTATCTCACCAAGGCTTCTTGTTTCTTAAATGTATGTCACCTTGGATGGCAACCTCTTAGGAAGATACCTAAGGATCTTGGAGTTGATGGTGCCTTGATCCATGGGTTGGCCCAAAGGAATCAAGTCCATTGATATGGTGTTTAGCCTTTAGTACATTTTGGCCACTCTCTCCTTCTTGCTCATCTTGAAGTTTTCATGAAGTCCCTTGAGCATGTAGACCTTGGAGTCTTTCACTTTCTTGGTCCCTTCATAGGTGATGCAAAGTTTGTTCCATGTCTCATGGGTTGTGTCCCAAGAAGAGATGTTGTTAACTCAGAAGGAGTGAGGACTGGATAAATGATGCTTATGGCCATAGCTTTTAGCTATGCCTTCTTGAGTGTAGCTTGATCCCAAGTAGCTACATCTCCTGTCGGATCCTTGTATGAAGGATGACTACTTTCCACATTTCGTAGCTCATTCTTTTTTTTGTGATATGCCAAGAATGTTACTCCCTCTATTGATTTCCAAAAAGTTGTACAAAAGGCCCAAGGGCAAAGAAAAAAAATAGAAAGAAAATAAGAGATAGAAAGAAACTGCATATAAAAACTATCTAATAATTTATTTACATGTGACCATAATCTATCTACTAAACGATACAAAATGGATAGAAATACACCCAACCCATTCCTAATTTTCTCTATCTATTCCTAATAAGTTCTTTCAAAATTGACTATTTGTTCCTCTGTTAGAGGTGTTGCTTGGTGACATGGCCAAGTGGTACGATGGGGGACTGCAAATCCTTTATCCCCTATTCAATTAAATAGCTAATTAGGATGCTACAGACTTGATTGTATTGAGCCTTGGTATGGAAACCTACTAAGTGAAAACTATGACTCCAGTCAACAAAAACCCTCCTATTGCTTTCATCCCTAATCACATGAAAAATAGCAAGCACAGAGAGACCCTCTCTTTGAGATTTGAGGCAGCAAGCCTCCCTTAACGAGCCAGGAGCTTTGTCTTGATAGCCATCCATAACATCTGACCTCCATAACTCCTCAGAGAAATTGTACACAAACAAAATATGCAACAAATCTTCATAACCACCTTTACAAAGAACACACCATGAGACAATGTGAAATCCTCTTCTACATAAATGATCCAACATCAACAATCTATCCAAGAAACATATCCAACCATGAAAGGAATATCTCCTTGGATCATTAATCTTCCAGAGCCATTTCGACCAAAAGGGAACATGCTCTTAGGTTCTAACAACCTACCAAGCATCCGTTATTTTACAGATCTCCTTTCCTTTTAACAAAATAGAATCCTTAATAGAGAACATAGGATGGAGGAAGCTCTTGAGATAGCTAACAATCAAATTAATATGCCTCGACTTAGAAACAATCCACTCATCACCTTTAAATAAACAACTCAAAGGGGCAAACTTCCCTGTACCACTTCTCAGAACTTCCCCTTCACCTAGAATTTGGTCAAGGAACTTACTGTCATCTTTCCAGGGGTCACGCCACAACTTAATCAACTTTCCATTATCCATAGAGAAGGAAATATCCTTAATAATGTCATCTCTATGGCAAATCAACTGCTTCCAGAGCCAAGATGCACTTGAAGCATTCTTACATCTCCATAGAGAATAACCCTTTAAATATCTCCCATGCACCCATCTCACCCATAAGATATCCTTCTTTTTTGCAATACACCAAATATTCATAACAATATAAGCCTTCACCATATCCCTAGACTTCCTTATTCCAATACTACCCTCTTTCTTTGAAAGACAAAATCTATCCCAAGCAACCATATGGATTTTCCTAGACAAATCCAGACCTCCCCACAAGAAGTCCCTACAGATTCTATCAATTTCATCAGTAACAACTATTGGAAGAGGAAAAGAAGAAACCCAATACAACTGAAAGGAGGACAAAGTAGAGGTAATCAACTCAATTCTCCCTATAAAAGAAAGTTGTATAGATTTCCAACCTTCAAGCTGATTCTTGATCTTATCGATAATTGGGGAACAAAGGCTCTTTGTTAACCTGCCACAAAAAAGGGATTCCCAAGTATTTCACTGGGAGATTTTCATTCTTTATATTAGAACTTCTTCAATCATGGATGAATTAACAGCGGAATTTGAAAAAAAAGGAAGACTTACTAGAGCTGATGTGTAACCCATACACCCTTCTAAAATCATCAATGATATTCTTCAAACCACTCATACTATTTCTTGTTCCTTCTGAAAAAAGCATGACATCATCAACAAATAAAACATGAGAAACCAACATTCCTTCATAATTTTTAAGGGGAAAGATAGACTTTTTCCGAACAACATCCTCAATCATGGCAGAAAACCCTTTCATAACAATAATAAACAAGTAAGGGGCCATAGGATCCCCTTGGCGAACTCCATTTGAAGAAAAGAAGCACATAGAAGGGACCCCATTAACCAAAACCTGAAAACTCACAGTGGATATGATACCCTTTATCCATAGAATCTTGTTTCTAGGGAATTTAATTTTATATAAAATCATCTCAAGATAATCCCATCTCAAAGAGTCATAAGCCTTCATAAAACCCTCTTTCACACAAACTTTGAGAGAATTACTAATCATGACCATACTCAATAGATCACTTACTAGAAGAGTAGCATCTGAAATAGACCGACGTTTAATAAAAGAACACGGAGCTTTACTGATGATATCAGGAATAATAGGTTGAAGTCTATTCACAAGGATCTTCCAGATTATCTTATACAACACATTGCAGAGTGAGATAGGTATCCAATCTTTAACATCCACAATATTTTTTGATTTGGGAATTAGAGTAATAAAAGTGTTATTAACCTCTCTTAATAATTTCCCACTCTTAAAGAAATCAAAACACCATTTACCACCTCATCTCCAATAATAATCCAATAAGCTTTATAGAAAGCATAGTTAAAGGAACTACATATGTCACTTCCAATAAAGGAATTTTGTGTCATCAAAGATTGGAGGTCTCATGGAGAATCCACTCTCCAAGTTGAGAGAACCTAGAAGGTTGTTTACCATCTTCTCATCTCGTGGGGAAACTTGTCGGAGAAGACCATGGCTCTAATACCACTTGTTGGATCAAAGGGCTCTAGAGTGGGGGGTAAATAGAGCTAAGAAGCACTTAAACCAAATTCATTAGACCTTCAAATTACTTCAATAAGTAGGATTGCAAATATGGAATTTGATGTGGAACTAAACATACATAGAAAGGATAAGAGAGATTGAAAGAGATCAAGAACAATCTATGTAGAGTGGTTACACACTCCAAACTAGGAGAGAGTACATCCACTACCTAGAGAGGTCAAGCCCTAGGATTCTTCAACCATTAGATACTTATATTCCATTATAAGATATATAATAAGACCTTCCTTTTGTAGGGCAAGGATATCTACCCTTCATTTTTAAGGACCAAAAGGAGCCAATAAACCTTACAAGGTCTTACCTATCCTTGGAGCAAGAGTCTTCAACCTCTACAAGGGCTTATCCAGTTTTGCAATGAGCGGGACACCTTTTCCAAGGAGCTCCCCTCTTGCAACAACTCTTCCCCCTTAAAGTAATTGCCCACTCTTCAGCCTTCACCTTATCCTTCACCTTAGAGAAGCTTTCACTAACTTTTCTTTTGAGAAAGGGATTGAGAAAGAGAAGATTTGAGAGCTATATAAGAGTACAATGGAGTATCTCTCTCACACATAGCCTATCTCACTCATAATGACGTTTTGATTAACAAGCAAGAGAGATAAAGGGTCTCTATGTGGACAAATACACTCAACTATAGCTAGGATCAAGGTAGGCAAACTTGGAATGAAGTCCAAGGGCCCCTATTTATAATTGGGGGTGTCCACTAGCCACTAAAAGCACTTGGGGACGAATTCTAGTCATTTGGGGTGTTGTAACAGATTTATTTTTGATATTTGCAACACTCCAACTGCTAGAAACACTTTTTCTTGCACAGTTCGTACAATGCAGTCGGTCAAGTTTTAATAAAGGTAACCCAACCAATTGCACTATTTGACAAACTAATTTTGAATTTTCGACTGAGTTTATGATGGATGAAACTTGAACGATGACTTAAAATCTCTTTCTTTGTGTAGGGTGTCAGTCGAATTTGTCTTGGGACAAACTCAGCTAAACCTGACAATTACCAAGACCCATCCTAGATGTCAACCGAGTCTCTAGGAGAGAAACTTGGCCGAACAGACAACCTCTGATGCATTTTGAAAATTGTCATTAAAGTGCTTAAATGTTCAATTTAAGTGCTCCTGATTTTTTCTCATCTTAATTACAAGTCATAACATCAATACAAATGATTAAAAAGATTGTCCTAACAAAAAAAACTACATTTGCATTGACTTTGGCTTGTATTTGATCAAGCTAGGTCTTGATTGAATTGATCCTTTTCATGTACCTAATACATGAAATCAATATCAACTACACATATTATATACATATGAATGGAATGGTTAAGTCATCATAAAAATATGGACAATGTATGATTGTTACATCAACAAATATAAATGTGCATACATCGAAACTCATATGGTAATAGAACAAAGAGTTTAGAGTACAGATGATAATGAATACAACCAAAGGAAATCAGTTCATGATGAAAACAAAAAATTGAAGAATGACATGAAGATAAAAAATAGTAGCCTCTGTTATAGGTGCCCAATGAAAATGTAGGGTAAGCTCACAAAATGGCAAATACATGGGCATTGTAATACCTAAGAACTAAACATCTAGATCATCCTCATCACCATCATGCTTAGGGTGCGTAGAAGATGCAGGAGCTACAACAACCTCATCACCATCATCAGCTCCGTCACCATCAGATCCTTCTACCTCACCATCAGTATCATCATAATCATCCTTATAATCTTCATTAGCTTTCTCGACACCTCCATATCCTTAGAAAGAGAAAAAAGTGAGTAGTTGGTCACCTAATATGTTTCTCATGTCAGGTTATGTTAGCTTCAAGCAACGCCTTTGCATTCTCAAATGTGGGTGTAGAAACCCAACCAAATGCAGCAAGTATAGAAGTGGCAAGGCCAAGTGGGAGGGAATGCAACTGAGTGTCATTCATCTATGGGTGAGGTGAAGTATGTGTAGGCATAGCACCAAAGACAAGGTGTGCAGGGGAAGATGCATACTGGTGAGCTGGATAAGACTGATGATACATATAAGTAGCATAATTAGTAGTAGAGAAGGATGACTGGTAAGATCGATATGGAATATGGCAAGATAAGTTCAAGTTTGACATGATGTGAACTTGATCTTGAGAAGATGCTCCTAGACTTACATTTGGTAGGCATATGGTGCATCATGTAACCCATGATAATATCATTTGACATAGAAAATAAATCCCTAGAAGGTCGAGGTGGTGGAGGAGGAGGTTGGTTGGAGGAGGAGGCACTAGGGGTGGAGGATCTAGAGGACTAGGATGACTTATTTAGTGTGGTCTCACTGATACACACTATCCTATTTGAAGGATAGCTCAAGTCTTTAAAAAGTGATTTTCTAGTGAGGAAATGAAACATAACACATATTAGATTGGGATAAGGTTTTTGGGAGTCACGGGTGTTCTTTTCGGAGTCAATGCAGGTCATGTGATGAAGAATGTATCTAGCCTATGTGACTTGTATACCCTGAAGGATACAATATACAATCATTGTAGAGTTCTCTACAATGTGTGTTTGATTTCTCTTAGCATGAACTTTGTAGTTACTATGAGTGAAATGATGTGTGTCTTGAGGTCCATGGAAGATGATTGTATGATGGCTTTCTTCCTAAATGGTAGGCCAAGCTTCTTTAAAGCTCTGTGAATATCAGACAGAAATAATTTGGGTTCAAAATATTTGTAGAATCCTCATGGTAAATCAAGTCAAGGTGATTGACATAGATAGACGACCAATTGGTAGCGGAAAAGGTTCCAATCAAGTCAGTATTGAGACCCTCCTAGTGATTATGAGCCTAGTCCTTACTATAATGGATGTAAGGGTGATTTGGGTGGTGGTGGAGGTGCAAAGGTGGTGTAGTTCCATGTTCAATTGGAATAAAACTTATGGACAACCTTATTGCTAGCATGAGAATTGAAAAAGAAATTGTGTTCAATGCAAAGAGAACCAAGACATTGGTCAAGAAACAACTTCTTGATACCCTCCAAGAACTCATCCTTAGTCTCACTCAAAGGCCTGAAATGGAAAGGGGCACAAAGAAGCAACTCCTTATACTGATTTACAATTTGTGTACGTATAAAGGAGGTGTCATCATACCCAAAGATGTGAGTGGTTAGGGCATTTGTAGGAGTTGAGGTGTTCTCAACTGAGGAGATTCATTCCTTCTTGTTGGTATCCATGAGAGATGACAACCAAGATAAGAACAAACAAAAATAGGGGCTCAGTTGGCGGATCAGTAGAAAGAACACCCAAAAATGACCTAGGACTGGGTTAGGGGAGATGATTCAGGCTGAGATAGGCTAGGAAAGAGGTAGGATGGGGTCTAGGGTTTGAGGATGAATTGAAATGAGGGGTTGTTGGTCGACTTCCTCTCATTAAGAGGGAGGAAATCGGTCAAGTGAACCCACTTATCTATAGTGTCACCGTGTTGTCCTTTGAATTTGTGATTTGGGTAGCTCGATCAATGATGTGTGTAGTTCAGTCCTCAGCAACCCTTTAGTCAAGTTACCCCAAGGCAAACTCGACCGAAGGTAAGGTCTATCTCAAAGATTAGAAAATTAATTCTAGGATCCTAGAGAACTATGTAAATGCATTTTACTAGCCTATCATGTATATTAAACATATACAGACACTTTTTAATCATCATCGACTACTATTTTGAAATAAAACAAGCATTTTGCAAATAAGGCCAATTTGAGAAAAAACAAGGCATTTAACTTCGCAATTTAAACAACAAAGTAGCAAATGATGAGAAAATATGAACAAAAACATAGAGGAGTACGATCATTTTATCTAGGAGACATAGAGATATCATCAGCACTAGTAATAAGCAATTTTAATCTGATAAAGTTTAATTTTTGTCTAGCTAGAGGTTTAGTACAAAAGTTGCATGTTTATTTTTCGTGTCCACATGAGTGATATATGTGTCTTTATTAGCAATGTGGTCACAAAGAAAATGATGGTGGACCTCTAGGTTTTTAACTATACTATACAATATAGGATTTTTTGAAAGATTAATTATACTAGTATTGTCACAAAAGATAGGAGCAACATCATAAAAAACATTAAAGTCTTCAAGCATTTGCTTCATGCATAGGACTTGGATACATCAACTTCTAATTGCAATGTATTTATCCTCGGCAGTTGAAAGAGCCACAATGTTTTGCGTCTTAGAAAACCAAAAAAACATGGTCCTAGGAGGAAGCAATTGCCACTTGTGCACTTTCTATCAACTAAGAACCTGGCATAATCCGCAACACCATAGGTCATAAGAGTAAAGTCACGTGATTTAGGATACCACACTCCAAAATTTTGGGTTTTGTCTAGGTACCTGGAAATCCTCTCAACAACTATAAGATGAGATTTTCTAGGGCTTGATTAAAATCTAGCACACAAGCCAAAACTAAACATTATATCTGGTCTAGAAGTATTTAGATATAGTAAGCTACCAATCATAACTCTATAGAGCTTCTCATCTACCTTTTCACCTTCTTCATCCTTGTCAAGATATGGGAGTATCCATTGGCTTTATGTTCTCCATTCCAATGAGATTCAAGAGTTCATTAGTTTACTTAAAATTTTTCATCTTATTTTTTCTTGATTTGGAATCCAAGGAAGAATGTGACCTCCCCCATCATGATCATTCCAAATTTACTTAGCATTATAGGACTAAAATCCTTACAAAGATCAAGATTAGACCCTCCAAAATGATATCATCAACATAAATTTGAATGATTAAGAAATTGTTAGAAGTATGTTTTAGAAAGAGAGTATAGTCAATTTTTTTAATGATCTAGCCATTATCAATTAAAAAGTTTATTAATTTCTCATACCAAGCTCTAGGGGCTTTTTTGAGTCCATAAATATGCTTTTGTAATAGATAAACATGGTCTGCATGTTTTTCATGTTCAAATCCAGGAGGTTGGGCCACATATTACTTCCTTCTCCATTTCTCCAATAAAAAAGTCACTTTTAACATCCACTTGATAATGTAACAAGTTTTTCTGACTAGCAAAAGTAAGTAGCATTTTAATATATTCAAATCTAGAAACATGAGCATAAGCTTCATCAAAATCAATACCTTCATATTGACTGTAACCTTGTGCTACTAACCTTGCCTTGTTCCTTACCACCTTAACAATTTCATCAATCTTGTATCTATAGACCAACTTGGTGCCAATGATCTTTCTATCACTTTATCTTGGCACTAGAGTCCACACCTTGTTCTTTTAGAATTTCTTGCTTCTTGCATGGATAGGATCTACTCATTGTCCTCAAGAGCTTCTTTGACATTCTATGGCTCAAGTTGGGAGATGAAGGCGATGTCTTCTTGTTTTTTATTAAATGTTGACTACGACTTCACATTTTCAAAGGGGTTTCTAATGATCAGCTCTTTTGGATGATATTGTGTAAAGTGGGGAGTTGGATCCTTCTTTTCTTCTTCTTTTGAGCTTTCAACTTCATCCACATCTTTTCTATTATTGTTTATGTCTAGTTATTTTAATATAGGAATTACTTCATCAAAAATACATCATTCATAATATTCTTAAAAATAGAGGGGTTAGTCTCATTTAATATAACATTGATATATTATTCTATTTTAGATAGTTCAATGTTGAACACTCTATAAGATCTACATTAATGATATAGAAAAGAAAGAAAGCCTCGCAATATTTTGCATCAAACTTTTAGAAAGAATGTTTAGTGTTCAAAACAAAGCTTGGACAATGAAAAATATTAAAGAAGCTGGTAGAAGTCTTTCTACCATGCCATTACTCATAGGGGGTTTTCTTAAGGAGAGTATGTGATACAATCTAATTTTTAACAAAACTATCGATGCTAACGAATGTTGGTATGTCTGTCCAGAGAGACAATCATGTGATGATTGTAATGTGACATGATGTAGTTGATTTGATAATAATAAATGGCAGTTCCATTTATTCTATTTTGTTTAGTTATGAGATAATGATGTAACATAATAAATGTCTAAAAAATGGTGACACTTGATGATATATGTCTTTAGGTTGAGTACCTAAACAATAATATCATATGTATGATAAGAGTGCATACATTCTAGTTATATCCCTAGTTAGATATTACTAGTGAAGAAAAATAGATAGCAGTTATACACAAGACTAGAGTTTGTTTTGGTTGATTATAGAATCTAATCAGTCATGATATGTGACATAAAATGAAACATATAGCTACTTGTTAGATAATAGTGTTATAGACAAACCATCCTTGAGAGTGATTATCACGGAATCGAAATCCCAATCCCATGAACCAAATGTATACCAAAGGCGAAATGCAGAAGCGTAAATCTTAGCACACATGAACAAATAACAAGATACAAGCACCAACATAATCTCAACAATCAACAAGATATATTAAGCAACATTATTGAATTACATATTCAAGAGTCACTTTGTACAAGTCTGCTCATGTATACTATATCTGGATCTTACAACAAGTACCCCTAGTATAGCTCACCAAGCCCATCAACCTTCTAGCCATCTCTGAACCTAAAAACAACATACGAGAAATGGGTCAACACACACGATGTTGAGTATGGGGCCAAAAGATACATATATGTATAAGCTTTGCATAATTTTGAAAAGATGTCAAGATTAAACGAACAAGAATAAACATGTTAATTGTTTAACAAATGCAAAACCATATTTTATGTCATTTCACTCCATTATACCAACAATATCAAACATGTTTAAGGCCTTTGACCATCTTCCCGTCGGAAGGGTCCGTAAGGGTGCTCAAGCTTAGCTAACCCTTTTATACGAGAGGGACCTCAAGGACGTAACCAAGACTTAACCCTTTATCAACAATATTATAATGGGGTTCTGTCTATATATGTGTTCAAGTTATAAAACTGACGAGGCCAACGTCGAGTAAGACATAGCAATATTACATGGCAATATTTGAGCAAATAGACAAACAAGCATACAATATATGTCTTTTCAAACAAGAAAGCGATAGTCATATAACTAGATAAGGCCCATACCTGATTCAGAGATTCATAACTTAACACGTCCATTACCATCTAGATCATAAGCCAACCTAATTAACAACAAGATTACATATATGCATTAGATTCTCATCATTAACCCTAATTAGATGCATTTTAGGGTTTTGGCCAAGATGGGTTCCAAGGTTGGTTATTAGTACATTAGATGATCTCATATTGATTTACATTCCATCATAAGGGTGTGGTTCAAGTTTCATATGCTTTCGAGGTTTCATGTGGACGTTACGAGATTTAGGACACTTATGCTCAACTTATGCCACGAGACTCATAATAGAGTAACCAAGGTCATGATCATCAAGGTAGGAGAACCCATCATCAAACATGGTTTAGATCAGCAACTATAGGTCATAAGAAACATATAGCAAGATAAGGTGGTTGTCTGTTAGAAACAAGATTAGCAATTTGGGGTAACGTTCATCATTAAAGTCCAAACTAAGCACATATGTACAAAAAGGGTCATGATGAACAATAGGGAGAGTAGGACCTTCATTTAGTTCAAGTATATATCACAAGTACTGATATAAGGATCGGGGGTAGATTGATCATCAAGATCCAATCATTAATCATATGCATGTCTTATGCAAATTCAAAGTAGTCAAAGATTACATCTTTAGAAATATAAGGAAACTAGAAGAAGATTCAGGGTTTGGAAATAAGCTCATTTGTAGGCCTTTTCGAGAGGATCAGTTTGATATATAATTTTGTATACTTTTAACCATCATAGAATTGTTAAGGAGGTCTTAGAAACAGTCATGACACTAACACCATATTAGAGCAAAAGAAATCACCTTGGCAGGCCGCTGGGCTCTCTTGCTTGGCCCAAAAGCATAGGCTGGGGTCGGCCCATATGGGAGGGATGTCCATCTCCCTGACCCGCTCGGGCACGCCCATGTTCCTACGGAAAAACAGAGCCGGAACAGAGGTTGCTGTCCGACCTCCCAACCGTCGCCAGCCAACAGTTGAAGGGGGGGGGTGGCGCGGCGGAGGTGGATTGGGCATCTCGGAGTCTAGATTGGGAATCCATACCTCCCATCCTCATAGAAGGGATGTGTGAAGGAGATCGGACAAGCCTGATCCAGCACCGCCAACCCTTGCTTCTTCAGCGGCTACTGTGATGCCAAGGGATGTATGGTCACCTATCTCAGCTTCAAAGGCTCGACAACCTTCGTAGGAGTCCTACGGAGGCAAAGTAAGCAGGCAAGACGGAGGAGAGCAAGGCTCAAAGCCCTAAGATGTCAGTGGCATCCAGCAAAAGAAAATGGCAGTTGCAGCCAGACCTAGCGGATAGGAGAACAGAAGGGAAAAGGAAGTACGAAGGAGAAAGGGTGGGATGAAGGGATTTATAAACTTAACCAGAGTATTTGGGTTAAGATCCCAAGCAATTAATACCTTTCCCTTGTTGCACGATTTGGCAAAAAGGCGGAGGACATGTTTCCCAGTCCTGCGATTTTCCCCATAGCAGAAGGGGAAGGAGGGGCAAGAAATTGGGCCTGGATTTGTGTTTGGGCCCAATAAAGTTCTAAAATCCAAATAAAATAATACATTAGATGGTGAGATTCAAAAAGCCATATCTAGTGATTTGTAACCCCAATTTCGGTGATTTTTATTCTGTTGGATTCATAATTAAATCACGTACAACATGAAACATGTTACTAAGCCAAAAGGTTATGGTCATGATCTTCAAAAAAAACTAACAAATATGGTGATATGAATAATATGGAGTCTCCCAACCATCAAACCATGAAATTCTCATTGAATTGAGTAAGAGGTCAAATGATGAAGGGGAAGGGTACAAGATAGGATTGAGAAAAGTCAGGTTGTCACATCCTTCCCTCCTTCAAAGAAATTTCATCCTTGAAATTCAACCAAGATCATAGTTGAGAGTCAAAGCCAATATCTATCTATTCTAGGTATCCAACCATGGTTATGAAGGCATTTTGCATCATGGGTCCACACTAGGTTATCCTCATCAAGGGTGTACTCATCTCGATTATATACATATTACTTATTATTCCATCGTAGTGTGACATCATCATGGAATTAGGGTTTACTCATCCCTTAGGATCTCTGGATTAGTTTTTTTTTTCATTTGGGTGTGAGATTAGATATGTTACCCCTCATTATTCAAGCTAAGATCCCATGACATCATCATATTTAATTTCATGATTTGAAAGCTACATATTTTATGTATAGTATAATTTCATATTAGGCCTAACTTATGAGAGTGGCTTATCGTGCATATATCAAGTTTTAAACGTAATTGAGATTATTTCATGCATCAAGCATCATATGAGGGACAATATTATCGTCAAAATAGAGGTTTTGAAACTTTATCACTTGTATCTAGAAAGAGATTCACAAGCTCAAGCCACACAAGCTAAGATATATGTGTCCAATAATACATGTTAACCACAACCTTCTACCTGTAACAAAATTTCTACCCATCTTTCGAGAAATAAGGATAATCACTAGATTCCTTTATATACAACTACTAACCTGAGTATGAGGATCGTCATGGATATCACACATCATATACATCATCTTGGATCTTGGGACATCTCCCTCACCTATATATATCAAGCATCAAATTTTCAATTTCCTCTTTCTGTAGGGTTAGATATTTTCATAGGAAATCTAGGGTTCAACATTTTCAAGGAAACCACACGTTAGGTCACTCAACTCATATACTTAGAAGTATTCTAGCTAGGGACTCATCATCAAGTATTTCATCATTCTTATTATTCAACATTTCAAATATTTTGGAGTTTAGGCACTCTAACCTTTTCCCGATATGGGTCAACTCATATCAACATGTCACCCTATTCATATGTCCCATATTAGAGGTCTTCCTTTGTAAAGAGATTGAGGCCCGTGTTGGTCTCGAACCATATGTCATACCTCCACACATACAAGACTAGGTACAAGCAAGCATGTCCACCCACTAGCTATGTTTAGCACATCAACCAAGTGGTATGTATCATACAAGGTGCTAGGTCTAGCTAGGGATGAATGGTCAAACTCATCTTATATCGTCAAACATACTTAACCTTCCTCAAACATCTTGGGTCCAATAAAACATCAACATCATCATGAATATCATAATCATCATCTTAGGTTTCTAGGTTATTCACTTGCCTAACCTATATCATGGCTCTAGACAACTCTAGAGATTATCACTATCATCTAAACTCTCTTATCTAGACTTGATGTTACATCTCTTTCTCCTAGGTTGCATGGAAACTCACTGACTTTCTGTGTGTGGTAACATTTTTCATATGTACATATAATAATACTTGAAATATGTTTTCTCCAACACTTAAACAGGCGATGAAAACCACCATACTCCATCCGAATAAAACCAAACCCAAAATGAGTTACCACACTCATTAGGCAGTCTAGTATCATGACACCTAGAGAACTAGCAAGAACATGGTGCACACTTGTGTAGACATCCTAAGCACATGTCGCGAGTCATGTCTAGGGAGGTAAGTTATACAAGTCTACACCTAGTTCTAGAACATCTAGGTTCTAACCTAGAGGCTAAGTCAACCTAATCCATAAAGGACATCTTATTAAGTTTCTAGGGTTGAGATGTAGGGTGAGTTTAGTTTGTGTTTCATGTGACCAATGTTTGGTGTAGTTATTGTTCATGCTCTGATACCATCTGTCACGGAACTGGAATCCCAGTCCCATGAAAAAAATGTATACCAGAGGTGACATGCGGAAGCGTAAAGCTTAGCACACATGAACAGATAATAAGATACAAGCACCAACATAATCTCAACAATCAAAAAGATATATTAAGCAACATTATTGAATTACATATTCAAGAGTCACTTTGTACAAGTCTGCTCATGTATACTATATCTGGATCTTACAACAAGTACACCTAGCATAGCTCACCAAGCCCATCAACCTTCTAGCCATCTCTGAACCTAAAAACAACATACGAGAAATGGATCAACACACGCGGGGTTGAGTATGGGGCCAAAAGATACATATATGTATAAGCTTTGCATAATTTTGAAAAGATTTCAAGATTAAATGAACAAGAATAAACATGTTAATTGTTTAACAAATGAAAAACCATATTTTATGTCATTTCACTCCATTATACCAATAATATCAAGCATGTTTAAGGCCTTTGACCATCTTCCCGTCGGAAGGGTCCGTAAGGGTGCTCAAGCTTAGCTAACCCTTTTATACGAGAGGGACCTCAAGGACGTAACCAAGAGTTAACCCTTTATCAACAATATTATAATGGAGTTATGTCTATATATGTGTTTAAGTTATAAAACTGACGAGGCCAACATCGAGTAAGACATAGCAATATTACATGGCAATATTTGAGCAAATAGACAAACAAGCATACAATATATGTCTTTTCAAACAAGAAAGCGATAGTCATATAACTAGATAAGGCCCATACCTGATTCAGAGATTCATAACTTAACACGTCCATTACCATCTAGATCATAAGCCAACCTGATTAACAACAAGATTACATATATGCATTAGATTCTCATCATTAACCCTAATTAGATGCATTTTAGGGTTTTGGCCAAGATGGGTTCCAAGGTTGGTTATTAGTACATTAGATGATCTCATATTGATTTACAGTCCATCATAAGGATGTGGTTCAAGTTTCATATGCTTTTGAGGTTTCATGTGGACATTACGAGATTTAGGACACTTATGCTCAACTTATGCCACGAGACTCATAATAGAGTAACCAAGGTCATGATCATCAAGGTAGGAGAACCCATCATCAAACATGGTTTAGATCAGCAACAATAGGTCATAAGAAACATATAGCAAGATAAGGTGGTTGTCTGTTAGCAATAAGATTAGCAATTTGGGGTAACGTTCATCATTAAAGTCCAAACTAAGCACATATGTACAAAAAGGGTCATGATGAACAATAGGGAGAGTAGGACCTTCATTTAGTTCAAGTATATATCACAAGTACTGATATAAGGATCAGGGGTAGATTGATCATCAAGATCCAATCATTAATCATATGCATGTCTTATGCAAATTCAAAGTAGTCAAAGATTACATCTTTAGAAATATAAGGAAACTAGAAGAAGATTCATGGTTTGGAAATAAGCTCATATTGTAGGCCTTTTCGAGAGGATCAGTTTGATATATAATTTTGTATACTTTTAACCATCATAGAATTGTTAAGGAGGTCTTAGAAACAGTCATGACACTTACACCATATTAGAGCAAAAGAAATCACCTTGGCAGGCCTCTGGGCTCTCTTGCTCGGCCCAAAAGCATAGGCTGGGGTCGGCCCATATGGGAGGGATCTCCGTCTCCCTGACCCGCTCGGGCACGCCCCTGTTCCTATGGCAAAATAGAGCCGGAACAGAGGTTGTTGTCCGACCTCCCAACCGTCACCAGCCAACAGTTGAAGGGGGGGTGGCGCGGCGGAGATGGATTGGGCGTCTCAGAGTCTAGCTTGGGAATCCATACCTCCCATCCTCATAGAAGGGATGTGTGAAGGAGATCGGACAAGCCTGATCCAACACCGCCAACCCTTGCTTCTTCAGCGGCTACTGTGATGCCAAGGGATTTATGGTCACCTATCTAAGCTTCAAAGGCTCGACAACCTTCGTAGGAGTCCTACGGAGGCAAAGTAAGCAGGCAAGATGGAGGAGAGCAAGGCTCAAAGCCCTAAGATGTCAGCGGCATCCAACAAAAGAAAATGGCAGTTGCAGCCAGACCTAGTAGATAGGAGAACAGAAGGGAAAAGAAAGTACAAAGGAGAAAGGGTGGGATGAAGGGATTTATAAACTTAACCAGAGTATTTGGGTTAAGATCCCAAGCAATTAATACCTTTCCCTTGTTGCACAATTTGGCAAAAAGGTGGAGGACATATTTCCCAGTCCTGCGATTTTCCCCATAGCAGAAGGGGAAGGAGGGGCAAGAAATTGGACCTAGATTTGTGTTTGGGCCCAATAAAGTTCTAAAATCCAAATAAAATAAAACATTAGATGGTGAGATTCAAAAAGCCATATCTAGTGATTTGTAACCCCAATTTTGGTGATTTTTATTCGGTTGGATTCATAATTAAATCACGTACAACATGAAACATGTTACTAAGCCAAAAGGTTATGGTCATGATCTTCAAAAAAAACTAACAAATATGGTGATATGAATAATATGGAGTCTCCCAACCATCAAACCATGAAATTCTCATTGAATTGAGTAAGAGGTCAAATGATGAAGGGGAAGGGTACAAGATAGGATTGAGAAAAGTCAGGTTGTCACATCCTTCCCTCCTTCAAAGAAATTTCATCCTTGAAATTCAACCAAGATCATAGTTGAGAGTCAAAGCCAATATCTATCTATTCTAGGTATCCAACCATGGTTATGAAGGCATTTTGCATGATGGGTCCACACTAGGTTATCCTCATCAAGGGTGTACTCATCTCGATTATATACATATTACTTATTATTCCATCGTAATGTGACATCATCATGGAATTAGGGTTTACTCATCCCTTAGGATCTCTGGATTAGTTTTTTTTTCATTTGGGTGTGAGATTAGATATGTTACCCCTCATTATTCAAGCTAAGATCCCATGACATCATCATAATTAATTTCATGATTTGAAAGCTACATATTTTATGTATAGTATAATTTCATATTAGGCCTAACTTATGAGAGTGTATTATCGTGCATATATCAATTTTTAAACGTAATTGAGATTATTTCATGCATCAAGCATCATATGAGGGACAATATTATCGTCAAAATAGAGGTTTTGAAACTTTATCACTTGTATCTAGAAAGAGCTTCACAAGCTCAAGCCACACAAGCTAAGATATATGTGTCCAATAATACATGTTAACCACAACCTTCTACCTGTAACAAAATTTCTACCCATCTTTCGAGAAATAAGGATAATCACTAGATTCCTTTATATACAACTACTAACCTGAGTATGAGGATCGTCATGGATATCAAACATCATATACATCATCTTGGATCTTGGGACATCTCCCTCACCTATATATATATCAAGCATCAAATTTTCAATTTCCTCTTTCTGTAGGGTTAGATATTTTCATAGGAAATCTAGGGTTCAACATTTTCAAGGAAACCACACATTAGGTCACTCAACTCATATACTTAGAAGTATTCTAGCTAGGGACTCATCATCAAGTATTTCATCATTCTTATTATTCAACATTTCAAATATTTTGGAGTTTAGTCACTCTAACCTTTTCCCGATATGGGTCAACTCATATCAACATGTCACCCTATTCATATGTCCCATGCTAGAGGTCTTCCTTTGTAAAGAGATTGAGGCCTGTGTTGGTCTCGAACCATATATCATACCTCCACACATACAAGACTAGGTACAAGCAAGCATGTCCACCCACTAGCTATGTTTATCACATCAACCAAGTGGTATGTATCATACAAGGTGCTAGGTCTAGCTAGGGCTGAATGGTCAAACTCATCTTATATCGTCAAACATACTTAACCTTCCTCAAACATCTTGGGTCCAATAAAACATCAACATCATCATGAATATCATAATCATCATCTTAGGTTTCTAGGTTATTCACTTGCCTAACCTATATCATGGCTCTAGACAACTCTAGAGATTATCACTATCATCTAAACTCTCTTATCTAGACTTTATGTTACATCTCTTTCTCCTAGGTTGCATGGAAACTCACTGACTTTCTGTGTGTGGTAACATTTTTCATATGTACATATAATAATACTTGAAATATGTTTTCTCCAACGTTTAAACAGGCGATGAAAACCACCATACTCCATCCGAATAAAACCAAACCTAAAATGAGTTACCACACTCATTAGGCAGTCTAGTATCATGACACCTAGAGAACTAGCAAGAACATGGTGCACACTTGTGTAGACATCCTAAGAACATGTCGCGAGTCATGTCTAGGGAGGTAAGTTATACAAGTCTACACCTAGTTCTAGAACATCTAGGTTCTAACCTAGAGGCTAAGTCAACCTAATCCATAAAGGACATCTTATTAAGTTTCTAGGGTTGAGATGTAGGGTGAGTTTAGTTTGTGTTTCATGTGACCAATGTTTGGTGTAGTTATTGTTCATGCTCTGATACCATCTATCACGGAACTGGAATCCCAGTCCCATGAAAAAAATGTATACCAGAGGTGACATGCGGAAGCGTAAAGCTTAGCACACATGAACAGAAAATAAGATACAAGCACCAACATAATCTAAACAATCAACAAGATATATTAAGCAACATTATTGAATTACATATTCAAGAGTCACTTTGTACAAGTCTGCTCATGTATACTATATCTGGATCTTACAACAAGTACACCTAGCATAGCTCACCAAGCCCATCAACCTTCTAGCCATCTCTGAACCTAAAAACAACATACGAGAAATGGGTCAACACACGCGGGGTTGAGTATGGGGCCAAAAGATACATATATGTATAAGCTTTGCATAATTTTGAAAAGATTTCAAGATTAAACGAACAAGAATAAACATGTTAATTGTTTAACAAATGCAAAACCATATTTTATGTCATTTCACTCCATTATACCAACAATATCAAGCATGTTTAAGGCCTTTGACCATCTTCCCGTCGGAAGGGTCCGTAAGGGTGCTCAAGCTTAGCTAAACCTTTTATACGAGAGGGACCTCAAGGACTTAACCAAGAGTTAACCCTTTATCAACAATATTATAATGGAGTTCTGTCTATATATGTGTTCAAGTTATAAAACTAACGAGGCCAACATCGAGTAAGACATAGCAATATTACATGGCAATATTTGAGCATATAGACAAACAAGCATACAATATATGTCTTTTCAAACAAGAAAGCGATAGTCATATAACTAGATAAGGCCCATACCTGATTCAGAGATTCATAACTTAACACATCCATTACCATCTAGATCATAAGCCAACCTGATTAACAACAAGATTACATATATGCATTAGATTCTCATCATTAACCCTAATTAGATGCATTTTAGGGTTTTGGCCAAGATGGGTTCCAAGGTTGGTTATTAGTACATTGGATGATCTCATATTGATTTACAGTCCATCATAAGGGTGTGGTTCAAGTTTCATATGCTTTCGAGGTTTCATGTAGACATCACGAGATTTAGGACACTTATGCTCAACTTATGCCACGAGACTCATAATAGAGTAACCAAGGTCATGATCATCAAGGTAGGAGAACCCATCATCAAACATGGTTTAGATCAGCAACAATAGGTCATAAGAAACATATAGCAAGATAAGGTGGTTGTCTATTAGCAACAAGATTAGCAATTTGGGGTAACGTTCATCATTAAAGTCCAAACTAAGCACATATGTACAAAAAGGGTCATGATGAACAATAGGGAGAGTAGGACCTTCATTTAGTTCAAGTATATATCACAAGTACTGATTTAAGGATCGGGGGTAGATTGAGCATCAAGATCCAATCATTAATCATATTCATGTGTTAAGAAAATTCAAAGTAGTCAAAGATTACATCTTTAGAAATATAAGGAAACTAGAAGAAGATTCAGGGTTTGGAAATAAGCTCATGTTGTAGGCCTTTTCAAGAGGATCAGTTTGATATATAATTTTGTATACTTTTAACCATCATAGCATTGTTAAGGAGGTCTTAGAAACAGTCATGACACTAACACCATATTAGAGCAAAAGAAATGACCTTGGCAGGCCGTTGGGCTCTCTTGCTCGGCCCAAAAGCATAGGCTGGGGTCGGCCCATATGGGAGGGATCTCTGTCTCCCTAACCCGCTCGGGCATCCCCCTGTTCCTGCGGCAAAATAGATCCGGAACAGAGGTTGTTGTCCGGCCTCCCAACCATTTCCAGCCAACATTTGAAGGGGGGTGGCACGACGGAGATGGATTGGGCGTCTCGGAGTCTAGCTTGGGAATCCATACCTCCCATCCTCACAACAGGGATGTGTGAAGGAGATCGGACAAGCCTGATCCAGCGCCGCCAGCCCTTGCTTCTTCAGCGACGACTGTGATGCCAAGGGATGTATGGCCGCCTAGCTCGGCTTCAAAGGCTCAACAACCTTTGCAGGAGTCCTACGGAGGCAAAGTAAGGAGGCAAGACGGAGGAGAGCAAGGCTCAAATCCCTAAGATGTCGACGGCACCCAGCAAAAGAAAACGACAGTTGCAGCCAGACCTAGCGGATAGGAGAACAAAAGGGAAAAGGAAGTATGAAGGAGAAAGGGTGGGATGAAGGGATTTATAAACTTAACCAGAGTATTAGGGTTAGGATCCCAAGCAATTAATAGCTTTCCCTTGTTGCACGATTTGGCAAAAAGGCAGAGGACATGTTTCCCAGTCCTGCGATTTTCCCCAGAGCAGAAGGGGAAGGAGGGGCAAGAAATTGGGCCTGGATTTGTGTTTGGGCCCAATAAAGTTCTAAAATCCAAATAAAATATTACATTAGATGGGGAGATTCAAAAAGCCATATCTAGTTATTTATAACCCTTATTTCGGTGATTTTTATTCTGTTGGATTCATAATTAAATCATGTACAACATGACACATGTTACTAAGACAAAAGGTTATGGTCATGATCTTCGAAAAAAAACTAACAAATATGGTGATATGAATAATATGGAGTCTCCCAACCATCAAACCATGAAATTCTCATTGAATTGAGTAAGAGGTCAAATGATGAAGGAGAAGGGTACAAGATAGGATTGAGAAAAGTCAGGTTGTCACAGTGATACATGAAGACCATGGAATGGTAGTCAGAATCATCTCATAGTGAGAGTGGTGATTGTGGTTCTTTGTAACGACCCCGCCTCCCGTTAACCCCCAATCAAGGGAGACCAAAAGGTCAGAGCCGCTATCCCAAATAACCCAGGATCCATGGTTTAACATTTAATCAATAATAACTACTAAATTGCACTAAAACAATACTAGAAAGCTGGAATAAAATAAACCTCTTGATACCTTGTAAAATTTTTGGATTTCTAGACTTCTATCCACAGATGGAGTCTGTCTATCTAATCCTCCTTGATTATTTGTACTTTTACAATGTTTCAATTTACTATTTGTCCTTTTCAATGATTGTACCTAAAATGGCAAAAAACAAAACGTCATTCAGTATATTTCGATACTGATATGTTGGGGACAATCAAAACTTCACAAATAATTGCTAACAACTTAAATATCACAAATAAGTTATTAACAATCAAATTACATTTTCAATGTGACATTCTCAACCACTTTTGCCCTAAACCCTGGATTACCCTCTCTTAGGGTTTTTGTCCTTGCAAGGGACATAACGCCACCATCTCCATCCTGAGATTGGTGCATGGGGTCACCTCTCATGGTGCCCAATGGTCTTCCCTCTGGGGCTTGACCGATTAGACCTTCCCTCCAGGGCTTGGTCATGCATCATACATCAGGGTGGCATGTAGGTTCGAGAATGCACATATATACTTAATTGTGATAATCATAGCGACATTAAAGGATTGCATAAATTAACACTCAACAGTTTAGGTTGCATCTAATCGATCAAACATTCAAGAAAACTTCGTGAAACTAGATCGATTATTCATAAATAACCACATACCTGATCCATAGTAACTTGAGGTCCAAGCAAGAATAATCAAGAACAATCAATCAAGCAATCAACAATAACCTAAAATTAATGCATAACACCCATGTGTCATTATTTTACCCAAAACATTTTCAAGATTGACTTAGATTCTACATTAGGATTTCTAGGCCAACTTTAGGATTTTATTAGGGTTTTAGCCTCCATAATGCATTTATCACTTTTAATGCTCTTTTGATCCACAAACCCTAATTACCAAATTATCCACATTAAGGATATTTTATACTCAAATCAGCTTAGAATCATCATATCTCTATTTTATTCAAGTATTTGTACAATTAAAACCATTAAAAGTCATATGAACCTAAATTAGGGTTTCTAAACCCATTAATGCATATTCATGTATAGGGAACCCTAAATTGAGCCAATTATGTATAAAGATCATTTTTTTATATCTAAATCATCCCTTTATTAACAACAAGTTAATTTCCACTTTAAACATCCATATAACCCTTCCCAAATCACTAATCATCAAAATCTGGGGTTTTTCATTAATAACAATAGTAAAGGTGACAACTTTAAGCACTTTTTGAATTGCAAGAAAAATTAGGTTTTAATTACATATTTAATGGGTTCCTTGCATTTTTATAAGTAAGATTCATATATATTACTTCTTAATATGAGTTACCAAACTTTTACTACAATTTTTGCAAGTTAATTACTTTTCAGCTAATAAGAAGATGACACGTTGACCAATTGAGACTTAATTTATTTTCCACGTGGATTAAGCTGGACCAATCGGCTCTGGCCAAGTGGCCGGCCCGCTCTATGCGAGAAGGTCCCCATTCTCGAGCAAAATTCTGACTCTACCCTTGCTTGGATGACGAAAGGGTTCAGGCGCTTGGGGCAAAAATGTTAATCACCTCAGATCTTCCTCTTCCCCGCGACGCCCTCTACGCACAGAAGAGGGTTGACCCCCAGTCAACAGTGGGGTTGATTTCACATTGTAGGCCTCTCCTCCGCTTGGAAAAGCCACCATGGCCGCCGCCAGGCTCCGTCAAAGTCGACTGGGGCCTCAATTGCCCCGAGGACATTCAGGACCGGCCACCAGCTTCCCACTCCTCTAGCAGGTTCCTTGCGATGACAGGTGCAAAGAACGCACCTCCAGCTACAATTACAAGCACGATCTTTCTTGCAGAAGTCGGCCAAAGATAATGGGCAACTTTTGCCACTTCATTGGAGTCCAAGGCCCCCTATAAATAGGATCCCCCCTTGGCCGCCGAGAAACCACAGAGTCTAAGTTTGGGGAAAACTCTAGGGGTGACAAAACCCTGAGAAATTAGGGGTATATTGACTTGGACTAATCCCCTGAACTTGTTGGAATAGTTTCCTCAACCATTCCTCCATTATCTGGCAAGATAATCACTTTGGAAAGTCCACAACTCAAGCCCCCTATTTCCTCATCAAACCAAGGAAGGTGACAACACAACCAGTGTTGGATCGAAATCCAGCGGCTGTAGTGTCACGCGCATGTATCAAAAATAATTCTATTAGGAAACAAAATCGTGACATTTTGTACTTTCCTTCTATATTGTCCACACTTAATGGATTTTCAAAAATCCATATCTCTTAAACTGTACATCCAAATAATCCCAAATTTTAAATGAAAGTATATAAAGACTTAATCTACTTATATTCCAAGTTTGGAGCCAAAACACAAAAGGAATAACTCCTTTTCTGCGTTTGCAAGTCAATCACTTAAAAGGCATATATTATTTATTAAAACATATATTTTCTCTTTCCTCTTTTCCTATATAATTTATTTTGATTACTCTTTCCATTATTAATCACATGTAAATTAAATCTAATCAATTGTGGCCATCAATGCCACTTTCTAGAGACTTCCACACATTTCTCATAAATACATTACTCATTATCTATTATCTTTCATTTTTCTCTATTGTTTGGACTTTTCTTCTTTTCCTCTCTTTTAAATCCATTATTGGTTTAACAAAACAATAGAAGTCATGAAATTCATATCAAAGGGGAGATTTGCAAAGAAACCCATTCTTTGAAGCAAAGCATGCAACCTTCTCAATTCAAGTCCATATTCATAAAATTATTACATTTCAATTATGAAAACACATGTAAAATTGAGGTTGTAACATCCTTCCCCTCTTATAGGAATTTTGCCCTAAAAATTCCACCAAACATACAAACATTCAAGATAATACTTTTCCACATCCATCATTAGCTCCCATGTGACCTCTTTCTCTCCATGGTGCTTCCAAAGAACCTTTATCATCTTATATTCTTACATCTGAGTTTGCTCTCACCTTGATATCTTGTACCCTCATAGGTGACTCAGGATATTTCAGCCTCCCTTGAAGCTCAATAGGTTCATGGATCAACATATGGCTCGGGTACATCACATAGTGCTCTTGATCGGACTCATGGAAACATCATACATAATATTATCCTGAGAGATAAGGCTAAACATAAGAAATTCCACCAATCCATCTCAAATGGATCCATGTGTCGGGGATTCATCTTTCTCATCTATAGCTCAGAGGGGTCAAGTTTTGATAACACATATTCTCCCAAAGTGAATCACATGTTTGTCTGCTTCGCATCAACTCATGGCTCTTGTCGCCCCTGGGCTCGCTCAGCCATCACACGATCAAAGTGACTTCATCTGCATACACTGTGGTCTTTCTAACCTTTGTAAGGTCCTCTTATCGACACCATCCCAATGAAGCAGTGATCAACACAACCTCCCTTACAGAGCTTCTTATATCCCGATACTGGCTATGGTGGCTATTATTACAACTCTCATAGGATAAGAACTTCCCCCCATGTATCACCCTGAATGAGCACACATGCTCTCATCAGACCCTCCAGTCTCATTCATAATCTCTCGACTATCCATTAGTCAGGGGTGATAAGTTGTGCTAAACTTCAAACTGGCATCGAGTTCTTCATGTACCTACCTTCACCGCATGGAAGTGATCTCGAGGTCATGCTCCAGATATTAAACTCGACCACAGTGTAGATGAACTATCTCTTCCTCATATATAGTTCAACCAGATATGTCACACTGACAAAGCTCTCTTTTCTTAGGCAAGGGATTAGGTCAACTTGGTAAGGCAATCTACTGTACCCATATTGCATCATGACCTCTCTTAGTCTAGGGGAGACCCACCACAACATCTATGGTGATCTACTCCCATTCCCTTTTAGGGACTCTTCATTATCTATACTAATTCACTGGGTACTGGTGTTCGACCTTCACTTCCTGGCATGCATGGCAACAAGCCACATGCAATTCTATATACTTCTTCATCTCAGGTCTTCAAGGTACTATTACAAACTTTTACTATCTTAGTAGTACCATAGTGTATGGTGAACTTAAAATCATGATCTCCTACATGTCATGATTTATCAAGGTCAACTCCTCAAAAACCCTAAAACACTCTAGTAGAGGGTTTCACCGCCTTCTTTTCCCTATAAGTGTAGCAGAGGTTCTTACAACCATCTTTGTATATCATCAAGCTCTAGGTTGGCTGACTAAGCAACCACTAACTTGACCAACAGATCTCATTGTATCTGAGGTTTAGCCAACATATCTCATAAACTTAGGGTTCACCTAACCAACTCTTCTAGCCTCTCTACTGCTAAACTAGATAGTTGTGTATCAAAAAAGAGCATCCATTAGCACCTTACATCCTTATGTGCTAGGTAACAGTGAAGACATAAACCTTCATATATTCCACTTATCATCCTCATCTCGGATTTAGGTCTAACCGAGTTAAGAAAACTCTGAGCTCATCATCTTGGTTATCGAACTCAAACCTATATAACTCATCATTTCCATATTTCTTTTGATAAGAACGTCTTCATATTATGACTACCTTAATTCTCTTCGTGTTTGCAATCCATCTATCAGAAGGTATGATACTTCCTCAATCCTCAAACATCATAGCAATGTTTCAACTCAAATCATCTTTATCCTTAGTGTATGGAATGTGTTTTACCCTATCTCTCACACCCATAATGAGAGGAAATAAGCATTTGGTTGTAGTCCGAATACAAAGTTCATCCCGTTCCAAGAGTAGAGGTGGTGCATCACACATCACCATAACATTTCCAATCCAAGTTGAAACGTACATCACATGTCTCCACAACATGAACATATCAATTATGGGTCTACACCCATGGGAATACTTTTCCCATCACCCCTGTATCTTAACATATCTCTTTTATGTACAATTCTTAGTCGTTACCTCAAGGTCTCTAGGGTGCTGACACTTTTGGAATGATCTGACCCTTATGAATCTAGGGAGTTACTATCACCTTTACCCCTTAGGCCCCATGAATTCATTAAGGTGGCCAACCTCCTAACCCATGGTCCTTGGGCAAAGGTAGATGTTACCTCCCAACCCTATGGTCTTGTGCATCCAGGGAACAGACAAATCCTACTTCCATTGGTCTTATCCCTTCATGACCTTAGTATTGACTTAGGATTCCATCATAGCACATCTCATTCTTGATTCTTTACCCAAAACTTCATCATCTCTCTGGATACGCATGGTCAAAATTACATCCTTTCATAGGGATCATGGCGACCTACCTAACTTGGTTAGGCCCCATAAGGTTACCTCCATGGTAACATATCTTCATTCCCCTTAGAGATGGTCACACAAGGGTCTATAGATTTGTGCTCACACCATGTGCTCTCCACTTAGCTCATCAAGATCCTATGAGAGACCTCTTTAGGTTACTTCGAACCTACACAAAAGCTTATACTCACCCTACAGAAGGGTCCCTCCCCAAGATGGGATAAAACTTTCTCTTGAGAGCAACAAAGGTCACAAACATCCTTACATCCAGGGTTTACACCATCATGAGCATGCTTAACCCTATCAAGTTACTAAGGCATGTAGCTAATAAGAAGACCACCTACTAAACCATGCCAGGTCTCCGTGGTAGGTCATACTTGTTTCTATTCCTCCACATCAGACCAACATAATACATGCATATGTCACCAACCTATGTGTCTGGGGTTCATCAAACATATACCTTAGTCCAAGGGGTTTCTGTTTCCTCTAAATATGAGGGGTTCCATGCTCCAATTTATAGGAACTCAACCATCTTCATGAGCATCAGTTGCACCAGATACTACTACTTCCCCTCTTAGGTCAAGGAACCCTAGGTTCACTTCTTATGCATCAACTATCCAACCACAAACCAAACAGGCACAAGGTAGGACCTACACCTCCCACCATTATTCCACGTGAACAACACCTTAGAGTCTACATAAGAACAACCAACCTGGTGCGAGACCCCATAACTGATTATTATACTTCTTCAGGGTCTAAGGAACTCTCCTTTCTACACCTATAAGGTAATCCAGGCACCTACAATTCCTATACATCAACTCAAGAAGCCTTTTCTCATTCTAGGGTTTGGTTCGATAACCAAGATACCACAAGCCTCTAAGGATCATGCACGAGGAAACCACACCCATCCACTTAGGTCGTCCATTCAAGGTCATACCCCACTCCTCATGGTCCCTCATGTCTCAGAGTCTAACCTTCCAACCTTCTTTCTCAGGTCTTGCTCTCTCTCTCTAGATCTAACCCTACAACTGACATTACCACTAAAGGTTCTCTCTCAAGAAGGTGGATCAATCTCTTAAGGATACATGCATACACTTGCATGGGTAAAACATATGATCTAAACATATTTCCGATCAAGATTATCTAAAGCTCTACATGCTTATCTCATAAGCTATCCAGCATGCCTTTCTAGCCTAGGTCTCAACCTACTTCCAGCACTGTTGACATGCTCTCCTACATAGGTGCATTCTCATCTATGCTGATATATGCCCAAAAGGGTTTCTATATGGTCACCACTATCCTATTCAAAGAAGGATCTATCCTTCACCCCAACAGGCATTACCCTTCCAAGGTTGGGTTGCCAAAAGGTACTAGGTCAACCAACCTCAAATAGCTCATACTTCTCACAGGTATCCAAAACCACTATGCAAGTCAACCCATGTACACGGTCGACTATGATATCTAACTCATCTTGTCATCTCTCTCTTACAACCACTTAGAGTTAGGGTTAGCATCGTCCTCCGAGGATGCATCAAGTCTCTACCTCTTCCTGGAGGCATCTGCCTCCAAGGCTGACTCTCTCCTCAACCTCTTGATATGAAGGTCAATCCTTATATCTCTCTTGAGGGCACGACAACACATGCCATGCAACCTTAAGCATGTAACTATTCTTTAGTTTATGCTTAAACTATTAAACTTATGTCCATGACATCTTCCTTCCATGCTTTTCATTGACTTGGTGGAGGATTCCTTAATCCTTATTACTCTTATCCCAAACACAAGAGGGGTGTGGAGAGAGAGAAACCCTAAACCTTAGAACCTTAATTGAATTAGGGTTGAGAAGGGACAAAATAGATGATAGAGTCCTAAAGGTATCTTATTTCGAGTCAAGAACTCAGACTTTGGCCAGGTAGTCACACCGCATCTGGGAGTCCTCGTGACTGACTAGCGGGGCAGAGGAAAATATTGCCAGCCCCCGGACCGTGATCATTTACTAGACACCTCTGTCTTTGGAAAATCCTCTAGTAACTCCCTTTGGTTCTACAAAGTTTGTAAAATTTAATAATTATAAAGGATTAAATGAAAAAACATTAGCTCTGATACCAAATGTAATGACCCCGCCTCCCAGTAACCCCCAATCAAGGGAGACCAAAAGATTAGAGCCACTATCCCAAATAACCCAGGATCCATGGTTTAACATTTAATCAATAATAACTACTAAATTATACTAAAACTATACTGGAAAGATGGAATAAAATAAACCTCTTGATACCTTGTAAAAATTTCAGATTTCTAGACTTCTATCCAGAGATGGAGTCTATCTATCTAATCCTACTTGATTATCAGGGTGGCATGTAGGTTCGAGAATGCACATATATATTAAATTGTGATAATCATAAAGACTTTAAAGGATTGCATAAATAAACACTCAATAGTTTAGGTTGCATCCAATCGATCAAACGTTCAAGAAAACTTCGTGAAACTAGATCGATTATTCATAAATAACCACATACCTGAACCATAGTAACTTGAGGTCCGAGCAAGAATAATCCAGAATAATCAATCAAGCAATCAACAATATCCTGAAATTAATGCATAACACCTATGTGTCGTTATTTTACCCAAAACATTTTCAAGATTTACTTAGATTCCACCTTAGCAGTTCTAGGCCAACTTTAGGATTTTATTAGGGTTTTAACCTCCATAATGCATTTATCACTTTTAATTCCTTTTTTTATCCACAAACCCTAATTACCAAATTATCCACATTAGGGATCTTTTATACTCAAATTAGCTTAGAATCATCATATCTTTATTTTATTCATGGATTTGTACAATTAAAACCATTAAGAGTCATATCAACATAAATTAGGGTTTCTAAGCCCATTAATGCATATTCATGTACAGGGAACCCTAAATTGAACCAATTATGTATAAAGATCATTCTCTTATATCTATATCATTCCTTTATTAACAAAAAGTTAATTTCCACTTTAAACGTCCATATAACCCTTCCCAAATCACTAATCATCAAAATCTAGGGTTTTTCATTAATAACAATATTCAAGGTGACAACTTTAAGCACTTTTTGAATTGCAAGCAAAATTATTCTTTAATTACATTTTTAATAGGTTCCTTGCATTTTTCTGAGTAAGATTCATATATTATACTTCTTAATTTGAGTTACCAAACTTTTACTACAATTTTTGAAAGTTAATTACTTTTCAGCCAATAATAAGACGACACGTCGATCAATTGAGACTTACTTTATTTTCCATGTGGATAAAGCTGGACCAATCGGCTCTGGCCAAGCGGCTGTGACCCGCTCTATGTGAGTAGGTCCCCATTCTCAAGCAAAATTCCAACTCTACCCTTGCATGGATGATGAAAGGGCTCAGGCATGCTTGAGGCAAAAATGTCAATCACCTCAGATCTTCCCCTTCCTCGCGACGCCCTCTATGTGCAGAAGAGGGTCAAACCTCAGTCAACAACGGGGTTGACTTCGCATTGTAGGCCTCTCCTCCGCTCAGAAAAGCCACCATGGCCGCCTCTAGGCTCCGTCAAAGTTGACTGGGGCCTCAATTTCCCCGAGGATGTTCAGGACCGGCCACCAGCCTCCCACCCCTCCAGTAGGTTCCTTGCAATGACAGGTGCAAATAACGCACCTCCAGCTACAATTGCAAGTGTGATCTTTCTCACAGATGTCAGCCGAAGATAATGGGCAGTTTTTGCCACTTCGTTGGGGTCCAAGGCCCCCTATATATAGGATCCCCCCTTGGACGCCGAGAAACCACAAAGTCCATGTTTGGTCAAAACTCTAGGGGTGAAAAAACCTTGAGCAATCAGGGGTATATTGACTCAAACTGATCCCATGAACTTATTGGAATAGTTTCCTTAACCATTCCTCCATTATCTGGCCAAATAATCACTTTGGAAAGTCCACAACTCAAGCCCCCTATTTCCTCATACGACCAAGGAAGGTGACAACACAACCACTGTTGGATCAGAATCCAAGGGATGTAGTGTCACACACATGTATCACAAATAATTCTATTAGGATACAAAATTGTGACATTTTATACTTTCCTTCTATATTGTCAAAACTTAATGGATTTTCAAAAATCCATATCTCTTAAACTATACATCCAAATAATCCCAAATTTTAAAGGAAAGTCTATAAAGACTTAATCTACTTATATTCCAAGTTCAGAGCCAAAACACAAAAGGAATAACTCCTTTTCTTCATTTACAAGTCAATGAATTAAAAGGCATATATTATGAATTAAAACATATATTTTCTCTTTCCTATTTTCCTATATTCTTTATTTTGATTACTCTTTCCATTATTAATCACATGTAAATGAAATCTAATCAATTTTGGCCATCAATGCCACTTTCTAGAGATTTCCATACATTTCTCATAAATACATTGCTCATTATCTATTATCTTTTGTTTTTCTCTATTGTTTGGACTTTCTTCTCTTCCTCTCTTTTATATCCATTATTGGTTTAACAAAACAATAGAATTCACAAAATTCATATCAAAGGGGATATTTGCAAAGAAACCCATTCTTTGAAGCAAAGTATACAAACTTCTCAATTCAAGTTCATATTCATGAAATTATTACATTTCAATTATGAAAGAACATGTAAAATTGAGGTTGTAACATTCTTAGACCTAAACTCACTACACTCATCACATGTCGCTCAATGTATTTTTGCACTATCCAACGTGACATTGAATAAGGGCTGCCATAAAGGTGATGCTCAGGTACATCGTGACACATTGGGATTGACTGTGAGTGATGTAGATGGGATTTGTCCCTCTTGTTGGAGATTGATATCCTAGCACTTGATAAGAGAGACCGAGAAATTCATGGCCATGCTCATGTGAGTCAATATGAGATATTGAGCTTATGTGTATCTCAACATTATGCTCTAGTTCAAGAAACATCTATTAACATCAAGAGGATGACGATTCCATTCCTTGAGTTCAATCAGAATATTAGCGATAAAGGAACCATACAATCATTGTAACACTTATTATGAATTGTAGGTTGAAGTTGTTCAACAACTTTCCAATTACTTGGGTCGCAATGATGTGTTGCTAGATACCGCTCATCCTTGTGATGTCAAAGTTTTGTTATGGACACTCAGCACCAATGTAACTTGCGACCTATAGGGTCACATGCATAGATACACCTTGAATAGGAGTTTACTCATGAATATGTTTAACTTGATTACTAAAGTGTTTAGGTATTCAATTTAAACAATTTTAGTTTTACATTGGCTGAATGAGGATTTGAACCGCCCAGTTCATAAATGAACTGACCAGTTCAAAGATGTGAAATGTGTGGTTCAAATTGTGAATCACCTCATTCAATGATCAACCAAATGGGATCAAGGGTTGATGCCAACGTCATGTTGTGCATTAAATCACATTAATGTCAATATATTTGCAAATAGGAAAAAATGTGAACCACCAATTGAATTGAATGTTTCAAATGTGAATTTGATCAGTTTAGTAGTGAACTAACTGGTTCATGGTTCACAATTTCTAGAAAATTTATGAAATTTTGTATCTTTGACTCCTAGATGATCTAGAAAACCTGACCCTGTCCCTCTTATAAATAGAGGGAAGACAAGGCTTTCAGGAGATACAATGTAACATCCCTGACCTGGGTTATGTACTAAACCTAGGTATTTTTCCTAATAAAGTTGATTAGATACTTTCTTATATTCCTTGAAAAATAATTAAAGCTTTTGAGGAACTTATATTTCTATTTCAGTCCTTTTTGAATCATGTTGAAACATTGTTGTGTTAATAATGGACTAATGTGCAAATTACCAAGTAGAGGGGTTAACTTGCAAATTTCACATGTTAAGATGTTCCTCTGAGGTTGATACATCATGAGTATGTATATGATGTAGTGGTAAGGTTTCCATAAGCTTGGGTACTAAGATATAGCTTGTAAAGCAATCCTTGTGCTTTAAAACCTAGTTTTGGTGTAAAGTGCAATTTCCCAAAACCTAGGGTCCAACATGTAAAATATACCCTCTAGAGGATCTCTAATGTTTCTTGGCATCAAGTGGAGCAAATAAAATGAGAGGGGCACCTCATTTGAATGATCATGAATGAGAGAGAATCTTGATGTTAAGATAACCAAGATTTAAGCACAAAAGGCTCTTTAATATAACTTAATGCAAAAAGAAATAAATTAATTATGAAGCCCTTCAACCAAAAGTTGGAGGATGTGTTTGCTATAGTATGAATGAGCTTGTATCATAGTTGGACACCAAAAAGATCATGGTAGAAGTGGAAACTACTCACACTAATAATATATTAAGCAATATCCAATAAGGGTGGATATTAATATGCCTCTCTTTAAGATGTTTAGTTCTTTTCCTTTAAACCTTGGTTAATGGAGGGGTTTTGCATGATACTTGATAACCTCCAATTTTGTGATGTTATCTTAGTAATATTCTTCAGTTTTCCACACTCTTTCTCAGATAAAGTAGACAAAATCTCTAACTATTCTCTTTTATTGCAAACATACCGCTACATTAACTTTTCTCCCTTTTACTTATAGAAAAAGACACAAAAAAATCACAAAAGACTCAAATGGTCCCAAGACCGCATGGAGTCATACGATCTCAAGACCGCATGGAGTCAACCAGTCTCAAGACTGCATGGAGTCATACGATCTCAAGACCGCATGGAGTCAACCGGTCTCAAGACCGCATGGAGTCAACTGGTCTCAAGACCGCATGGAGTCAACCGGTCTCAAGACCGCATGGAGTCAAATGGTCTCAAGACCGCATGGAGTCAACCAGTCTCAAGACCGCATGAAGCCAAACGGTCTCAAGACCGCATGGAGTCCAAACGGTCTCAGAGTCCAAACGGTCTCAGAGTCCAAACGGTCTCGGGGTCCAAACGGTCTCGGGGTCCAAACGGTTTCTAAGACCGTTTGGACCCAAAATTTACCAAATTGTTTGGACTTCACTTAAGGCCTGTAAATAAGACCCAAGGGGTCCTCCCAAAGACATCAAGTTTCAGACACCCAGAGCATGCCTCTCCTACTCCAAAGCTATTCCATCTGCCATCCTCTGCCCAAAGGCTGCCAGTCTGAGATCCACGCTCCATTCCTAAGTTGCTTTCTCTCTCATCGCCAAAGAAGGTGGGAAGGGGAGTCCTCATCATCGAGCAACTTGTGAAGTGTGAAGATCAGCCTTCTCTCTCATTCCAAGGGGTTGACTTTCCTCTCTCCTTCATGGGGATGACGTTCTCTCTCTCTCTTCTCGCCTCCTTCTTTGTCCTTGCTATGAGCGAGTAATCTCATTTCACTAGGGTGCGGGGACTAGCCCCGCTACCCATGTTTCATATCATGCAATGTAATCCATAATTTGCAATAGAGATATACTTTCTTCTCAGTTCGACATTAATCATTTAATGAATGCTTGTTGGTTGATCACCAACTTGTGTTATCTTTTATCTTTTAGTATGAATTGTCTATGTTTGTACTATTAGATTTGAAACTCGATTGTATGTTGGTTTTTGGTGCATGTATCCACCATGCACCTATATTGGTATCTAGGAGTGCTTTCCAAGAAGTGAAGTAAACTCACTTACATCGTTGCACTTTCATACTATGAAATGGAATCAGTTGACGTATGAAAGTACAACCTTGATAAGTTGAGGAACACACTTTGCGGAGGGAATGTTGTAAAGTAAGTGACCATTCCTACAAGGATGGCTGGTGTTACAACATTCCCACGCTCCTCATAGTTAGTTCTCTGAAAGGAAGCTAAGTCTACAAAGATACTAACTGATCTAACTCTTATTGCAGGTTATGTTTTTATGTTGTATGTCTTGATCCATGCATAGTGGTGGTGAAAACCGATCACATCCTAGTGATTCCTTATCATTGTTAACAACCTAGGTTTACTTTCTTGCTTTTACTTTACTTGCACTAAGTTTAAAATAAACAAATCAAATATTTGGACAAAATATCAACTATTATGGAGTTAAGTGAAATTCTTATGTTTTGCATCTTGTTGTTTCCAACAAGACTGTTGTCCTGTGGATTCGACCCTTAACTATAATACGATAAGACTTCCATGTATCTCAGCATACGTGGGTGGAGTTTTAACCTAGTACAAGCAAGGCTAAACCTAAAGACTTACAATCTTTGGGATTTTTAGTGGTGCATGCAATTCCACATGAGTGGAAGCTCCATCAAAAAAATTGGCGCCGTTGCTGGGGACAACAGAACGTTTTAATTTCATTTACCATCTTGTTGGTTGGTTAGGGTTTTTTCACCTTTCTTTAAACATTACTCCATATCTTCTTGATTTCATCACACCTTCCGCATTATCTAACAAGTGTGTTTCTTCCTCTACTCAGGTAGAAGATGTGTATGCAACCATCGCATAACCTCGGATTCTCCCCTGATCCAGAGTACGACTCTGAGGTAGAGAGAAGCTTCCACCTCCACATTAGACTCAACCGCCAAAGAGCCAGGCAAATGGCTGAAGACCAACGACAGGTTGCCTTAGTTATGGAAAGGATTAATGCCGCAATAGCCGCCCAGAGAGCACAACTCATCGCCGACACTCGTGCTCAGATTCAAGTAGAGATCCGAGCTGAAGAACAAGCTCGCATCTGAGCTGAGAACGAGGCTGCCCAGTTAGAGTTGAGGAACAAGCAACTGTGAGACTATGCCGTCGCAAAGAACTACGAGGATAACCACCCACTCCGGCCACCCATCATCAACATACCTCATTTTGAGATCCGAACGCAATGGATTCAAATCATGCAGGGTATTTCATTCTCCGATAGTTCTAGAGATGACTGCATGGACCACTTGAAAAGATTCAAAGCACTTTGTCGACTGGTCCCACAAGCCGGAGTTGCCTTCGACGCAATAATGCTACATTTTTTTCACTTCACCTTATCTGGAAGGGCCTTGAGTTGGTACAACTCTCTAGATAGGTAGCCAATCATCACCACCTGGGCTCCCTTGGAAGAGAAGTTCCTAGAAAAGTTCTTCCCTCCGTCATTGACCTACGAAATTAGGGGACAAATTAACCACTTCGCCCAACTTCCCGGATAAACGCTCGCAGAAGCATGGGAAAGATTTAAGGATATTTTAAGAAAGTACCCCCATCACAGTATCTCCCAGAATCAATTGATAGAAACATTCTATAGGGGAGTGAGTGATGACATCAAACAATTTATGGATTCCTCATCTGGAGGAAATTTTATGAGGAAAAATTACGAAGATGCTTGGAAGATTGTCACTCTTGGAGCTGAAAACCAATCCAATTGGGGACGATCATCTGGTAAAGGAGTCCTCAAGGTTTATAAAGCTGAAGAATCAATGGAAATGAAAGTTATTGCTGAAGCTTTAAAGACTATCGCTCACAAGAAACAGGCACTCAAAGCTTCATTTGGGTAATATGATAAGAAGAAAAACCCCCAAATTCAGCAAGTTAAAGCTGCTACAGGGACCTATGAAGCTTGCCACGCATCTGATCACCCCACGCTATCATGTGGATTGCTTTACAATGTAATGATGGATATGCAACTGCCGCAACAATAGTATGAACCAATTATCGAACAACCTGAAGAATAGATACTTGAGCAAGTAAACTCCATTCATTCCATACCGGGACAAGCTTACTATAACCCAAGCCAGTCAAGAAACCACACTGGGTTCCAATATGGAAATCCTGTGGGGACTGCCAATCCACAACACCAAACGCAAGGGGGATCTTCTAATAGACTGCCACCAGGATTTCAAAGCAACTTTAACCAGAATCAAGGGAACCTTAGAAATAACCTACCAAGGTCCAACTACCAAAGGAATCCCTCCGCTTACTACCAATACACCCATCCTCCTCTACACCCACAACTACCCCCTCAGCTACAACAATCGCAGCAGCCTCAGTTAGCACCACCGCCACTACAGCCACTTCAAGGACAACAACAATTTCAACAGAAAAATATCCCTTCTCAGCCCACTGATGAGATAACCATGATCAGGAAAATGCTACAATCGCAACAAACTATGCTCGCTAATCAGCAAGCCCAGCAGAAGGCTGTAGAGGCTCAATTAGCACAAATTGCTGCCCAGTTGAAACCTCCAGCAGGCACTTTTGCTGGCCAACCGGAGTCGAACCCAAGACATGACCAGAATAGACCAGAGCAACTGAATGTTGTCACTACCAGGTCAGGTCGTGTCTTTCGTGAAGTTACAAGGATCACTCCTGATAATTATGATACATCTGTCTTTGTTTCAAATGCAAGCCCAAGTCTAGCAACTGAGAATTCTGTAGAGACTGAAAAAGGCAAGGAAAAGGAACAAGCCTCCAAGGAGACAGAGGTCCCGCAATATAAACCTAGGATACCATATTCAAGAAGATTGAAAGAGACTAAGATGGACACCAGATTCCAAAAATTTAAGGAGGTGATGAAGAAACTCTATATCGACATCCCTCTCCTCGATGCCCTATTCGAAGTACCAGCTTGGGCTAAATACCTAAAAACTTTGTTGTCAAGGAAGTACATTACAGAAGAGCAAGAGATCGTTAAACTAGCTCAGACTACTTCTGATATCATCCTTAACAAGATGCCAAAGAAAAAGGACCCTGGTTCCTTCGGTATCCAATGATGTATTGGAAATGCTTCAAGAAAGAAGGGATTAGCTGACTTAGGAGCTAGCATATCGATCATGCCTTATTCTATGTGCAAAAGATTGGGTTTTACAGACTTATTACCCACAACAATGACTATTCATCTAGCTGACTCTACTATCATTGCACTCTTAGGAATTATCGAAGACATCCCGATCAGGATAGGCAAAGATGCTTATGTCCCATGTGATTTTGTCATCATGGATATCAAAGAGGATTTAAGATACCCCATAATATTTGGCAGACCCTTCCTTGCCACCGCCAGGGCACTCATAGACGTTAAAGCGGGTACGATCATTTTGAGACTGGGAAAAGAAGCAATTCAATTCCGAGTCCTCAATAGCAGGAAAGGACCCAACATTAAAGAGGAGGTTTTTCTTCTAGATGAAATTCACCAAATGTCCCAACTGGAAATATCTGAGCCACCTGATGAGTTGGAGAATGTTCTAACTAATCCAGAAGTCAAATTCTCGGCTAATGAATTGGTTCAACAATGCCTGCAACACCTAGAAAAAGCCGAAGAAGCACCTACGGCCACCTTTGAAGAGCTCAAATCCGTCACTATTTTAGAAACAACAGAGGCGCCCAAGGCCCCTAAGATGCAGACTCTAGCTTCAGGACTTAAACACATCTTCTTGGACAATGAAAAATTATGTCCAATTATCATCAGTTCCACTCTGACAGAAGACCAAGAAGAAAGGCTGCTCGACGAATTAAAGAAGTACAAGAAGGCCATTGGGTACAAAATAACTGGCTTGACAGGTATAAATCATGCCCTATGCATGCATAGGCTACCCATGGTTGAGGAATTCAAGCCTTCAAGGGAACACCAAAGAAAGCTAAACCCCAACCTTAAGGAGGGGGTCCGCCTTGAAGTCCTCAAACTTCTGAAAGCTGGCATAATTTACCCAATTTCAGATTTCCTGTGGGTCAGCCCTGTCCAAGTGGTCCCCAAAAAGGGGGGGACCACTATCGTGCTAAATGACAAAAATGAGCTAGTGTCTACAAGGACTGTGACAGGGTGGAGGATGTGTATCGACTATAGGAAATTAAACAAATCAACGCGAAAAGATCACTACCCTCTGCCCTTTCTCGACGAAGTCCTTGAACGTTTAGCTCATCAAAAGTTCTTCTGTTATCTAGATGGTTATTCCGGATTTTACCAAATCCCTATACATCCGGAAGACCAGGAGAAAAATACATTTACTTGCCCCTTTTGGACTTATGCCTTTAGAAGAATGCCATTCGGGCTGTGTAATGTGCCCGCTACTTTCCAAAGGTGCATGTCTTCTATCTTTGCAGGATTAACAGAATCTATAATGGAGGTATTCATGGATGATTTCTCAGTTTATGGAGACTCCTTCAATAACTGTCTACTCAACCTTGGACGAGTCTTACAACGATGTGAGGAAACAAACCTCATTCTGAATTGGGAAAAATGTCATTTTATGGTAACTGAAGGTGTCATCCTTGGACACAGAGTAAGTGACAAAGGGATTGAGGTGGAAAAGGCAAAAATTGATGTTATCTTGAAATTGTCGCCACCAAAAGATATAAAAGGAGTTTGAGCATTTTTAGGTCATGCTGGGTTTTATAGAAGATTTATTAAAGATTTCTCAAAAATTGCAAAACCCATGACCCAATTGTTGACCAAAGATGCCGAGTTTAATTTTAACCAAGAATGCCTATAAAGTTTCACTACTCTGAAAAATGCCTTAATCTCCGCACCCATATTAAGAGCCCCAGATTGGTCACAACCCTTTGAAATCATGTGTGACACCAACGATTATGCCATAGGGGCTGTGTTAGGGCAAAGAATCGACAAGAAACCTTATGTTATATACTACGCATCCAAAACGCTCGATGAAGCGTAGAAGAACTATACCACCACAGAAAAGGAGTTCTTGGCAGTCATCTATGCATTTGAAAAATTCTTCTCCTACCTGATTGGAGCTAAGGTCATCGTCTACACCGACCACTCCGCTATACGATATTTGATTCAGAAGCAGGACGCAAGACCCAGACTTATATGTTGGGTGCTGATGCTTCAGGAATTTGATTTGGAGATCAAAGACAAAAGCGGGGTGGAGAACGTTGTCGCTGATCACCTCAGCCGTATCGAAGTTGAGGACGAGGATAAAGTGCCCATCTGAGACTCCCTCCCGGATGACCAACTAATGAAAGTTACAACAGGATTCCCCTGGTATGCTGACATTGTAAACTATCTGGCTACGGGAATCATTCACCCTTCCGCCTCTTACCATGATAAAAGAAATTCCTCCATGATGTCAAGAAATACTATTGGGACGAACCTTACCTCTTTCGACTATGCGCAGACAGACTCTTCTGCCGCTGCCTACCTGATGAAGAAATCACTCCTGTCCTAGAACATTGTCACTCCGGCCCCACTGGAGGACATATGAGTTTGAAAAAGACAGCCACGAAAATCCTACAATCGGGTTTCTTTTGGCAAACAATGGCAAAAGATTCCCATGATTTTGTCAAATCATGCAACAAGTGTCAACTCTCCAGTGGTATAACAAAAAGAAATGAAATGCCTCTCACCATGTGGCAGGAGATCGAGATTTTTGATGTCTGGGGGATAGACTATATGGGTCCTTTCCCCTCTTCATATGGATACTCTTACATACTGGTCGATGTGGACTATGTCTCAAAATGGGTAGAAGTTATACCCGCAATTTCCAGCGATTCCAACCCAGTCATAAAAATGTTCAAAGATATCATTTTTCCCAGATTTGGAGTCCCCCGCACTGTCAAATCTGATGGTGGAACCCATTTTCTGGAGCGAAGCTTTGAAGCTCTCTTAACGAAATACAGAGTCAATCATAAAGTTGCCACACCTTACCATCCACAAAAAAGTGGATAGGTTGAAGTTTCAAACAGACAATTAAAAGCAATTTTAGAGAAAATCGTAAATAGACACCGCACTGACTGGTCCACCAAGCTTCCCGATGCCCTTTGGGCTTACCAAACAGCTTATAAAACTCCAATCGGGACAACCCCGTTCTGTTTGGTATACGGGAAGTCATGCCATCTTCCAGTGGAACTGGAGCATAAGGCTTGGTGGGCCATTAAACAACTGAATTTCGATTTCAATAGTGCCAGAGAAAGCGGACAACTCCAACTACAAGAGCTAGAGGAGCTCTGAATGACCGCGTATCAAAGTGCCAGGATTTATAAAGAACAAACCAAGATGTGGCACAATGGTCATCTAAAAAGAAAAGACATCGACATCGGAGATAAAGTCCTTCTTTTCAACTCCAAGCTCAAATTGTTCCCCGGAAAACTCTACACAAAGTGGTATGGGCCTTTCACCATCAAACATATATACCCAACTGGAGTTGTCATAATTGTTGACGACAATGGGGGAGAAAGGACAGTCAACAACCATTGATTGAAAAAGTACTACACTCCAGCAGATAAAATGCCGAGACAAACTACTGAAATCAGAGATACCACAACATCATCATAACAACATCGAAACCTCATCGAGCCAGCGACGTAAAACCCAGGCGCTACTTGGGAGGCAACCCAAGATCTGAGTACCACCATTTTTATTTTGTCTTTATCTTCTGTTCTTTTAGGTTACCTTAGGTTTATCTTCTAAAAATATAAAAATTCACATAACCAAAACAAACATAAAAATATAAAAATCAAAATACCCTTAACCCTCCCAAACGGTCTCGAAAATGTTTGGAGCCAAACGGTCTCGAAACCGTTTGGAGCCAAATGGTCTCGAAACTGTTTGGAGTCCAAATGGTTTCTAATCCGTTTGACCTAAGGGTTTTGCAAGGTCAACCTCTCGAATCCTATAAATATAGCCCTAGCCCCCTCTTTCTTCTTCTTCTCTCTTTCGACTCCCGAGCTTTCCAAAACCCTTGCGCAAGCACTCTTCCATCGCCTCTATCTTCCTACACAGCTCAGCTCCCTCTGCCACCATCGATCCGGTCCCCGTGTTTCTCCGCGGTGACCTCACCTCAGTACCTCCACTTTTTGCTTATTGTCGTCGTCTCCACCAGTTGCAAGGTAGATGCGCTGCCATCTCCGACGACTGCAATACTGTCGTGGTTTCCCATTTTATCGCACCATCATCTTTCTGCCTCCGCAACCTTCTGTACCATTGTCGCCGTCTATGGCACCGCCGCGAGCCTCTTTTCCATCGCCACTGTCATCATTATCTCTGTCGTCTTTGTTATTGCCGGCTGCTCCCCGCCGTTTCACCTTCCAAACGGTTTCGAAACCGTTTGGGACCAAACGGGCTTCAAACCGTTTGGAACCAAACGGTCCTAAAACCGTTTGGGACCAAACGGTCTTCAAACTGTTTGGAACCAAACGGTCCTGAAACCGTTTGGGACCAAACGGTCTTCAAACCGTTTGGAACCAAACAGTCTTGAAACCGTTTCGAACCAAACGGTCTTCAAACCGTTTGGAACCAAACGGTCCTGAAACCGTTTGGGACCAAACGGTCTTCAAACCATTTGGAACCAAACGGTCCTGAAACTATTTGGTCTTTTTAAACACCGCTTGTTTTTTGCTAAAACATGAAAATATATATAAACTCATGCATACCAATTTCTATGCTAACACATCACTTTTTCATTTTCAAATATGGCTGCACCAGCAAAGCAACCAAATGGAACCGAAGACGCACCCTTCTGGATAAAGGAGCAATTACTGGATGACCGTGATAAACTCCAAAAGATCATAGATAACTACAACACAACTGGACAGGCCCCACCAAAGGTCAAAATCATAGATATCCTATGTGAAATTGATCGCCTCAACAAATGCCTAGTTGAGGAGCCTAAAGAAGAAGTGCCAGAAATCTCCTCTAGTGATGAAGGCTCTGAATACGAGCCAAACCCCGAGGAAGAATCCCCACCTGAAAAAACCTAGGGGAAATGAAAGTTCCAAGAAACTGCAACTGGACAACCCTCAAAGAAACGCGCACGAAAATAGGTCCACCCCGCCTCTGCTAGGGGACAAGCCCTGGCAGCACCTGCCACCACCACTCCTACTACCACCCCCATCTTCTCAATTCTCACCACCACCGCACCCCCACCAGAAAACCTCTACATCCACACCATCCCATCCATCGACAAAATACTAAAACCAACAAAGTACATTTTCTCAAGCGTACTACTCAAGATGGGGATCTACGACAGAATCCTCACAATGCTCAACAATGCCAATTTATCCAGACTCTGTTTCATCCCTGAAATCTCATATGTCAAACCCACCACAGAATTCTTTACCCATCTTACCAAAGAGACGGTGGACATTGCACACAGAACAAGGGATGGGGGTGACCGCCGGCTGGTCACCAAGCTTTTTGGCAATGACATCGTCATCACAGAAAATCTTCTAAATGAAATCTTCATTGACAATCCTAAGCAGCTCAAAAAAGCTGCAGCTGCAGGAACAGAGATCTACCCGTTCAATAAACATAACTTCTGGAAATCACTAACAGGGATCCCCAGTTATGAGGCAAAGACATGCAAAGCCTCCAATATTCAATCAGGGTTCCTACGCACGCTTCACAAAATCATTACCAGTGCGTTGTTCCCCAGATCAGAGGGAGGAAACGTTATTGTGGCAGACCTCTTAATCCTATGGTCTATCTTGCATGAAAAGTCAGTCAACATCGGACGGCATTTGATACAAAAATTCTCCACCTACGCCATAGGAAAAGAAATCTGTATGGGAGGACACATAACCTCCATTATTAAATACCTCAAAATGGACAGATTACTCCCTCGCTGCACGCAGATCAAGGGTGACATCCTAACAAATGAACAAACCTTGAAGAACTCCTACATTATCAAGGAGAAGGATGCAAAACTACATTACATCTTCTGCCCAACAGTCTGATCTTCCAGAATCCTATTACCACTTCCGGAATTAGCAGACTATGACAAAGACAAATTTCTCTTCACTGATGAAGAGATTACCAAACTCTTAGCTCCGATCAAAGCACAAACTAAGCCAACCCAAGCAGGACAGACAGAACTCAGCATCACCGCCCCGACAGCTAGGTTGACAAAAATTCCTATGAAATGACCCTCCACAAGACTTTCACAGAAACAACAGCTGTCGGGAACACCAACATCTAAACTGCATCCAGAAATAGACACCCCCTCCCCGATGAACAATTCACCACCTCATCTCTAGACTCCTTCATTATGAGTCTAACCGCTGAGCTTACCACCACCACTTCACCACCCTCCACCTTTCCACAATCCACCACTCTTCCATCTTTTTCCACCCCTACACCCGGCTTCACCACCTTCGCCTCCATCCCCATAGTCTTTCCCCCACCACTATCAATCCCACCATTTTCACCAGCAACATCACCACCTTTCCCATCTACCACCACCCCAACACCGCTGGTGACACTATCTTTCGTCACCACACAGTTCGCCGCACCATCAACAGTATCTCTTCCACAGGACACTACATCCTTCCCATCCAGACCCCAACCATCCCACCCTTCCATACCTGGGTTCCCCTTAACAAATATCGGTGAGGAATTTGGACGTCAATTTGACACCATCCAAAACCTCCTCACTGACCCCTCTAACATTTTGAATTCCATTTTTTCTTGTTTGCAAGGACTATCTAAACTGGTAGCCAATATAGATGAGCAGAACCGTGCCTTGCCAAGCATACTCTAAGGTTTTCAGTAATGACAAGATATAGTGGCCAGGCAAGTTGATCACATCGACAGCCACTACAACAACTTTCCCGAGCTGATCCTTGGAGTAAAAGGCCAGCAAGAAGCAATGGCCAAGCGAGTCGATGAGATCTCTACACAGACTCAGCCTCTACCTAAGACTCTCCGTGAGCTCAAACAACAACAAACAGATCTTAGCACGTGCTTGGATAACATCAACAACACTCTCACACAATCCCGCAATAGCCAAGAGGAGTCGACGAATAATGAAATCCAACAATTACGAGCTACAGTAACAGATCTAACAACATGACTCCTCTCTGTCAAAGAACGATACAAAGATCTCAAGGAAACACACGACGCACTGCTCAAAACACATGAGCATGTGCAAGTGGCGTTTGAAGAATTACAAACCATCCATCGGCAGTGCAAAAAGATAGCACATAAGAAGCTCACAGACAAAGCAGAAGCTGAAAAGGATGGCGATGATGAAGACAAAGATGACTCTGACTCCTCCGCAGATTCTAACAATGATACAACCTCCTCAGATGACAAATCTGATGCCCCATAAAATGTTGGGGAGGGCCAAGCCAAAAAGCAGCACCTTCTTAGAAAAGATATGTCAAAGACCACCAGGAAGGTGGACATCATCGCAAGTCCCCCACCCACAATGAAAATGTAAACATATCATATGGGGACCAATTCCTCGATTACTCTACCTTAGGATCTATAGGGGAGTCTGCGAAAGATGCGGCCTTTGCTGAATTCCATCAATGTATTTTAGGAACCAGCACAAACCCACCTGCAACAGCCACTCACCCTTTTTCCGCACCTGACCAATCAGTACCCTTTCTGCCAGACCAGGAAGAATCAGAACGAGTTCGTTTAGATACATACGAAGAACTTGATTCTGCTTCTGATTCAGATGAAGATCTGCAAGGCTATATAGATGACTTGGAACAAACTTCTTCACCCCCTCTGCAGGAGCTTCCCCCGCCACCACCTCTAACGCATAAAATGCACGATTTAGATATGGCGGCCATCTCAACACTAGATGCTCAGGACATCTTTATCCTGAACACTATTGTCGATGATGCCAAAGAGGGGGGAGACATCATCTACCACAACACAAAGACTAAACACAAGTTGACATGCGAAGATTTCCGCAACATCCTGCGACCACGGTCAACATTGTCAATGACAATCTTCCGCGTCCTACTTTCCAACTGCATTGAATGTTACAGAAGCTCTAAGAGGCAGCAACCGGTCTTTAATGCCTCACCTGCTCTATCTATAGGCTTGTTATACAAGAACATACGAGCAAAGTCAATAGAGCGGCTGCATGCTGGTTTAGCACAGAAGGCACGTTATCTTACCGTGCCATTTCAAGTTTCCGATCACTGGTTATTTATGATTGTGGACACCGAGGCTCGGGATGCCAAGGTGTACAATTTTTGCGCCACTGAGCTACCAGCCGGAATAATAAACTTTTTTGGAGAAGAAGCAGGAGAGGCACGATGTATACCTTTCCAGCTTCTTAAGATAATTTGGGATGCACGCCCGTCCCTACGTCAGGACTGGAGCCAACCATGGTTCCAAATAATAAACATGCAAGTTCAAACAACTGAGGGATCTGGGGATTGCGCTTTTTGCACTATCTGTCACATTCAAGCACTAAACCAAGAAATCCCCTTTACAGAGCTGATCGCTGAAGATTATCACTCCCTGTGAGGGCGTTACACCATGGAGCTTATTTGTGATAGAAGGTTCTTCAAGGACCCAACAATGGCACCAGATGACATCCCCCGCTACCTCTTTTCAGCAATCCAACGTCCGCAACGGCACCCTTTCAGACAAACCTTAAAAGAATTGGAGAAAAACAAATAGCCAGCCATAGTTCCCGAGCAAAGAAAATGGGACCCTTCCCAATTTGATCTGGCGCAGGATAAAGGGGAAACATATCTTTTGTCAGGGGCAATCATTAGGAGATCGCCATCACAAATGGTGCCCCTATCTGCCATAGATCCAACCTTCCCGGATTTCTACCTCACTACTTGTAAAAGTCTCTCCGACAATGAACTACATCTCATCATGTCACGGCTCTACACCGGGAAAGATGATCTCGTTTTCATGTCCGGTGAAATTTTAGTAATGGCAGACACTTTACAAGAAATTGTACAGTTCAAAGGGTCTCTTTCCGTGAGCTTGATGGTTGTCTATCAATTTCTTATAGGATAGAATCACCCTACAACCTATATGGCATCCGCATACATGAAGTACGACCTCTTAAAGCTAAAGAACTTCAGAACAACTGAAGCGCTAATCTCCTTCCTACAACACACAACATCGAAGTTTATCATGCTACCATTCCTTCACCATGAGCACTGGCTGCTTCTGGAAACAAACCTACCCAAAGGAACAACTACTATCTATAACAGTTCTGATAGCCAGTTCAATCCACGATAGAAGAAATATGTAGTGACACCAAAGACGCCCACAGAGGAAGTGGCGAAGGAGTGTGCAGACAGATTAATCGATGTTCTAAGTCAGCACACAAGGGCATACGACAAAGAACACTTTCATCGCCCATCCTTTAACCACAAATGCCCCCAACAAATTCGGGAATCAAATGACTGCGTCTTCCACGTCCTCTACTGGATGTACACAATCTTGACCCTTCAAAAACCAGTAGAGGATATGACAGACGTAGATTACCACGCCTTACGTGGAAAGTTTGCTACTAATATCCTTCGCACGCATGGCGCAAATAAAGGACTAACAGACGCCTGATGCCCTTGTCCTTGTACCTCTCAGCCTATTCCCTTTGACACTCTGAGGATAGAGTGAGTGGTAAGTTAAGGGGGGAGTACACTGGACAAGGGCGAAGTATCAATTCTAAATCCTCCCCTTTCTATCTTCTTCCTCAATTCCGTATAATTTTCTTTCTTAGTTTTCTTTGCACATATTTAGTCTTTGCTGTTAATGAAACCTACTTGGAACAAAGTCATCCCCAACTAACTTTAGAATCCAGTAGCCCTCAAGAGAAATAACAAGAATATCACATAGACATGCAATGGCGAATTAATAAATCATCTTCACTCAATTTCCATGCTTTTGTTCCATTTCTACATCTGACCCTCCACAGGACAACATCAGGGCCGCTATAAGCCAAAACAATCTCAAAGGACGAGAGGGAAATCAGGTGACATCCAAATCATGAAGCCTTGTAAGTGGACCACTAGTAGAAACCAAATAATTGCATGTCAAACAACTCTAAGAATAGTTTTCTTCTCTCCAAATAAAAGAGGCTTGGCCACCCAAATCAATATCCCTAAATATCCAAATCCCAAGCATGTGAGTTTACAAATAAAAGCCAGAGTGTTGAATAAAACCATGAGAGTTGTTCCATAAATAAGGATCTATATAAAGAAACAACAAAGGTCTCGCCTGACCGATACATTCAGCTGCCCTCAAGAAGGCAGATGTGTCGTGCTCGGTAGTGAAACCCTAAGGAATCTAAATATATGAAAGGATGATAAAGGACTTGCCCGGCCGGTACATTCAGCTGCCCTCAAGAAGGCAGATGTATCATGCCCGGTAGTGGGATCCTAAAAGCATAGACAACCCCTCCCCCACTTGAAGGGGGAGTTACACACTAAGCCTTTAGCCAACCCGCGTACCCACTCTAGTTTCCGATAGGATTTTAATAGGAGTATAAAACTGATTAGAGTCAACGACATGCACCGAATAAAGAAAAAGTGGTCCCAATGCGGGCTAAGATATGGAAGAAACCTGAGATCCAAGCAACTCTCAATACCTGAAAGAGTTAAGGAAAAAAGCTCTGATACAACCTTAAGAGATCTTAGGTTTAGAATTGATGCGAGAGTATGGAAATCTTCACTGAATAAAATCGCCTCACCATTACATGCCTCAGCTCTATCTAACTTGAGGACAAGCTAGACTCTAAGTTAGGGGGGTGATAACCTCCAATTTTGTGATGTTATCTTAGTAATATTCTTCAGTTTTCCACACTCTTTCTCAGATAAAGTAGACAAAATCTCTAACTATTCTCTTTTATTGCAAACATACCGCTACATTAACTTTTCTCCCTTTTACTTATAGAAAAAGACACAAAAAATAACAAACGACTCAAACGGTCCCAAGACCACATGGATTCATACGATCTCAAGACCGCATGGAGTCAACCGGTCTCAAGAGCGCATGAAGCCAACCGGTCTCAAGACCACATAAAGCCAACCGGTCTCAAGACCGCATGAAGCCAACCGATCTCAAGACCGCATGGAGTCAACCGGTCTCAAGACCACATGGAGTCATACGATCTCAAGACTGCATGGAGTCAACCGGTCTCAAGACTGCATGGAGTCAACCAGTCTCAAGACTGCATGGAGTCAACCGGTCTCAAGACCGCATGAAGCCAAACAGTCTCAAGACCGCATGGAGTCAACCGGTGTCAAGACCGCATGAAGCCAAACGGTCTCAAGACCGCATGGAGTCCAAACAGTCTCACAGTCCAAACGGTCTTAGAGTCCAAACAGTCTCAGAGTCCAAATGGTCTCGGGGTCCAAACGGTCTCGGGGTCCAAACGGTCTCAGGGTCCAAACGGTTTCCAAAATTTACCAAACCGTTTGGACTTCACTTAAGGCCTATAAATAATACCCAAGGGGTCCTCCCAAAGACATCAAGTTTCAGAAGCCCAGAGGTTGCCTCTCCTACTCCAAAGTTATTCCATCCTCCATCCTCCACCCAAAGGCTATCGGTCTGAGATCCACGCTCCATTCCTAAGCTGCTTTCTCTCTCATCGCCAAAGAAGGTGGGAAGGGGAGTCCTCATCATCGAGCAACTTGTGAAGTGTGAAGATCGTCCTTCTCTTTCATTCCAAGGGGTTGAATTTCCTCTCTCCTTCGTGGGGATGACATTCTCTCTCTCTCTTCTTGCCTCCTTCTTTGTCCTTGCTATGAGCGAGTAGTCTCATTTCACTAGGGTGTGGGGAGTAGCCCCGCTACCCATGTTTCATATCATGCAATGTAATCCATAATTTGCAATAGAGATATACTTTCTTCTCAGTTTGACATTAATTGTTTAATGAATGCTTGTTGCTTGATCACCAACTTGTGTTATCTTTTATCTTTTAGTATGAATTGTCTATGTTTGTACTATTAGATTCGAAACTCAATTGTATGTTGGTTTTTGGTGCATGTATCCACCATGCACCTATTTCGGTATCTAGGAGTGCTTTCTAAGAAGTGAAGTAAACTCACTTACATCGTTGCACTTTCATACAATGAAATGGAATCAGTTGACGTATGAAAGTACAACCTTGATAAGTCGAGGAACACACTTTGCGGAGGGAATGTTGTAAAGTAAGTGACCATTCCTACAAGGATGACTGGCGTTACAACATTCCCACGCTCCTCGTAGTTAGTTCTCCAAAAGGAAGCTAAGTCTACAAAGATACTAACTGATCTAACTCTTATTGTAGGTTATGTTTTTATGTTGCATGTCTTGATCCATGCGTAGTGGTGGTGAAAACCGATCACATCCTAGTGATTCCTTATCATTGTTAACAACCTAAGTTTACTTTCTTGCTTTTACTTTACTTGCACTTAGTTTAAAACAACCAAATCAAATCTTTGGACTAAATATCAACTATTAAGGAGTTAAGTGAAATTATTACGTTTTCCATCTTGTTGTTGCCAACAAGACCGTTGTCATGTGGATTCGACCCTTAACTATACTATGATAAGACTTCCACATATCTCAGCATACGTGGGTGGAGTTTTAACCTAGTATAAGCAAGGCCAAACCTAAAGACTTACTATCTTTGGGATTTTTAGTGGTGCACGCAATTCCACGCGAGTGGAAGCTCCATCAATACTAGAAGGTGGAAACATGGCTAAAGGTGGAGGAAGCCTTGGTGGATTTTTTTTGGGAGATAAAAGGAAATATTTATCTTTTTCCATTTTCCTTGAAAAACCCATAAATATATAGGTATCTTTTCTAACAACTCAAATGATCGTTTTCCTTAGCTTCTTTCTCTCATCACTTTGCTTTGTCCGACCAAGGGAGAGCTCTGGACCAGAGGAAGGACGACCCAACTAAGCTTGGTAAGTTTTGATCACCATCTACCTCGAATTCATGGTGGAAACTACAACATAAGGTTAGATTCATGGTGTTCTTCACACAATTTTCCTTTCTAGCCATCTTCTTCATCCAAAACTTGAAGAACGGACCTTGGACAACTACTGGAGCTCAATCCACCATTAAAGCTACGGATCTTGGAGCTCTTGATCAGTCCTAGAGGCGGGTTTTATAACTCTAACCCTTAAGCTTTGTTAATGCATCCTCATCTCCATTAAAATCGTTGGTTCTCATTCTTCTTCTTTTACTACTCATGTGTTCTTGCTATCATTTCCGTGAAGAACATCCCTTGTTCTTGGTTGAACAGAGGTAGAAGATGATGAAGTTAATTTTTATGTTTATCCAAGAACTACTTTAGCAAACGGTCTCCCAACCTTGCTCAAACGGTTTCCCAAACCATTTGGGAGAAAACGGTTTCAAACCGTTTGAATGCAAACAGTTTCACTAGACCGCATAGAAGCAAACGGTCCAAGACCGTTTGGAGGAATTGACTAGGCGTTGACCATTTGGAGGACTGTTGAGAATAATTTAGATTAATTACCTACCAAAAATCATCAATTAATTCCAAGTGGTTCACCAATCAAAGGCTCATCAATCATCTAAACCCTAATCGGGTTAATTGTTGATTTTAATAATTGAATTATGTTGAAGATTGGGTTGAGTGACCCAAACGGTTTCAAAACCATTTGGGGATCACCCAAACAGTCTCAAGACCATTTGGTGATCACCCAAGACCATTTGGAGGTCTAGGGTTAAGCATGGTTGACCAATCAAGGATCCAATGATATCAAGTTGATGAGTGATCGATTGCTAATTTGGTGACCAATTCTAGTATCCAAACCCTAAATGAATGACTTGGTTATTGATGAAATAATGGGAAAACGGCCTCAAGACCATTTGGAGGATATCCAAACGATCCCAAGACCTTTTGGGGGTCACCCAAGACCGTTTGGAGGTCTAGGGTTGACTATGGTTAAGTGGTTGAAGATCTAAAGGTAACAAGTTGAAGTGCAATCGATGGTTGACCTAGTGATCAATCCAATGAATCAAACCTTAATTAGTTGAGTTGGTTTTTGATGTTGACTTGAGAAAATGGTCTCAAGACCATTTGTAGGTCATCCAAATGATCCCAAGACCGTTTGGGGTCAGGTCATGACTAAATTGATTGATGGTTCAATGATTTCAAATCAATTAGACTCACAATGAAGTTTGTTGAAGGGTCATCGATTTCAAACCCTAATCCAATTGATCCAAGCCCTAATTGATGATCAATTGAGGGTCAATTGAGGGTCAAATCAGTTGAAGGTTGATCTAATTAACTCAATTGATGAGTGGATAACATGTGCATGATCGATTGAGGGGTTCAACATTGGGAACCCTAATTCAATTGAAGTGGTTGAGACACTTTTTGGTCCTTGCGGTTTTGAGGTGGTTTGGACCAAACAGTCTCAAGACCATTTGGGTCCATATGGTCTCAAGACCATTTGGGACCAAACGATCCCAAACCGTTTAGTCTCATGCAGTTTCAAGGTTGGTTGTGTCCATGCAGTTTCAAAGTCAAACATGACCAAATGGTCTTCACCACCAAACAGTTTCAAAGTCAAACATGATCAAATGGTCTTCATCACCAAACGATTTCAAGGGCAGACCAAGACCATTTGGAGGTTTAGTGTGCAAGACCATTTGAGGTCTAAATAGGTCATGATCGTTTGATGCCTTAGTGGTCAAGATGGTTTAGTGGTTGATTAACCTAAACCTCATGGATACTTAATGTGGTTAAAGGACCAAGTAATTAGTTGATTAAGATATGATGTAATCAATGATGATTATAATAAAGGTACCCTTGATGGGATAGAGTGGTTAGTACTCTTTGAATGAGTGAGCTTTAATGATCACAATACATATGACATAACCCATGATGTCAATGTTGAATTGACTTAGCCTAATCAAGGGTGATGCAAACATTAACTTATAGAAAGATGAGAGAGAAGACTTCTTATATGAATAATTAATCAAGAAATGGACTCTCAATATGAATGAATGCCTAATTTGGGTATGATCCATGTTAGTGAGATCATGAAACCCTAATTATGATGGTTAATGAGTCCTAACACTAATTGGGGGCATAAATGAAAGTAATCCTAATACATGATGATGGTATGATCTTAATTCAATCTAATGTGAATAGTAAACCCTAATCTAGGGTAATGTGATGCAATGTGAATAGTAAACCCTAATCTAAGGTAATGTGATGTAATGTGAATAGTAAACCCTAATCTAGGGTAAGGAGATAATGTGAACAGTAAACCCTAATTCTGGGTTATGCTTTTAAGCATGAAGTGCTATGTTTGGATAATGAAATGAAGAATTACTATTCCTATTAAGCTAAAGGAGTTGGTTAACCCTAATTGAATTGAAAAGGGAAACCCTAACCCTAATAAGAGCATAGTGGTGCAACCCTTGAATAGTAAAGTTATCTTTGTTTTACATTGTGCTGATATAGATATAATGTGCATGTTATCATTTTTGTTAGTCATGCATGTCTTTATAAAGTAGTGAGCATATCCAGGTAAGGGTTATGATGTCATACTCATTAAAAGCACTTTACAAGTTCTTAAAGCAATGATATACTATGTTGCCTAGTGAGAGGTAACAAATGAGACTGATAGGTTGTATGAGCCATGAGCAATATCTGCATTGTTACTATCATGTTTTTACTATTAAATGATTTAATGGAAATGTGTTACTTGGTAACAAGTGTTTTGATGGTCTAAGGGTTGAACACCCATATTCCTGAATTATAATGATGAGATGTGAAATGAACTTGATACAATTAGTACTCTTTCTTTATAGCAATTGTTTTAATGGTTTATGTTTGAAAACGTGCATGATGCTAAAAAGATGCCATAATGTACTTAAATAATCAAGTATAATGATATCATGTAGAGCCCTGACCATAGATCCATCATTGTCAGAAGTTAGATGATGGTGAAATAGGTTTTCCTAAGGGAACTCCGGGAGAGCATACTATTGAGTATGTGAGGGTTATGGATGTGAATATCCTTACGTCCTAATGAGGGAATTGATGTGAGATGTACATTTAATCTCTCAATCCTTCATTATATGTATATGATGGGATGATGTATCACTAATCTCCCGATGATGTTGTTAATGCTGCATCGATGTGAGATAAACAAGAAATCCCTCGATGGCGAAGAGAGTACAACATGCCACTGTTACTCTAATAGTGAAGTTGCCAGAATACCCTAGAAAGCTATTATGGCAGAGACACAAGATGTCCTACATGTTGTACCTCACACTGATTGTGGAAGACGAGGTCATAGGAATCCGTCTCTTCTAATGACCTATGTATGGTACCTATTGTGATTTTGTAATGGTCGGTTGGAGTATGAGAGGTGTAACTCATCTCCCCAAGGCATAAATATGTTTGTAAAATGTAATCATCCGTATAGCTTAGTTGCTTAGGTTGAACTACGAGAAACAATGATTGATGATACATTGTTTAATATATCCTAGTTGGATAGATAAAATACATGTTATTCATATTCCTTATTTATTAAATGTCTTGTCATTCAATCAAGTTATAATTGAAATGATTGCATAGAGAATACTATTCTACTTAGCTTATTCAGTGAATTGCCTGCTGTTGAATAATTATAGTTTTACTGCTCATTGTTATTTTAATATTTGCAATAACAATGCTTCTGGCGGAGAGTTATAACTCTCACTTGGACAATTATTCAATTGTCTCACCCCTGTGGGATTCAACTTTTTAGGTAGACGCTGAGGACGAAGGAACCCTTCAGTAGGTGAGCAACAACAGAAGTAGCAGCAACATCAGGGACAATAGTGATCCTCAGGTGGAGACACTGTCTGTTAGGTCTTGTATATATAGAAAGTCTTATGTGTCGTCTCTGTACTCTCAAGTCCTAGGAGTCAGTAGATGGTTTAATATAGATATGAGATTTTTTCTTAATGCCTCGAGATTTTTGTATCTTGCCTTGTACAGTTTAACAGGGCAGTTGATGTTGTGATTCTCGAGATGTGATGATACAGAGATGTGCTGATGTATCAGCTTGTAAATAACTTACCTTGTTTCTTAATAAAAGAGTCCTATAGTTTATGGAACTTTGCATAAAAAGTTTTAATTTTTAGTGATTTTCGATAATTCTGCTACTAAGTAATCGCTTTCGCATCTTTAATAACATTTTATCCGAGACGTATCACTATGATCAGTCATTGAGAAGCAAAACCTAAAGGGGATAAGCTTCCATAACTGGTTTAAGCCATTAAGAAGCATTATCTATGTCCCTAAAACAAGAGTGCTAGTGGAACCTGCTTCGTATGCACCTAAGGCTGAAGTGGATGCTTACTTGAAGCATGCCAATGATGTCATAGAATCAAAAGCCTTATGTTGGGATGTATTAACTATGAGCAGCATAAACAACATGAAAACCAAGAAAGGTATAATGTCTCCAAGGCGATCTTTGAGAGAAAACTGATAGAGGGAGACTTAGTATAGCCCCATGTTCTCAATATGATTAGGCATGTGGAGCATATAGAGAGATTGGGATTTCCTTTAGGCCAAGAGTTGACCACAGATACAAGTCTACAATCATCGCCTAAATCATATAACCAGTTTATCAAGTGGTATCATGACTAACTTGGCTAAACCACTATCTGAGTTGCTTGGCATGTTGATAAATGTCAAAGCATAAATGAACAAGGACAAACCTATGATGGTGATCGGTGGAACAAAGTCCAAGGACAAAGACAAGGCTAAGATGAGTTATGAGGCTAAATTGAAGTCTAAGTCTTCTGCATTCAAGATAAGGAGAAGTATAGGTGCAAAAGGAATCTATCCTTTACACCCAAAAAGACTAAGGAATATGAAGCAAGCTATATTGATATCTGCTTTTGGTATATACCTAATTGATATTTACTTCACTACTTCTTCATCTTGGGTACTAGATACTAGATGTGGATCACACATTTGCTCAAATGCGAAGGGTCTGAAAATAAGTAGACCTTTGAAGAAAGGTGAGGTTGAACTACATGTTGCTAATGGAGCAAGAGTTGTTTCTGGTGTAGTTGAAACTTGTGAGTTATATCTTCCCATTAGGTTTATAATTGAGTTGGATAATTTCTATTATGTACCTACCATTAATAAGAACACCATATCTGTATCTTGTTTGGATAAGAATGGACCCAAATTACTTATAAAGAATGGTCGATGTTCTATTAGTAAAGATGGGATCTTTTATGGCAGTTCCCAATGTCCTATGGTCTATACTTGATAGATCTAGAGGCAAGCATATATAACGTATATACCAAAAGGCTAAAATTTGATAAACTTAAACCAAACATACCTTTGGCATTGTAGTCTCAAGCACATAAATGAGAAATGCAGCTCCAGACTCCATAAAGATGGTTATCTAGACTCTTTTGATTTCAAATCAATAGAGATATGTGAGTCTAGTTTGTTGGGCAAGTGACAAAAACTTAATTCACTGGTAACAGTGAGAGGGAAAGTATTTTGTTAGAACTCATACATACTGATGTGTGTGGCCCTTTTAGAACAAATGCTAGAGGTAGTTATCAGTACTTCATTACCTTTACTAATAACTTCAGTAGGTATGGTTATGTTGACTTGATAAAACATAAGTCAAAAACCCTTGAAAAGTTCAATGACTTGATGAACGAAGTACAAAATCAACTTGGTAAAAATATTAAGGCACTTTGTTTAGATCGAGGTGGAGAATACTTAAGACAAGAGTATGATGACCTTATAAGAGACTGTGGTATCGTATCACAATGGACTCCACCTAGAACACCATAGCACAATGGTGTATCTATTGGAACATATTCCCAGAGAGACAATCTTATGATGATTGTAATGGATTAACTTGTAAATGATTTGATTAATAATAAAGGCATGCTTCCAATTTATTTTGTTTTATTCAGTTATGAGATAATGAAGTAAATAATAAATGTCTAAAGAATGATATTACACAATGACTTATGTCTTCAAGTAAGTGACTTGAATAATGAGATCATATGAATGTTAAGAGTATATACATTCTTGTTATGTCCATAGTCAGATGTTATTGTGGAAGGTTGATAGATAGTAATAATACATAAGACTAGAGTGGGTGTTGGTTGATGATAGAATCTCATCATTCATGATATGTTATATCAAACCAAGGACATAGATACTTGATAAAGAACAGTGTATCAGACAGATCGACAATGAGAGTGACACATGGAAACCATTACAATGGTAGTCATATTTAGTTCTCATAGTTTTGGTGGTGATTGTGGTTCTTAGACCTGAAGTCACTACACTCACACATGTCCTTTAGTATACATTGACATAATCTAGTGTGACCCTAAAAAAGGGTTGCCATAAAGGTGATGATTGGGTGCACTGTGACACATGGGGATGACTGTGAGTGATGTAGATGGAATTTGTCCCTCCTACTGGAGTATCATATCCTATCCACTTGATTAGTCAGACTGAGAAATGCATGGCCATGCACATGTGAGTCAATATGTGATTGAGCTTACGTATATCTCAGACAGCCTGCTATAGCAAGGAACTGAGATTGAATGTTGAAAAGGATGACTACTCCATGCCTCAAGTTCAATCTGGATATTAGTGACAAAGGAACTATACAAACATTGCAACACCAATCATATATTGTAGGCTTGTTCTCCAACTTTCCATTTACTTGGGTAGCAATGATGTGTGACTAGGCATCGCTCTTTGCTTCTGATGTCATAATTGGTTATGAACATTCGCTGCCAATGTAATATGTGACCTATAGGGTCACACACATAGGACACACCTAGAAGAGGAGTTATGATAATGAATGATTTTTGAATTGATATCTAAAGTGTTTAGGTATTCAATTCAATCAACTAATAGATTGATTGAACTCCCAACCGATTGGTTCATGTGATGAAATGACCAGTTGGAGTGTCAAGTTGATGGAATATTGCATTGGTTGAACTCTGGATGAAGCAGGCATGAATTGATAGGTTCACTCAATTAACTGATCAGCTCATGATCGTGAGACGACCGATTCATGAGATGAATTTCTCGGTTCATCATAGAAATTCGATTGCATCAAGAATTAGTATTGATGTCATGTCATGCATTAATTGGATTAGAATTTCCAATACAATTACAATTGGGAAACATGATGAAATGACTAGTTCACTGAGTGAACCAATTATCTCACATTCCAAGAAATCGGTTCACTAGTGAACAGCTCATTTTGCCTCTTGTAGGTTGCAACAATTTGTGAAATTTTGGTTCCTTCCACTCCCACACAGATTGGGAACCCTGGCCCTGACCCTCCTATAAATAGAGGGGTACTAGGGGCTTCCTAGAGACACAACTCAATTGTATTTGACAATTGTTGTCCTATCCAGTTGTGGTAACCAATAGAGAGACCGAGCAAGTCCTACCTGAAAAAGGGAGGGATAGCAAGGGAGAACAATTGTGGGAGAGCAAGTTGGTGACTGGTACACCAAAGTGAGGGAGAACTCCTTCCTATTCATTCTAGCTTGACGATAGGAGTTCTAGGTGGTCTGTGTGGACCTCCATGGAGGTGTGAAGGTCATTTTCTGTCACTAGGAGGACAATGTCAGCCTACTATCAGTGGTGAAGACCAGGAGCCACTGTAGACATCATCTGTATGAAACTAGAAGATAGTTGCATGACTACAATGATAAGGAGATCGTTATTGGGCTTGCTCCAGAACTAGGTATATCCTCAAAACCATCCTTTCCATTATACAATTATTGATGCAATCTTCTGGTTTATTGGGGAATATGGTAGTAAAATTTTGTTTCTGCTACCTACCTGATGCCATATTTCCCTATAGGAAGTGAAACTGGAAGAAGTTCAAGACCAACAAGAAAATATTGAACTGATAGATGCATAAGAGAACAAAGAGAATCACAAAGTATTGTGGAATATCAAATTCCTCATGTAAATAGGGACCTCATAGACCTAGTAGGACATGCCTTGAACCTGAAAGATTTGGATATCTTGTGACTCAGGAAGGTGGCGAGTTGGTCATAGACAATGAACCAACAACCTTTCTAGAAGCTACTAAGGGACCAAAATATGAGAAATTGCTTGAGGCCATGAGATCTGAGATGGAATCCATGTATACCAACAAGGTATAGACCTTGGTGGATCCACCTGAAGGGGTAAAACCCATAGGGTACAAATGGGTCTTCAAGAAGAAGATCAACATGGATGGAAAAGTACAAACCTATAAAGGAAGATTGGTTGCAAAGGGTTTTTAACAAGTTCAAGGGGTTTACTATGAAGAAACCTTTTCTCTAGTGGTCATGGTTAAGTCCATCAAGTTCATGCTTACTATTACATCTTATTATGACTATGAGATTTGGAAGATGGATGTTAAAACCACATTCCTTAACGGGAATCTTCTCAAGGATGTGTATATGACACAATCTGAGGATTTTATAAATCCAAAAGATGAAAATAAAGTATGTAAGATACAAAGGTCAATCTACGGATTTAAGTAAGCATCTTGGAGATGGAATCTTCATTTTGATGACACAGTTAAAGAGTTTTCTTTTACTCAAAATGAATATGAACCTTATGTGTATAAGAAGGTTAGTGGGAGAATGATTATATTCCTCATACTATATGTGTATGACATGCTATTAATGGGGAATGACATCCCTACCTTACAAAAGGTAAAGACATGGCTAGGAAATATGTTTTCCATGAAAGACTTGGGAGAATATTCCTACATCTTGGGGATCAAGATCTATAGAAATAGAACCAAAAGGCTTCTTGGACTAAGTTAGAGCACATACATTGATAAAGTGTTGAATAGGTTCAACATTGAGAGCTCAAAGAGAGAAAACATGCCCATGTGTCATGGAGTTACCATCTCAGAAGGTCAATGTCCCCGTTATTGTGAAGAAAGGTAACACATAAGTAACATTCAATATGCATGTGCAATTGGATATATCATGTAAGCAATGTTGTGTACCCATCCTGATGTCTCATATGCCTTGAGCATGACGAGCAAATATTAGTCAGATCTAGTTGATGCGCACTAGACAGCCATGAAGAACATCCTTAAGTACTTGAGAATAACTAAGGATCAGTTCCTTGTCCATGGTGGAGAGGAAGAGTTGTTGGTAAAGGGTTACACTGATGCAAGATTCCAAGCTAACAAAGATAATTACAGATCACAATCAATATTTGTGCTTAGCCTAAACAACAAAGTTGTGACTTGGAACAGTTCCAAACAAGAGATAGTTGTCGATTCTAAAATAGAGGATGAGTATATTGTTACATGGAATGCAGCAAAGGGGGATGTATCAAGGAGTTCATCTCTAAAGTTGGGGTAGTTACGACCATCAGCAACAAAAATGAGCTATATTGTGACAACAATGGAGCTATTGCACAAGCTAAGGAACCCAGATTGCATCAACATTCTAAGCCTATATAAAGGCATTTCCATATCATACAAGAGATAGTACAACGAGGAGATGTGAAGATTTGCATAGTACCAATCAGGAATAATGTAGTTGACCCCTTAATAAAAGCACTTTCACAGCATAAGCATGATAATCATGTTGCATCACTTGGAATGAGATTCATGGGTGATTGGTTCTAAGTACAAGAGGGAGTTTGTTGGTATGTACGCCCTCAGAGACAATTATACGATGATTGCAATGGAATAACTTGTAAATGATTTGATTAATAATAAAGGCATGCTTCAAATTTATTCTATTTTATTCAGTTATGAGATAATGAAGTAACATAATAAATGTCTAAAGAATGATATTACTCAATGGCGTATGTCTTCAAGTACGTGACTTGAACAAAGAGATCATATAGATGTTAAGATTATATACATTCTTATTATATCCCTAGTCGGATGTTATTGTGGAAGGTTCATAGATAGCAATAGCACATAAGACTAGAGTGTGTGTTGGTTGATGACAAAATCTCATCAGTCATGAAATATGATACCAAACCAAGTACATAGATACTAGTTAGAGAACAATATATCAGACAGACCTACCACGAGACTGACACATGGAAACCATTACAATGGTAGTCATAGTTAGTTCTCATAGTGTTGGTAGTGATTGTGGTTCTTAGACCTGAAGTCACAACACTCATCACATGTCGTTTAGTATACTTTGACATCATTCGCCATGACCCTGAATAAGGATTGACATAAAGGTGATTATTGGGTGGACTATGAGTGATGTAGATGGGATTTTTCCCTCCTACTGAAGTATGATATCTTGGTCGCTTGATTAGCGAGACTGAGAAATGCATGGCCATGCATATGTGAGTCAATTGTGATACTGAACTTATATATATCCCAGACAGTTTGATATAGCATGGAATGAAGATTGAATGTTGAAGAAGATGAATGCTCCATGCATCAAGTTCAATCTAGATATCAGTGACAAAGGAACTATACAAACACTGCAACACCAATCACATATTGTAAGTTGAAGTTGTTCTCCAAAATTCCATTTACTTAGGTAGCAATGATATGTGACTAGGCACTTCTCTTTGCTTGTGATGTCATAATTGGTTATGGGCATTCATTGCCAATGTAATATGGGACCTATAGGATCACACACATAGGATAAACCTATAAGAGGAGTTATAATTATGAATGATAATTAACTTGATTGCTAAAGTGTTTAGGTATTCAATTCAAGCATGAAATTAATTGATTGAACTCCCAACATATTGGTTCATGTGATGAAATAATCAGTTAGAGTGTCAGGTTGATTCAATATTGCATTGGTTGAACTTTGGATGAACCAATCATGAACCGACCAATTCACTGAATGAACTGATCAACTCATGTTTGTGACAGAAAGGTTCATGAGATGAATCACCCGATTCATGAGAGTAATTTGATTGCATCAAGGATTAGTGTTGATGTCATGTCATGCCTTAATTAGATTAGAATTGCCAATACAATTGCATTTGGGAAACATGAAGAAATGACCGATTCACTGAGTGAACCAATTGTCTCACACTCCAACCGATCATTTCACCTATCGCAAGTTGCAAAAATTTGTGAAATTTCAATTCGTTCCACTCCCACATAGACTAGAAACCCTGACCCTGACCCTGACCCTCCTATAAATAGAGGGGTGTTGGGGGCTTCCTAGAGACACAAATCAATTGCCTCTAACATTTGTTTTCCTCTTTTGTTGTGTTAACCAATAGAGATCCTAAGAAAGTCCTACCCGATAAAGGGAGGGATAGAAAGGGAGAACAATGGTGGAAAAGCAATTTGGTGACTAGTACACCAATAGGAGGGACAACTCCTTCTTATCTATTATAGAAGGATGAAAGGAGTTCTAGGTAGTCCGTGTGGACCTCCATAGAGGCATGGAAGCCATTGCCTGCTACTAGGAGGACAATGTCAACATACTATCCAGGATGAAGACTAGGTGCCGCCATAGACGTTGTCCATGTACAACTAGAAGACAGTTGCATGGCTACAAGGATTAGGAGATTATCATTGGACTTGCTCCAAGACCAGGTGTATCCTCGGAATCATCCTTTCCATTATATAGGCATTGACATGGTCCTCCGATTTAATGGGAAATATGGTAGTAAATTTTATTTCTGCTTCCTACATGATGTCATATTTCCCTATAGTATCAGAAAGAAGGAATCCCAAATTACTAGATATGGTGTGACCAATGATGAGTTTTGATGATCTTACGACTTCTTTGTGGTTTATGATCTTCAAATCGCAAAATTTAAACTTAATCACGTACCATCTAAATTGGTTCAAAAGACACCATATGAGATATGGACTGGGAAGTGTCGCAAGACGTCTTCTATGAGGATTTGTGGGTGTCAAGCTTATGTGAGGAAAGTGTATCATGAAAATCTTGGCCTTACTTTAGATAAATGTTATTTTATTGGATATCCCAAAAAAAAAATCAAGGGGCGCTACTTGTATAACCCATCTGACAACAAAGTGTTTATTGCCAGGGATGTTGCATTCCTAGAAAAGGAAATTATTTCTAAAGGAATCAGTTGGAGGAAAGTAGAACTCAAAGATGTTCAAGACCAACAAAAAAAACATTAAACATATAGAGTATATGAGGAACAAGGAGACTCACAAACTATTGTGGAATCTCAAGTTCCTCATGTAACATAAGAACCTCATAGATCTAGTAGGACACGCCTTGAGCCTGAAAGATTTGATTATCTTGTGACTCAATAAGGTGGTGAGTTGGTCATATATGATGAGCCAATGACCTACCTAGAGTCTACTAAGGGACCAGAGTCTAAAAAATGGCTTGAGGACATGATATCTGAGATGGAATCCATGTACACAAATAAGGTATGGACCTTAGTGGATCCACCTGAAGGGGTAAAACCCATAGGGTGCAAGTGGGTATTCAAGAAGAAGAGTGACATGGATGGTAATGTACAAACCAATAAGGGCATATTGGTTACAAAAGGTTTCAAACAAATTCAAGCTATTGAGTATGATGAAACTTTTTCACCAGTTACCATGGTTAAATCCATCAGGATCATGTTTGCCATTGTAGCTTATTATGACTATGAGATTTGGAAAATGGATATTAAAACTACTTTCCTTAATGGGAATATTCTTGAGGATGTTCTAACACAACCTTAGGGTTTTATAAATCCAAAGGAAGCCAATAAATTCTATAAGCTACAAAAGTAAATATATGGATTGAAGCAAGCATCTCAAAGCTAAAATCTTAGTTTTGATGAAACAGTCAAACAATTTTGCTTTAGTCAAAATGAAGACGAACCTTGTATGTACAATAAGGCTAGTAGGAATAGAATTGTATTCCTCATATTGTATGTGCATCGCATACTATTGATGGGTAATGAGATTCCTACTTTATAGATGATAAAGAACTGGATAGGAAGTACCTTCTCTATGAAGGATTTAGGAGAAGCATCCTATATCTTAGGAATCAAAATCTATAGATATAGATCTATAAGACTTCTTAGCCTACATACATTGACAAAGTGTTGAAGTGGTTCAACATGCAGGATACAAAGAGAGGGAATTTTCCCATGTCTCATGGAACTAGCCTCTCTAAATCTCAATGTATATATTCTTGTAAAGAATGGAAACACATGAGTAAGATTCCATATGCATCTACAATTGGATCTATCATGTATGCAATTTTATGCACTCGTATCAATTTCCCATATGCCTTGAGCATGACGAGTGGATATCAGTCAGATTCTAGTGACAGTCACTAGGTTTTTGTAAAGAACAGCCTTAAGTACTTGAGATGGACTAAGGACCAGTTTTTGTTTATGGCGGTGAGGAAGAGTTGGGTGTAAGTGGTTACACCAATGCAAGCTTTCAAACTGACAAAGATGATTATTGATCACAATCTAGATTTGTTTTTACCTCAACAATAGAGTTGTAAGCTAGAAGAGTTCCAAGAAATAGAGAGTTTTTGATTCAACAATAGAGTCAGAGTATATTGATGCATCTAATGCAGCAATGGAAGTTGTCTGGATCAAGAAGTTCATTAGTGAACTTGGGTTGGTTCCAAGCATTAGCGATGCAATTGAGTTGTATTGTGACAACAATGGAGCTATCACACAAGCTAAGAAACCTAGACCACATCAGTGTTCGAAGAGCATACTACAAATGTTCCATATCATATGAGATATTGTATAGTGAAGAGATGTGAAGATTTGTAGAATACCAGTTGAAGCCAATGATGTTGACCCACTAATAAAACCACTTTCACAACATAAGCATGATAGACATTTTAGATCACTTGGAATAAGATTCATGAGTGATTGGCTCTAAGTGCTAGTGGGAGTCTGTAAGTATGTATGTCTAGAGAGTCAATCATGTGACGATTGTAATGTGGCATCATGTAATTGATTTGATAATAATAAAAGGAAATTCTATTAAATCTGTTTTGTTCAGTTATGAGATAATGATGTAACATAATAAATGTCTAAGGAATGATGATACTCGATGACATATGTGTTCAGGTTGAGGGACTGAACAATGAGAACATATGTATGATAAGAGTGCATACATTCTTGTTATGTTCCTAGTTGGATATTACTATAGAAGAAAAATAGACAAAAATAATACACAAGACTAGAGTGTGTGTTGGTTGATGATAGAATCTCATTAGTCATGATATGTGTTATCAAACCAAACACATAGGTACTTTTTAGAGAATAGGGACCTGATAGACTGACCTTGAGAGTGATACATGAATACATGGAATGGTAGCTAGAATCAACTCTCATAGTGATAGTGGTGTTTGTGGTTCTTAGACTAGAAGTCAATACACTTATCACGTCATCCAATATATTTTGACACCATCCATTGTGACCTTGAATAAGGTTTGCCATAAGGTGATGCTCAAGTACATTCTAACACATGGGTATTAAATGTGAGTGATGCAGATGTGATTTGTCCCTCTTATTTGATATGATATCATGACCACTTGATAAGAGAGACTGAGAAATGCTTAGCCATGCTCATGTGAGTCAAAATGAGATATTGAGCTCATGTGTATCTCAACAATTTTCTCTACTTCAAGAAACACTTATTGAACATTAAAAGGATGACAATTCCACACCTCGAGTTCAATTCATACATCAGATGTAAAGGAACTATATGATCATTGTAACAGTAATCACCTAGATTGTATGTTGAAGATGTTCTCCAGCTTTCCAATTACTTGGGTAGAAATGATGGGTTGTTTGATATCGCTCATTGCTTGTGATGTTATAAATTAGTTATGGACACTCACTACCAATGTACTTTGGGACCTATTGGGTCACACTCATAGGATACACCTGTAATCAGAGTTTACTCATGAGTATGGTTTAACTTGATTATAGGTATTCAATTTAAACAATATTGATTGTACATTGATTGAACTGTAATTTTAACCGCTCGGTTCAGAAATGAATTGATCGGTTCAAAGATGTGAGATGATTGGTTCAGATTGTGAATCACTAGGTTCAATGATTAATGAGAATGGATCATGAATTGATGTTAACGTCATGTTGAGCATCAATTGTCACATCAAAGACAATATGTTTGTGAATAGGAAATATTGTGAACTAATCAGTTTAAGAGTTGAATCGATCATTTTCACATGTGAACCGACTGGTTCGTAGCTTCCAAAAAATTCATGAAATTTCATCTCTCTAACTCCCAGATGATTTGGAAACCCTAACCCTGGCCCTCCTATAAATAGAGGGAAAGACAAGACTTTTGGGAGACACAACAATAAGCTCTGAAAATTATTATCCTCTTACATTTGTAGTAACATGAGAGCCTTAGCAAGTCTTACTTCTAAAAGTGAGATATAGCAAGGGAGAGACAACAAGGGAGAGCAAGTCAACTCTAGCATGTTGATGTCTGAAGGGACAACTCCTTCCTGTTGGCTTTAGTAGCACAATGTGGATTTCTCGATGGTTCGTGTGTACTATGTAGAGGGGAGGAGGTTGTTGCCGCCATGCTAGGAAGACAACAACCATCATTGTCCATGGTGCTACACCAAGAGGTCATCGTCGCTAGTTGCCAGGTTGCTTCTTGCAAAAGAAGCACATCACTACAAGGGTAGTCATTGAACTTGCTCCATGACCAGGTATATGCCTTGCAACCTTCCTTCCCAATCCATAGTTGTTGACGTGACCTGCTGGTCAAGGGGAATATGGCAAGAAATTTTTGTTTCCATCACCATCTCTATCACCATATTTCCCTACAACGGCTTCATCTTGAAACATCTTAGGAGTGTCAGACTCCAATATCATTGTCCTAGCCATCTCTTGTAATAACTGATTCTTACTCTCTACTACCCCATTTTGTTGAGGTGTATGAGGGGGAGAAAAGTTTTAGAAGTAACTAGATTTTTCACAAAACCTTACAAACATATCATATTCAAATTTCCCCCATGGTCACTATAGATAGTGATGATTAGGAAAGAAGATTTGTTTTTAATTCGTTTGCAAAAGTCAAAAACATCAAGATTATCACTATTTGCAATCAAGAAGATAGTCCAAGTAAAGCTAGAGAAATCGGCAAAGTTCACTAGGCAATAATTTCTACCATGAATCATTTGAGTTCTCATAGGTCCAAATAGATCAACGTGAAGAAGTTTAAGAAATATCTTGGTGCTAAGGACTCCTTTTTATTTAAAGGATGATTTGGTTTGATTTCCTTATGTGCATGTTGGCATTCCTCATCCTTCTCAAAGTCCAATTTAGGAAGTCCTTTGACCAATTACTTTTTACTCAATTTCTATAATTGATGCATATTTACATGACCAAGTCTACAGTGCCATAAATATATATCATTCTTATCAACAACCATGCATTTACCAAGAACAAGTTGAAAAGAGTCGAGAACAATAATATAGAGATTTCCATTTCTACTTCCATTATATATAACAGTGTATGTAAGGGAATCTAGAAGCAAGCATTCATGAGAAGTAAAAAGAACAAGATATCCATTGTCACATTGTTGACTGACACTACTAAATTTTGAAGTAGGCCATTCACAAGAAGAATATTCTTTATGCATAGTGAATTACCTACCACCCTCACCTATTACTTTACCTTTCTTATTGTTCCCAAAATTCACTGAGCCTCCTTTTCTTTTTGTGAAGGTATTGAAGTGGTCCTTAACACCTTTTATATGATTATATCATCCACTATTGACAATCCATCTCCCTTTTTCCTACAAATAAAGTAAATGTAGGTGCCCAATTCAAACTTTGAGATCTAGAGTTATCTTAGGGACCCATTTCATGTTTGGGTTGGTCCCCTTCTTCTTAAAAGGACAAAAAGTACAGTAATGGTCATCACTCATACAATGAGCACAAACCATTGATGTCTTAGAGCAAGAAGTCTCGCCATGGTATAATGGAGGTTTGTTGCTCTTTTTCTTACCTTTTCTCTTGCTCTTTGGGCCTCCCCTCATATCCTAAACCACTACTACCCACTTGTTTAGTAGAGTGTTATAGGACTTCATCTAGGGATTTTTTCCATTTGAGGAATTTTTGCAAGGATGCTCTAAGAATATGGTTATCATCACTAAGAGTTATGACTATATAAGAAATAGTAGGAAGACCATATTGTGCATGCAATAAGTCGGTCTCCAAATAGAGGGTTTTAGTTAAATAAGAATCATTTTCAAGAGTTAAGCTAGCTACTTCTTTACTAGGGAAAATGGGTCTAGATTCAAGATCATTAACTCTAGGAAGAAGCCTAGAATTTTTTGTTCTAAGCATGAAAAGTTCATCAACATAAGTTTGATTTTCATCTTTATGATCATTCATTTTCTTTAGATAAATACCATTTTTAGTTTCAACACTATTATATTGAACTTAAAGTTCAAGGAATTTCTCTTACAAAGGATATATGTATCATTATGAGTTTTCTAATTTTGTTCAAGCACCTCAATTCTAGCATATAAATCATCTATTATTTTCCCCAATCTCTTCTATTTACATTTGCACTTTGAATAAGAAGAACGGACAACATGAATCATATTGATAGGTGCATCTTTTGAAAGTCCATTTAAACTTACCCCACTTACCTCACTAACCTCTTCACTTGTTCTATCCATGAGGGAAATGTGGCATTCTCCTTCATCTGAGCTAGAATCACTAAAAGAAGACTCCTCCCAAGAAGCATGGGTTGCATCTTTGCCCTTTTTTTCTTTCTTCTCTTTCTTATTGAATTTTCACTTTTTGTTGTAGTCCTCCTCTTCCTATGGCTTCTCTTGTGGTGTGACTTCTTATCTTTTGGACACTCATTTTTTTAGTGTCCCTTTTGACCACACTCATAGCATCTAGGATTGGAAGAGGAGGAGGGTTTACCCTTGAAATGCTTTCCCTTTGTGTAATGGGCTTCAAGGTCACTAGGGGAGTCATCTTCACTTTAAGGTGTAGAAGCTTGTCTAATAGCTTGTTCTTGCACAATAGCTTCAATATGAGCTTTGGATGCACTTTACTTCTCCTTCTTGGATTCTTTCTCTTATAGCTTTTCTTCTTCTTCTTACTTGTCAAATCTCACTTCAAAAGCTTGTAGATTTCCTATGAGCTCTTCTATAGGAATTTCACCAAAATACTTTGTTTCTTCAATGGTGTTCACCTTTGTTTGCCACCGCTTGTGGAGATATCCAAGGATCTTTAAGTTGATTTTTATTTGATATGACCCAAATCCTTAAGCACATTCACCCATAGTGTTGAGTCATGAATACATTTCATCAACTCTTTCCTTTTTCCCAATCTTGAAGTTTTAAAGAAGACCATCGAGTATATACACCTTGGGTTCTTTGACTTACTTGGTGCCTTTATAAGTGATAAAAAGTTTGTTCCAAATATCATAGGATGTATCCCAAGAAGAAATCTGGTTGAACTTAGTTGGAGTGAGGGCAAAGTAGATGATGCTAACCACTTTAGCATTGAGTTGAGCTTTCTTTGAGCTAGCCTCATCCCAAGTAGCAACTTCTTCCTCTGGCTCTTTGTATGGAAATACAACAACCTTCTACATTGCATAGCTCATTACTTGGATGTAGATTTGCATTCTCCTCTTTCCACATTGGAATTTTGTGCCATCAAAGATAGGTATATGCATGGAGAAGCTTTTGGTATGTATGCTCATAGAGACAGTCATATGATGATTGTAATGGCATACTTCATAAATGATTTGAATAATATTAAAGGCAATTTTCATCTATATGTTTTAACTATTTTTGAGATAATAGTATAACATGTTAGATGTATAGAGAGTGATAATACTCAATGACGTATGTCTTCAAGTACGTGACTTGAACGATGAGATCATACGAATGTTAAGAGTATGCACATTCTCACTATGATCCCTAGTCAATTGTTATTATGGAAATAACCATAGACATCAATAACACAAAAGACTAGAGTGTGTGTTGGTTGATGAGATAATCTCATCAGTCATGATATATGATATCAAACCAAGCACATAGATACATGTTAGAGAACAATGTATCGGACAAAACCACCATAAGAGTAATGCATGGAAACCACACTTGGTTAGTCAGGATCATCTCTTATTGTATTGGTGATGACTGTGGTTCTTAAACCTGAAATGATTGCACTCATCACATGTTGTTGGGAACACTTTGACATCATCAAACGCAATCCTGAAATATGGGTTGTTGTGAAGGTGATGATTGGGTGACTTTGACACATGGGGTTTTGACTATGAGTGATAGATATGGAATTTGTCCATCCTAAGGGAGTTTGATATCCTGGCCACTTGATAAATGAGACTGAGAAATGCATGGTCATGCACATGTGAGTCAATATATGATATTGAGCTTACAAACATCTCAAACAATCTGCTCTAGTTTAGAGAATATGAATTGAACATACGTAGAGGATGACAAGTCCATGCCTCGAGTTCATATTTGGATATCAGTGACAAAGGGACTATACATTCACTGTAACACCAATCAAAGATTGTAGGTTGAAAGTTGTTCTCCAACTTTCCTTTTCACTTGGGTAGCACTGATGTGTGACTAGGTACCACTCTTTTCTTGTGAAGTCGTAAGTTATGGACATTCACTGCCAATGTGAAATGGAACCTATAGGGTCACACACATAGGATTAACCTGGAAGAGGGGTTTATCCAAGAATGTTGTTTATATTGATTACTAAAGGGTTTAGGTACTCAATTAAATATTCATTCAATAGACTTGACTCAAAATCATCAAGTTCAAATGTTGAACCAATTGATTAGAGTGTCAGATTGATTGATAACTAAATTGATCGAGTTCTGCACAACCTGGACCACCAACTGACTGGTTTACTGAGTGAATCGATCAGTTCATGGTCAGTGAGACAATCGGTTGATGAACCAATCGACTCATCTGGACCAACTGAGAAAGTGTTGGGTTTCCCAGTTTGAGAGAAAAGTTTCCCATTTCACAAGTCCAATTTGATTGGGACAAGAATTAATCTTTGCATAAATTTGAAACGAAATAGGAAAGTCAATGGCAGGCAAGTCTAGGAAGTGAAACAACAAATTCACGGGGTGAACCGATCGGCTCACCTGGCCAGTCGATCGGTTCAGTTATGAACAGACCGGTTCACCTCCTGCAGTGCAAATAGTTTGTGGAAAATTCAGATCCTTCTACTCCTGCACAGACTGGGAACCCTGACCCTGCCCTCTACTATAAATAGAGGGGTACAAGGGGCTTCTCAAAACACACAACTTAGAACATCAGTTTCTCTGCAAAGTTATTGTGATCTCTGGTTTTGGTAACTGAGAGATCCTGAGCACGTGTCGCCCGAATAGGGAGGAGGCACAACGAGGGAAAGACAACTACAAAATAGAAATCGGTTGTGGGAGAGTGTGTCGAGGAGGCACAATGAGGAAAAGACAACCACAGTCCAGGTCAAGACCAGGAGCTACATAGTCGTCGTCGAAGACTAGGTGATTGAAGGTTGCACTAGCTGCGAGGTATTATCACTGAGCAAGCCTTAGGACCAGGTATATCTCACTAAACCATCCTTCCTATTGCATAGTTGTTGATACGATCTACTAGTTATGGGTTTGTGGTTAGATTAAAAATTTGTTTTTGCTACCTGTTCCGTCCCACAAAACCCAACAGTGGTATCAGAGCCACATCAACATACTATGTTTTAGGATTAAACAATATGATCGAATTTTGGTTTTTCGCCATTTATTTATTGCATGTGATGTGAATACTTTAACGGCTAATGTGCATATCTGATTAAACACCACAATCCCTATATACATATATAATATGGTATATACGCAGTAGATATGCATTGCCATAAAATGGTTTTGATGGTGGATGTGTAGCGTGTTTATGGTCTAGAAACCCCTTTTTGTGCATGGTTTGTTGTGGTTGTTTGCATCTCAGTTTGCGTACCAATCCATGTCTTCTATTCCAAATGTAACTCGAGATAACTCAAGATTCTCTTCTACCTTTGCTCCCCCCGAATGTAATTTGGGGTTTCCCAATGTAATATGTAAAAGTAGGATACTTTTCTTTCCTGTTATGTCAAAGAATGGTGGGCACCCAGATGTACAGATGAAGGACCAAGATGACTGGATGACCGTACAAAAAAAGAAGATAGTGGACTGATGAGGAGCCCAACGACCCCACGAACCGACCGTCTGGAGGAGCCAGACGATCAGTTGGTGACAACCAATTGACTGGCCAGGAGGCGAGTCGATCGGTCATAGGATGAGCCGAACAACTCAGAATGGCCCAAGCATAGATCTTCATCAACAACATGCTGCTTCATGTGATGTAGACATATATGACCGTAATTCCTTGTGGCTTAAGGAATTACAATAGGATGGCCATAATCATCACTTTATCTCTTCACATGTTTTCTTGTGGGATATAGCATGTATATGATATGTATTATATATGTTGTGATTGGATATGTATATGTATATAAATATCTAACCCCTCAAATATAAATATTAAGTTTAATATGACTTCCAAAAGCAACACACATGAAAAGCTTGATCGACTAAAGTGTAGGCACGCCTTTGCGTGGTGCACTATCTATCTTGTGGAAGTGTGATAGTGGGAATGTGGGTCTACCATCACAGGGTGCATACTCATTGTGTTGGGTTCTAGGAACAGACTTAACAAGGTGACCTTAATAGGTTTAAGCACCTTGAGGCATGCAGATGTTCATGACAAAGAGTTGTGTATAACATCTATCAAAAGTTGCATATGATGCAATTGGCAAAAATTGCCTACCTGAAAGAATCTAGTTGTGGGTGACAGCCCTCTCTGGTCCATGACTTAGAGGAAGTCGTGATCTTGCACATTAGAAGGTTGTATGTTGCAATCTTTTGAATTGATACATGAGGGTTATCAATTTGATCAAAATACTGGGAGAAATAATTAACTAAAGACCTAATTAAAATCGTCAATTTTTTCAAATGAAATCAAATAGATTTTGATAAATGCAATCTTTTCTTGTAGAATCATGAGTTTCAAATCGACTTTGCGGTCGGTCCTGAAGAAGGACAAACTTACTAGGACAAATTTCCACAACTGGTTTTGGACTTTGAGAAGGGTTCTCAATGAGGAGCATAAGCTCCATGTCCTTGACAAACCAGTGCTGGAATTACCTGCTCCTGATGCGCCTAGAGCCAAGGTGGATGCTTATTGGAAGCATGCTAATGACGCTTTGGATGTAAAGTACCTTATGCTAAGCTACATGGACTATGATTTTCATACACAATGTGAAGACATGAGTGCTCTTGTGATGGTAACACATCTTAAAGAAGTACTTGGTATCACAAAGCAAGAAAGGAATGATATTCTGAAGGTGATACTTGAGTCAAAGCAGGCAGAGGGAACCTCAGTAGAAGAACATGTACACAATATAATTGGACACATGTATCATCTTGAAGAACTGGGAATTACCTTGAGCCAAGAGTTGGTCAGAGATATGATTCTGAGGATAATGCCAGAATCATATAACTGCTTTATTGCATGTCATCATGTGAGTAAAGTGGCTAAAGACATGTCAGACTTGCTTGCCATGATGATCGATGTAGAGGCAAGCATGAAGAAGGACAAATCCATGATGGTGATCAGTGAGATTGTGTCCAAGGATGATAGCAAAGCCTTGAAATGTTTAGAGACCAAGCAGAAGTGAAGATCTTCAACACTCAAGATAAGGAGAAAAAAAATTACAAAAGGAGCCAGTCCTTTTTACTTGAAGGGAATTAGGAAGATGAAGAAGGGGATAATGATCTCCACTTCAGGCATATACGTTATTGAGATAAATCTATCTACTTCTTCATCATGGGTATTAGATACTGGATGTGGATCTCACATATGTTCGAATATAAAAGATCTGAAAAGAAGTAGGCCTTTAGAAAAAGGTGAGGTTGAACTATGTGTTTCTAATGGAGCAAGAGTTGTTGCCAGTGCAGTAGGAACCTATGAGTTATCTCTACCAAGTGGGTTGATAATAGAGTTACAAAACTGTTATTATGTACCTACCATTAATAGGAATATCATTTCTGTATCTTGTTTGGACAAGAATGGATTTGAATTTCTTATTAAGTATGGTCCATTTCTAAAGATGGGATCTTTTATGGTAGTGCCCCAATGTCTTATGGACTATACTTAATAGATTTACAAACAAATGTGTATAACATAAACACCAAAAGACAAAAAATCAATGACTCAAACAAAGCATACATATGGCATTGTATTCAAGGGCACATAAATGAGAATTGCATATCTAGACTCTAGAAAGATGGTTATCTAGACTCTTTTGATTATGAATCAATGGAGACATGTGAATCTTATTCATTGGGCAAGATGACCAAGGCTCCCTTTTCTGGAAAAGGAGTAAGAGCGAGTGATCTATTAGGACTCATACATAGTGATGTATGTGGCCCTTTTAGAACAAATACCAGAGGAGGATATCAGTACTTCATTACCTTTACTAATGACTTTAGTAGGTATGGCTATGTTTACTTGATGAAACATAAGTCAGAAACTCTTGAAAGGTTCAAGGATTTCATGAATGAAGTACAGAACCAACTTGGCAAAAGTATTAAGGCACTTCAATCTGATCAAGGTGGAGAATACTTAAGCCAAGAGTTTGAGGACCTTCTGAGAGCCCGTGGTATTGTATCACAATGGACTCCACCTGGAACACCACAGCATAATAGTGTGTTAGAAAGAAGGAATCATACATTACTGGATATGGTGTGATCAATGATGAGTTTAGTTGATCTTCCTGATCAATTCTGGGATTATGCTCTTGAAACTGTCGCATATACATTTAACCACGTACCATCTAAATCGGTTCAAAAGACACCATATGAGATATGGCATGGGAAGCATCCCGGTGTGTCTTTTATGAAGTTTTGAGGATGTGAAGCTTATGTCAAGAAAACATTTTCTGAAAAGCTTGGACCCAAATATGTTAAGTGTTATTTTGTTGGATATCCCAAAGAAACAAGGGGATACTACTTATAGCACCCAAATGACAACAAAGTGTTTGTTATTAGGAATGTTTTATTCCTAGAAAAGGAATTTATTTCCAAAGGAAGCGGTGGGAGGAAAGTGGAACTTGACGAAGTTTGAGGCTGACAAGAAAACATTGAACCAGTAGATGAACTAGAGGAAAATTGAGAATCACAAATGGTTGTAGAATCTCAAAATCCTCAAGTAACACAGAAACCTCGTAGATCTAGTAGGACACGCTTTGAGCCAGATAGATTTGGATATCTTGTGACTTAAGAAGGTGGTGAGTTGGTCATAGATGATAAGCCAACTACCTATCTAGAAGCTGCAGAGGGACCAGATTCTAAGAAATGGCTTGAGGCCATAAAATCTGAGATGGAATCCATGTATACCAACAAGGAATGGACCTTGATGGATCCACCTAAAGGTGTAAAACCCATAGGGTGCAAATGGTTCTTCAAGAAGAAGACTGATATGGATGGCAATGTGCAAACTTATAAAGGAAGATTGGTTGCAAAGGGTCTTAGACAAGTTCAAGGTGTTGACTATGACAAAACCTTTTCGCCAGTTTCCATGATTAAGTCCATCAGGATCATACTTTCTATTGCATCCTACTATGACTATGAGATTTGGTAGATGGATTTTAAAACCACATTCCTTAATGGGAATCTTGTCTAGGATGTGTACATGACACAACTTGAAGGTTTTATAAATCCAAAGGATGCAAATAAAGTTTGTAATCTACAAAGGTCAATCTATGGATTGAAGCAAGCATCTTGGAGTTGGAATCTTCGATTTGACGAAGTAGTCAAAGAGTTTGGCTTTAGTTAAAATGAAAATGAACCTTATGTGTACAAGAAGGTTAGTGGGAGCAAACCTACAGCTGGGGAATGTATGCGAGGAGGGGCGACAGGCGACCACCACTGCCGCCATGCCACCCAAGGCCACGCCCGCCGCCGCCACCAGAATTTCGTGTCAGAGAAACCACCACTGCCTGGGCTGACATCACGAAGAACCAAAACACCCAAGATGACACCACATTGGAGGAGATCGAGATTGAAATCATTGACGGATGCATCACCTTCCCACAACAAGAGGCTGACGAAAATGCAGTGTTCTGATGCAACACGGTTGTTGGATATGTAATTGGTCTCAACCCCCATATCCCAACCCTCCTGGAGCATCTCAGGAAGATATGGTCCATATCCGGATCCATTGATGCATGGCCTAAAGGTAATGGGTGTTTCCTTCCGCAATTCACCAATGCAGAAGACTTGGCAATGACCCTCGAATCAAGGCCCTGGTTCGTGAAAGGAAAACCCATTATCCTGAAGAAATGGGAACAAGGCGATCCACTGGAGAAGGATCGTCTCACCAGCTTGCCAATCTAGATCAAGGCTCACAAGATCCTATTGGAACTATGGAGAGAAAGGACATTCACTAGGATTGGATCATTCCTAGGGAAACCAAAGTGGATTTATCTTATCACTAAGGTGAGGAAACGCATGGACTATGCTAGAATCAATGCCATCATTGATATGGAATTTAAATTTCCAAATGAAATCAAATTTAGGAGCACTACAGGAAAAAAACATGCCATCAAAATTGAATACGAGTGGAAGCCGTCCAAGTGCCCCCACAGTATCTCTTTTGAACATGAGACAACTATGTGCTTCCTAAAAGATGTTCGATGAAATATTAATGAAGGAGAACCATCTATCAATCAGCCAACAGAAAGACAAGAGCCTGAATTGCTGAATTGCAATACTGAAAAGCAGATTCCTTCAGAGTCCATTGTTGTCCAGGGAAGAACCTTCGTGGATGCTACAAATCAAGATGCTCAGCTACAACCCGACACCTCTGACGGGTTTGTCACTATCCAATTTAGATTCACCATAAGCCAAGCACAAAAGCTGCCGTAGCAGCAACAGACCCCAAATAGAAACATGTCGCCAACTGCCAACCGATTTAATCCCTTGGAAAATCAAGCAACTCCAAGCATCCCCCATGCTTCAGGGGGAAAATCCTCTCGTTCTCAATGAATGATCTGCTAAGGATCATGGCCTGGAATGTCAGAGCCCTGAATGACATGGAAAGGCAATCTGACGTCGGGAAAGAGATAGTCAGAGTTAGAGCTGACATAGAAATCTTGGTGGAAACTAAGCTCAAAGCCTGTAACATCCCCTCTGTAGTCAATAGAGTTTTTCCTAATGCTAGATGGTGTGCAAACACCATTAACCAAACTCCTTCTAGAATCTTAATCCTATGGGAACTTCCCCACATTATTGTTTCACCTATCCAATTCATGGATCAACTGCTTCACTTCTTTGTGGCAGTGGGAAGAAGGTCTTTTGAAGTCACTACAATTTATGGAGCGGATGATGATTCTACTAGAAGCAAACTCTGGGATTCCTTTTCCTCCTATGGTGGTGGTTTTTACTTTGTCTTCCACATTGTCTCTTTAGTTTCTCAAATTGCTGAATGTGTACTTGTGGACAAGTTGGACTGAACTGGGGATGATGTATGATAGTATAGTTTCCTAAGAGGTATATGTGCTTGAAGGAATCAACTTTGACATCATGTGTCATCATGGGATAGTTGATACACATTACTTCCTTCCCTTCTATTTTGTATTTTTTGTTTCGAAATATCTACAATAGTTGATCTTGACCTTTCTTTGAAGTTGTGGGGCCATGATCGCTTCCAGCTTCATGGACTAGTTACTCTGTGCGGACCAGATGGATATATGTATTCTTCCCTCCTGACTTGTCATCATTGGGCTGACTATAGTAGGAAGGTTCAATAAGAACAATGGAGGGGTGAACTGGAGACAATGTTTGTAGATTAGATATGTGTAGTACTTTAACTTTATATTATCGTATGCATGTTTACTTTAGCTGACTCCAATCTGTTGTTAGTCCTCAGTTCAATTCAGTATTTTCTCCATGTTACAATATGGTGAGGATGGCACATCATGTGCTGCCAATTCTGAGGTGTTGTCCCTTGATGCTTGCTAGATCTAGATTGAGTCACCCTTAAGGAGTGTTTTGTAGATGCGAGAGTGTGATTCTCTTCAATGGTCTGATGGATGGCCCATTGAGATGGTCCCTTCTAGTATCAAAATCTGTCAGGCTGCTCCGTAGATGATGTTGTGTTAGGTGACTCATGACGAGTATCTTGAGTGGTACTATGACCATGGTCAACCACTACTTTTCTCCAGAGAGGCAAACAATCACCTTACATGTCCTCTAGTGGTGAGAATTTTTAATTTGGTTTTGTCGTCATTTTCTTGCATTGACTTGACATGCATCTTATTACAGGCGATTTACTATGATTCTAGTGAGGAGGAGGATGGTCATGGATATGAGTTACATCATCCAACTCCTCCCAGTCTCCACCTTCTCCTCCTATTGGCGCTCAGGTATTTTACAATTTTTTTAGGTTGAGGTCACATTGAGACTTTGGTGTTGTGACTTGTGTCACCTCCCTGGAAATTTTAGATGGATCTCGTCCTTCTAGGAAGTGGACACATATGGAGTTGCAACATATGGGCTCTTTCGCTCAAGTATCCCACATGGATACACGCACATTCATCTCTTTGAGGGATCCACCTGTGTGGATGACTATTCTTCACAAGTTCCACTTCAGAATACAAACCCACCATCAACTAGTGTTATTGCATGTTTCTCATGTCACAGAGATGCTACTTTGGCTGTGGAGGTGCTTTCTGGCAACACTTTTGTAGGTCACCAGTGGTCCATGACATGCATGATATTGCATAGAAGATTCACTAGGGGTAAAATCCATAGAGTTTACCTTAACCAACATACAATAATCACCACATGCATATAGATGAAACTTATTATAGTATAGTTCAAGATTGAACCCTAAGGATAAAATTTTCAAGAATAGATTGATAAAAGTAACCAGGAAAGAACTAGTATTTAACACAAAGGATTGATTGGTTTATTATACTAAGGTTGCAATTAATAAAAAAAGTGAATTAAAGGTTGATTATCATAATATGGGAATACTAGGGTGGAATCAATTTCACCATTTCTACCTATCATTCACTCTCCCACAACATCATACTAAGAATTAAATGACATATGTTGAGGCCAGGATAATCCCCCTTTTGACATTGGATTAAACCTACACTTATATCACTCTAAGCTTTTACTATTATATTACCTACATATCATACATATATTACCTCAGGAAACATCTATGTAAAGTTCTCATCAAGGGTTTAATAAGAAACAATCAATATCCTAGATCTTGTATTTACAATTATCTAAATTCAAGATCATGACAAACATGTAAACATGCTGCCTAGACAAGAATACAAGCATAATTGATTGATTCTAAATGTATAATAGTTAGTACAATAATAGATGTAGCAAGGAGAATAAATCCGGTAGTAGGGCTACTCCTTGTACTCTTACGAGAGGACTACTCGCTCATGGAAACAATAGAAGAAAGGAACAAATTCATCATCACATTTGAAGATAAAAGTAGAGACATGGTGTGTGGAAGTCTGTCTTTGTGCTGGAGACCAATGGAGGACAATGCAACAACAAATCTAGCCTTGTTCGTTCGTCAAAGATGGAACTAGAGCATCATTATTCCTCTTTAGGTTCTAGGACTATCATCACATGATAGGAATGGGTAGGTTGATGATGGGTGGAAGTAATCATCAACTGGTGGAATGAAGGAACTATTGGTAGACCTCCTTTGAGCTCAGTACCTTCTAGTCTTAGTGGAGTAGAGAAAAGAGCAACTTCGGTTGACAATTTTCAATTGATGGAAATAGTCGAAGGTTGCTGGAGGTGAAGGCCTGGAGTGAAAGAGGAAGCCTTATGGCATCAATGGTGGATTCTTTTCTAGGAGACTAAGGCCTTGTATATATAGGTGGAGGCTAGGGTTTGGAACCCTTTCAATTACCATGGATTCAAGTCTTAGATGCCATAGAGATTAAGGGACAATGACAGTGTGTGACAGAGTGAGTTGATATATATATATATATATATATATATATAATTTAGTTTCTCTCTCCTAAAATTTTAATTATTCCAATTATGCCCTCAATCATCTCTTTCTCTAAATTGATTAAATGGATTATCAATTTCACTTAATACCATCCAGAATATTACATAAAGTCAATAATACAAGAATTATGACATTTAGTCAATTGACTTAGTCAACAATCAAATTTTGACTCCAATTTTGTAGCTTAACTGCCTAATGACATCATTAAACTACTCGTAAAGTTTCATTGCAAATGGGTCAACCAATTGGGAGATATGGCCAATTGGAATTAGGTACATATTCCATTCATTATGGATCTAGGACCTAAGTTTTGATTTCATTTGGATAAATGAATGTCACGCGGCCCCTTTAGTTGCTTGGGCGTGGACCACTTATCTGGGGCTCGACCCCAGCCATCCGATTAAAGTAGCACGGATCCGCTCAGGGATCCAAGGGCCAAGACTCTATCTCCTACCTCCCGTAGGACTCGGGCTTCGGCCCCAACAGAGCAACGTCCATCCAACACCCCTCGCGCCCAATCCTCACCTCGTCACCATGAGATTTTTGGAGGACTAACTCCTCTCCTCAAACCGAGCTCAACAATTTTTACCACGACACCTATCTCCCCCGGATCAGGGAGAACAACCTCCCGAGCCCTCGCACCTCTCACTGGCGGCAATGACCAATTTAGGGCTTCCCCTTCTAGCGCTCCCCACATCTATTTAAGGAGCCCAGTAGCTCCGCCACCTTCCTTTTAGTCACAAGGACCTCTCAATTGCAACAAAGATCACCTCTACCTCCCTGACCACAAGCACCTCACCTCGTCTGACCCCAGTCTCCTCCTTCACTCTAGGAGCATCTTGCTTCCAATTCACCATGGCTACACCATCCTGGGATCTCAGCGAGTCAAGGAGCACCTTCAGTTGGTGTCACGGAGGCCCGGAGCCTCGGGTCGACTAGCCGCCGCAGCTGAGCTCCAGAAGCTTCACGCCGGTGAGGTTGAAGCCAACTCGAAGCTGCGGGAAGATCGGAAGTCCATCAGTAGACCTCCGCGGATCCTTTGACTCCCTCAATTCAACCCGAGGGCAGGTAAACCTCAACTTCACTCCTTGACCTGTTCTCAACCTGTTCTGATCAGAATATGATGCCCAGACCACTTTTTCCGATGAGCTCGACCTCCTCACAACCGCCGTCAGCCCGCGAACTCAACCCAATTGTCAGCGTAACCCAGCTCATCCTAGGAACCACCTCCGATCAGACCAACTCTCCCCCGATCCCTCATTTTAGCCATGGCACGAGCAAGAACATTCAGATGAATGTTATTCCCTTCTCACCCTTACCCATACATGATCCCAACAGATGGAGGCAGGGGTATTCCTGACCTTTGATCAGAACCTGACCCTCTTTGGATGAGTGCCTACTCACGAGTCAGTGAGAGGGTCTGGTTGGTCGGATCCCTCGCATGATCTGCGAGGCAGAGCTCGCATATCTTTTTTTCGTTTAATTCCTTAAAATTTCCTGATTGGTCAGAACTTATGAAAACCCTAGAAAATGGTAGGATTATCAGAAATTATTGAATAAATATACCATTTTCATCAGAAAAATCCAAGCTATCTAAATAAAGTATAGCCTACTATCACTAATGACCTTTTAATGCATTGTTTTTGTGTAATAAAAGTCACCCCATGATGAGATCTGAATTATAGGCATCTTAAACTTAGATTGAGATCTCTGATCATCATAGTATTTGAAACCCTAATCTATGAAGGATATCAGATTCAATACTTAAGAAAAACCCTAATTTCTAGTTTTCTTTTCACCTTATTATGAATCCTATATACAATTTATGTAAAACCCTAATAACTTAAATGACCTTGAATAACCTGGATGACCCTAACCTCAGAACCCAACTCTGAATCATAAGTATCTTAAAGTGATACCCCAAATGACCTAAACCCTAATAAGAAACCCTAATGTGGAATAATGAAAACCCATGGTGACCTTAGGGTTTTGTTGTATTTTAGGGTGATCTACTACCTTACTCATAACCTAGGACTTGTGGAATCCAGATCTGAGAATTAAAGGTACGTGGATATAATTATATGACTAGATTTTTTGGATGTTAATATATGTGTACTACTTGTTTGTATTTGAAATACATTGCTGGATGTAGATGTTGATGTATGTATTTTGGCAATTTCTGCCTTGAACAATTAAGAATATGAATAAACAAGAAAAAAATGAAATGTAGTTTATAGTGGTGCTCATTAATCTCCCTATTAGAGAAGGAAATCATTAATGTTGACTAGCACCTCCCTAATGGTACAAGGTACATAGGGAGATCCTTAATGGTACAAGGTACGCAGGGATAGGGCCCAATATTTATGTTTGTGCTAAGTCCACCATAGTAATGCATATTCATTCTAAATGAGGCTAATAACTTGGGATTACCTGATTTTCCGCCTTAAAATAATGTTTTCATTCTCTTTCTCCAATTTTGAGTATTTTATATACCAGCATAGTATAGCTTTTAATTCCACGTACCAACTTTGTTGATGTTTTTGTTTCTCATATTTTCTAGGTACAAACAACATGTGAAGCATTTCAAAGTACCAGAAGCCACTAAATAATGAGCTTGGAGGATAATAGATAGATCTCCACTTCTCACCTTGGTCCTTTCAGTTAGATAGTTTTCTTTTTCTTCTAGATGATGTAATAGGATGTTATAGATCCTATGTAATAATCATATTTTCTTTTCATAGACTTATCATTCTTCCTTCTCATTTATCAGCATGTATGACTTTATCTTTTATCAATGAATGAGGTGTTGTGTGGCTATCAATTGATGTTGTGAACATGATCTTGGATTATCTCTAATTTTAGTTGATTATCCTAATTTCTTATATTTTCCCTTTTGACATCTATAGATATGAGTGCACGCATATCTTTTTATGTCACTAAGGAAAGTATATAGAAATTGCGGTCGTCACAGTTGGTATCAGAGACAATGTTCACACATCAAGTCACATGAACTTCATTCACCCTATTATGAGTCTAGGGTAGTCCTTGAGTTAGGGATTTGAAGGGTTGAGGTGACTAGGATAGCATCTGCCTAAGGTCTGGCTAAAGTCTCTGAGCCACTTTGCTTGGCAATCACGAGGCTACCTATAAGGTAGTGTGAGTCTACTTGGACGATATCCTAAATGTCCCTTACTACTTGGGCATACCTTAAATTAGGATCCTTCTCATCTATAGAAATTCCCTCTCATCTTTTCTATAGGGATATTTCCCACTTATCTTCATGATATAAGGTTTGGAAGAAAGTCTCTCCATTTAGAAAGTCTTAAGGACCAACTAATAAGGACTTTTAGGGTATCCTCCACAAATCGTAACATTGAGAATATCAATTATTAATAAAGGAGAATAATGAAATATTATGTGATAAAAATGATAGTAATGATTAGAATAATTGATGGGCAATAAATCTAATATGTCCAAATTAATTTCAGGATGCCTCCTAAGACTCGCAACTCAAAGGCCTCTGAGGAATCATCTTCTAAAAAGAGAAAAGAGCATGAAACCTCTGAAGTACCTGATCTCGATGTTGCGGCCAAGGAAAGGTGGGAGGAACAGAAGAAAATCCTTCTAGATTTTATGGAAACCCTCGCCACACAAGGAACCCCTGAACCTAGCTCCTCTAGGAAGAAAGAATTGATGGTGATAGACTTTATTAAGCTTAACCTTGATTCCTTTTGGGGGGAAGATCAGCCTGAGGTCATGGACAAGGCTGAGGCCTGGGTTTTATCCATAGAGAATGGTTTTCGTACCCTAGAGATCCCCAATGAAAAGAAGGTCAAGTTCGCCACCCATATACTTAAGGGAGGAGCAAAAATCTGGTGGGAAAACTACAGCGGGAATAGGGGTGAGGAAATAGACAACATGGAGTGGGAAGCCTTCAAAAACCTCTTCACGGATTGTTTTATGCCCATAGCCGAGAGGAAGAGGAAGGAGAAGATGTACATGGAGTTAAGGCAGGGTAGTCTTTCAGTAGCTGATTATACCCATAAGTTTAGGCTTCTGGAGCATTATGCACCCATCAGGACTGAAGACCGCCTGATTGAGCACTATGTTGACTGCCTTTCTGTCCACCTAAAAACCCTAGTCATAGCCTCTCATCCCAGAAGCATAGATGAAGCCCTAGATATGGCCCTCAAGCAGGAGAGAGAGCAGGGCATGCAGAAACCTTCTAGCATGGGATACTTAGGGTTAACCACAACTAAAGAGGACAAGTCTAGAAAGTTCCATCCTGGCCATAACAATAAGGGATCAGGGAAATGAGGAGGTTCAGGAAAGGGAGGACAGAAAAGCCACCAGAACCAGCCAAGGACGAATCATCCCAAGTGCAAGACTTATGGGTGTTTCCATGGTGGGGTTTGCCGCCACACCAAGCCAGTCTGCTATAATTGCAAGAAGGAGGGTCATTTTGTCGCCAAGTGCCCAACTCCCTCCATCTTTGGCAATCCTACAGCAGGTGCTCCGCAGCCTCAGGGACACCGCAATGGTAGAGTATTTGCAGTGAATGCAAAAGAAGCTAAGGCAAATCCAAACCAGCTATGTGAAGGTAACCTAATTCCTTTATAATTTAATATCTTGTTCAAGCCTACAATTATTAATAATCTGATTATCATGTGTAGGCACTGTAATATTAAATGGCCATCCTGTTAAGGCCTTATTTGACTCTGGATCTACAAATACATTTGTTTCTCAGACCCTGTCATCTATATTACATTTACATATAAGGGACTTGGGATATATTCTGGATGTGTCTACTCCTAGTGGAAAAATACTCACAACTCTATAGAAAACCGATGAATTTTCTCTTAAATACGAAAATCATGATATGCCCTTTGAATTCATTCTTTTAACTATGGAAGACTTGGATGTTATACTTGGTATGGACTGGATATACACATACCATGCTCACATTGATTGTAGAAACAAGACGGTCGTCCTCTCTCAACCTCATTCTTATCCTATGAAAATCCCTAGGGGAAGAGGATTATGTAATAATATTATAATCTCCTCTCTTAAAGATAAAAAGCCCATTTCTAAAGGATGTAAAGTCTTCCTTGCATTAGTCTCAGAGACCAGTCCTAGTAGAGGGCCTTTAGAAAGTCTGGAGGTGGTACGTGACTTCCCTGACGTTTTTCCAGAGGATCTTCCTGGGCTGCCTCCAAATAGAGACATTGAGTTCTCCATAGATCTTCTTCTTGGAACCACTCTGATTTCTAGGGCACCGTATAGGATGGCTCCGGCTGAGCTTATGGAGTTGAAGAAACAGTTACAAGAACATCTTGATAAAGGTTTCATTCATCCTAGTGTTTCCCCCTGGGGTGCTCCTATTCTCTTTGTTAAAAAGATAGATGGTTTTATGTGTATGTGTATTGACTACCGCATGTTGAACCAAGCCACTATTAAAAACAAGTATCCTCTTCCTCGTATTGATGACCTCTTTGATCAGCTTCGTACTGTTAAAGTTTTCTCAAAGATTGATCTTCGTTCTGGCTACCATCAACTTAAAATCAAGGATTCTGATATTTCTAAAACTGCTTTTCGAACTCGTTATGGGCATTATGAATTTCTAATGATGCCATTTGGGTTGACCAATGCACCGGGCGTGTTTATGAATCTAATGAACAAAGTCTTCCAACCCTATCTTGATGATTCTATGGTCGTCTTCATCGATGATATCTTGATCTATTCTAATTCTATGGAAAAACACCAGGAACACTTGCGAGCAGTTCTTGACATTCTCCAAACTCAAAAATTCTATGGCAAGCTTTCTAAATGTGAATTCTGGATCGATAAAGTCATGTTTCTTGGACATGTCATTTCTGGAGGTAGTATATCTGTTGATCCCGCCAAAGTCTCTATTGTACTTGATTGGCAACCTCCTCATAATCCTTCTGAAATTCGGAGTTTCTTGGGTCCGGCCGGATACTATCGTCGCTTTATCCCAAATTTCTCCAAAGTGGCACTTCCTCTAACTAAGCTTACTCAGAAGGACGAGCACTTCATCTGGTCAGCCACTTGTGAGTCCAGTTTCCAGTAGTTAAAGCAGAAGTTGACGTCGGCTCCTGTTCTTATTCTACCCTCTGGCAACGAAGGGTTTGTGATATTCACTGATGCTACGAGGAATGGGTTAGGGTGTGTCCTGCAGCAGAATGGTAAGGTAGTGGCCTTTGCGTCTAGACAGCTAAAACCCAATGAACTTAATTATCCCACCCATGATTTGGAATTAGCTGCAATCATTCATGCCCTCAAAATCTAGAGGCACTACCTGTACGGGGCAACATTTGACATCTTCACCGATCACAAAAGCCTAAAGTACATCCTGACTCAGAAGGACTTGAATCTACGTCAACGCTGATGGATTGAATACCTGAAGGACTACGATTTCACTATTTCCTACCATCTGGGTAAGGAAAATGTAGTCATTGATGCTCTTAGTAGGAAAAGGGCAGTGTGTGCATCTCTTTCTGTTCCTGAATGGAGGAATATGGAGGATCTAGTGGGATGGAAGTCACAGTTTCTACCTGATCGGTTGCATGTTAGCAATATCTCCATCACGTCCAACTTGCATTTTGAACTTCTAGAGGCACAAAAGACTAGTCCCGATCTTTCTGAGCTCTCTTCTCTCATGTCGAAGCCGCAAACACATATGTCTGTGGGTCTGGATAGTGGTCTTCGTTACAAGAATTGTATATGGGTTCCTGAGCAGTCAATTGTAAAGACAACAATTCTAAATGAGGCACATGGGTCCAAGTACACAGTTCATCCAGGCACGATGAAGATGTACAAAGACCTACAACATCAGTTTTGGTGGAAGGGCATGAAGCGTGATCTTGCCGATTTCGTGTCCAGGTGTCTGACATGCCAAAGGATCAAGGCTGAACATCAGAGACCAAGCGGTCTACTACAACCCCTTGAGATCCCAGAATGGAAATGGGAACACATCACCATGGATTTCATGGTGGGATTACCCAGGACCAAGAAGGGATACGACGATGCATGGGTCATAGTGGATCATCTCAACAAGTCAGCTCATTTTCTTCCGGTGAAGACTACTGCAAAGGTTTCTGAGTTGGCTGACCTCTACATACGGGAGATAGTACGTCTGCATGGAGTTCCAGAGTCCATTGTCTCAGACAGGGACCCAAAGTTCACTTCAAATCTATGGAAGCAGGTTCAAGAGGAATTGGGCACCAAATTGAACTTCAGTACAACCTACCATCCATAGAAAGATGGGCAATCAGAGCGTACAGTGCAGATTCTGGAGGATCTTCTGCGAGCTTGTATCCTCGATTGGGAAGGCTTGTGGGACTACTACTTGCCTCTAGCTTAGTTTGCCTATAATAATAGCTATTAGGCAAGCATTGGGATGCCTCCCTATGAAGCTCTTTATGGCCGACCATGCAGGTCTCCATTATACTGGGACGACGTGGGAGAGCACACCTTGATAAAATCTGAGGAGATGCAGTTGTATGTAGATAAAGTTGCACTGATTAGGCAGAGAATGAAGTGAGAACAGGATAGACAGAAGTCTTATGCAGATGCTCACCATCAAGAATGTCAGTTCAAGGAAGGTGACCATGTATTTCTGAAGATCTGACCTATTCGAGCTTTGGCCAAGAACAAAGTAAAGCTCAGTCCTCGTTATGTTAGACCCTTCGAGATTCTAGAAAGGGTTGGTGAATGTGCCTATCGTCTTGCTTTGCCACCTCAGTATAGTGCCATGCATAATGTGTTTCACATATCTAATCTGAAACCCTATGTCAAGGACCCCAGTCACATCCTTAATCATGAGCCTCTCGAGTTGAAGGATGATCTGTCATATGCTAAGTCCCTAGTTAGAATTCTCGACTTCAAGTCAAAGGAGCTTCGCAGTAATCGACATATAGATATGGTGAAAGTTCTCTGGAGCCACCATGATGAAATAGATGCCACCTGGGAACTAAAGACTGAGGTCGAGAAGAAGTATCCACATCTTTTTCATGCTACTTGAATTTTGGGGACAAAATTCTTAAAAGGAGGGGAGAATGTGACAGAGTGAGTTTATATATATATATATTATTTATTTTCTCTCTCCTAAAATTTTAACTATTCCAATTATTCCCTCAATCATCTCTTTCTCTAAATTGATTAAATGGATTATCAATTTCACTTAAAACCATCCATAATATTACATAAAGTCAATAATACAAGCATTATGACATTTAGTCAATTGACTTAGTCAACAATTGAATTTTGACTCCAATTATGTAGCTTAGCTGCCTAATGACATCATTAAACTACTCCAAAAGTTTCATTACAATTGGGTCAACTAATTGGGAGATATGGCCAATTTGAATTAGGTACATATTCCATTCATTATGGATCTAGGACCTAAGTTTTGATTTCATTTGGCTAAATGAATGTCACGCGGCCCCTTTAGTTGATTGGGTGCGGACCACTTATCCGGGGCTCGACCCCAGCCATTCGATTAAAGGGATACGGATCCACTCAGGGATCCAAGGGCCAAGACTCTGTCTCCTACCTCCCGCAGGACTTGGGCTTCGGCCCCAACAGAGCAACGTCCATCCAACGCCCCTCACGCCCAATCCTCACCTCGTCATCGTGAGATTTTTGGAGGACTAACTCCTCTCCTCAAACCGAGCTCAATGATTTTTACCATGTCACCTATCTCCCCCGAATCACGGAGAACAACCTCTCGAGCCCTTGCACCTCTCACTGGCGGTGATGGCCAATTTAGGGCTTCCCCTTCTAGCGCTCCCCACATCTATTTAAGGAGCCCAGTAGCACTGCCACCTTCCCTTTAGTCACAAGGACCTCTCAATTGTAACGAAGATCGCCTCTACCTCCCTGAACTCAAGCACCTCACCTCGTCTGACCCCAATCTCCTCCTTCACTCCAGGAGCATATTGCTTCCAATTCACCACAGCAACACCATTCTGGGATCTCGACGAGTCAAGGAGCACCTTCAGTTGGTGTCGCGGAGGCCCAGAGCCTCGGGTCGACTAGCCGCCGCAGCTGAGCTCCAGAAGCTTCACACCGACTAGGTTGGAGCCAACTCAGAGCTTTGGGAAGCTCGCAAGTCCATTAGTAGACCTCCACAGATCCTTTGACTACCTCAATTCCACCCGAGGGCAGGTAAACCTCAACTTCACTCCTTGACCTGTTCTCAGCCTGTTCTGATCAGAATACGATGCCCAGACCACTTTTTTCGATGAGCTCGACCTCCTCACAACCGCCATCAGCCTGCAAACTCAACCCAATTGTCAGCGTAACCCAGCTCATCGTAGGAACCACCTCTAATCAGACCAACTCTCCCCTGATCCCTCACTGCAGCCATGGCGTGAGCAAGAACATTCAGATGAATGTTATTCCCTTCTCACCCTTACCCATACACGAGCCCAACAGATGGAGGCAGGGGTATTCCTGACCTTCGATCAGAACCTGACCCTCTTTGGATGAGTGCCTACTCACAGGTCAGTGAGAGGGTCCGGTTGGTCGGATCCCTCGCATGATCTGAGAGGCAGAGCTCGCATATCTTTTTTTTCGTTTAATTCCTTAAAATTTCCTAATTGGTCAGAACTTATGAAAACCCTAGAAAATGGTAGGATTATCAGAAATTATCGAATCAATATACCATTTTCATCAAAAAAATGCAAGATATCTAAATAAAATATAATCATGACCTGGATCTGAGCCCTTTTCGAAAAGTATGGCCTACAATCACTAATGACCTTTTAATGCATTGTTTTTGTGTAATAAAAGTCACCCCATGATGAGATCTGAATTATAGGCATCTTAAACTTAGATTGAGATCTCTGATCATCATAATATTCTAAACCCTAATCTATGAAGGATATCAGATTCAATAGTTAAGAAAAACTCTAATTTCTAGTTTTTTTTCACCTTATTATGAATCCTATATACAATTTATGTAAAACCCTAATAACTTAAATGACCTTGAATAACCTGGACGACCCTAACCTCAGAACCCAACTCTAAATCATAAGTATCTTAAAGTGATACCCCAAATGACCTAAACCCTATAAGTAACGCTAATGTGGAATAATGAAAACCCATGGTGACCTTAGGGTTTTGTTGTATTTCAGGGTGATCTACTACCTTACTCATAACCTAGGACTTGTGGAATCCAGATCTGAGAATTAAAGGTACGTGGATATAATTATATGACTAGATTTGTTGGATGTTAATATATGTGTACTGCTTGTTTGTATTTGAAATACATTGCTGGACGTAGATGTTGATGTATGTATTTTGACAATTTCTGCCTTGAACAATTAAGAATATGAATAAACAAGAAAAAAATGAAATGTAGTTGCTAGTGGTGCTCATTAATCTCCCTATTAGAGAGGGAAATCATTAATGTTGACTAGCACCTCCCTAATGGTACAAGGTACGCAGGGAGATCCCTAATGGTACAAGGTACACAGGGATAGGGCTCAATATTTATGTTTGTGCTAAGTCCACCATAGTAATGCATATTCATTCTAAATGAGGCTAATAACTTGGGATTACCTAATTTTCTACCTTAAAATAACATTTTCATTCTCTTTCTCCAATTTCGAGTATTTTATATACCAACATAGTATAGCTTTTAATTCCACATACCAACTTTGTTGATGTTTTTGTTTCTTGTATTTTCTAGGTACAAACAACAGGTGAAGCATTTCAAAGTACCAGAAGCCACTAAATAATGAGCTTGGAGGATAATAGATAGATCTCCACTTCTCACCTTGGTCCTTTCAGTTGATAGTTTTCTTTATTCTTCTAGATTATGTAATAGGATGGTATAGATCCTATGTAATAATCATATTTTCTTTTCATAGACTTATCATTCTTCCTTCTCATTTATCAGCATGTATGACTTTATCTTTTATCAATGAATGAGGTGTTGTGTGGCTATCAATTGATGATGTGAACATGATCTTGGCCTATCTCTAATTTTAGTTGATTATCCTAATTTCTTATATTTTCCCTTTTGACATCTATAGATATGAGTGCACGCATATCTGTTTATGTCACTAAGGAAAGTATATAGAAATTGGGGTCGTCACATAGTGCAAGGAAGATATAGGGTTTGTAGCGTTCAGTATCTCCTTTGGTAGGTGAGGGGTCAAGACAATCATTAGTTGTTGACTGTAGACCTTGCTTTGGAAGGAAAAGAAGAAAGTCCATCAATTGAGGAGTGTAGGTGTTCCATCAGAAGATGCATGTAATATTTCCTTTAGAAGGGAACCATATATAGACAAGTGTTTGAGAAACTTCAGTTGTTGGCCATCGGAAGACATGTTCAGAACTATTTTTAGTTGTAAAATGCCAACAACCACCAGAAGGTGGAAGTAGAACTCCTATCATTAGGGAACCACATGATATCCTTCTAAAGGAAGGCATTGGGCATCCATTGGTGGGGGCCATCAAAAGGCGAGAGCACTGGATTTCCTTTGGTTGTCAACCAAGCTATGGATGGAATGCCATAAATTGAAGGTTTGATAGATGTAATGAAAACCAATGGTTTGACAAAAAAAATGAAAATTGAAGGAAGGCTTCCATTTGTTGTCAACTGATGGAAATGTAGGATGATATAGACCTACCCCAGGGGGATGGGGTATTGTCATGTTTTGTAGGGTGTGCTCTTAGAAAAACCAACCAATGGAATCAACAATTGATGACTGAACAAATAATAAAAAATGGTTAATTCAGAAATTTCTTGTGCTACTAGATAGTTAGTGGGACCACCAACTCCTTAATTTCTAGCATGTAATAAAGTTCAAGATTGTCATGAAACCAATAATTTAGATCCAAACCTTAAAAATTACTATAAAATAAAGAAAACCTAAATACAAGCTAGTTCTAAGCTAAAATGGTTTAGATGAATGTAAAACTAAGCTAAAATTGCAACTAAAAATAGGATGAATATGGATTCATCAATCCACCAAAACTATTTTCTTTGACGCGAGCAAGGAGCATTGGTGCACCATACATTCTTCCATAGATCATTGGCCTTTATCCAAGCACTTGATGGGGTGGCAAAAGAAGATGTTGATGAATTGGTAGTTGTTAGCACTTCAAACTCACTTCATGTATTTTACTTTCCTATAAGGGAAATCATGTTTAGTCAAGTTTGTATTTGTAAGACTCCTTTTTAATTATTGAAATAAAAGTTTAAGTTTGTGTTAAACCAGTGTGAGGTTTTTAATCTGCAATCAAAAACCGTATTCCAGTAGTTTGATCTTTGAAAGATTTCTAGGAGATCCATTGGATTTCCTCGATCCACATGCCAACTTTGGGTGGTGAATTACAACAATCCACTGACATGTGGGACATAGAGTCTTACTGTCTCAGGATGCATGACGATGTTGACCATTAATGTAAGACCCCTGAACTTGCATAATGAGTTGAATAAGCTTAATTACCATAATTTAATTCTTATAACCCTACTATAACCTTGTGATATGCTTTGAAATCATAATACAAGCTTAAGTTTCAAATTTGGTCCAATTTGGACACTGTTTGAGCAAGTTATGCAATTTTATGCACATTTTGGATTTTTCTACACTTTATCCAATTGAGAGGTTTTATTTGCAATTTATCACTTGCATTATGTTCCTTGGATATTCTATCATCATTCTTGAGCTTTTTTATCCATGGGGAACCTATTTAATCCTTCGTTTTAAGGTATTTTCTCCAAGGGTATTTTAGGGTTTACCCCTTCACGGATGAGCTACCTTTAGTAGCTATCAAGTAATGAATTATGTGATTGGCTGAGAAATTCAACAAAGGAAATGTAATCAGGTCTATAAGGACGGTGGGGGAGGTGCTTGTGTGTGTGAGTATATATTCTTAATAGCTTAAGGCCATAGACACATGGGGAAGCTACTTTTACACCTCATGCTTGCTCCCATCCTTATTCATGGGCTATATTTACCTCTTCCTTGCCCAAGTACGAAACTTTGCTTGCTTTATCTTTCCTCTAACCTAGAGCAAAGACTCCACTCTATTTTTCTGTGGAACCAAGTGCTCTAAGGTATAAGACAACCTCTTTTTGGAGAAAAAGGTCTCCTAGAGCTCCATTTAGCCCTACATAGGGTTTCCAAAGTCATCTTCTAGGGATTTCGACTAAGGCAAATTATTTTCTTCCTTCCTTCTCCATTTATCTTGCTATTCACCTTCCTTAGACCTTACTCCATGTCGGAACCTTGTTGTTCCATTGTATAAATTTCTCTAAAGCACTAAAACCCTACCTTTCTTGCTCCTTATGCTTAGGGTTTGCTCATTTGATAAAGAAGGTGCTAGATGGACGAGTTCAAATCTTATGCTAGGATTTTCTTCCTTACCTGCTTGAGATTTCTTCTGTGTGGGGTTTCATCTTCTCATTAGAGGCAAGTTTTATAACTTTCTCCACGTTTATTGCTTACCATAAGCTTTCTAGATCATGTTCTTGCTTGAAAATGATGATCCATGCACTAAAAAGTTATGCTTGACTTAGATTTCAATTTTATAATGTTCTCTATTCTGATTTCAGTTATAGATGAACCTGTGATCATGTGTACATTATCACTAAGGTATAATATGACTTGTATCAGGTTGGTCTGACAACCTATGGTGCTAAGCACCTATCAACCAATGGTCACTTTTAGGGTTTTAAGCTGATTTCTTCTATAAACACTTGACCCGATGATGGTACCATTGTAACAACCGTATGGTGTTACCTTCATGACAATGGATGGTAGTAACCAAGGGTGTCAACTAACATTCACCCCCTTAGGTCATGTTTTGGCCTAATTAGAAGCCTAGTGATTAACAACTAAGTACCCTAATGATGTTATCAATCAATGGTGATATTAATTTGATATTTGATGTTGATTAACAAATATAGTGATGATCTAACAACCTATGGTTACTTAATGGTCACTAATGATGGTGTATCAGGTCTCCAAAACCTATGGTGAGTTAATTATATAGTTGTATCATCAATTAAGCCTAAGACTAATGGTTTCTTGGGTAACTTGATGTAATGGTCGGACCTATATTGTAATTTATGGTTTTAATAAATGAACTTGACCCAATGGTCAAGATATAATGTTTATTCCTACAATAAAGTGGAATGATGGCTGGTGTAATATGTTGGTCCTAATAATGTGATTTAGATGGTTTCCTTTATATGATCAACTTAAGGATCTTACTTGTTGACAATGGATGGCTTGCTTTAAATGAACAGTCGATTTTGGATTTTACCCTACTCTCAATGGAACTTTTTGTGTTGTTAATCAAGGGATGTCTAGGGTTAGATGGTGAATCTTTATAGAGAACAAATCAAGGACTTCATAGGTGGTTTATCCAAGGTGTTTACTTACGTAAACAATCAATGGTCTTACCTTTTAAACATCCAATGGTTCTAGATGGCATTGTGGTATGGTGATATGGGTTGAATGGTGATGGAAAAAATGGAGGGTTACCCTTAATAAGGTACTCTTACCTATTCACTCATATGAATATAAGGGATGATAATCATATTGTGTTGATATGTAACCCTAATGAGGTATAGCTTGTTATACCTAGCTTTAATATAACTAAATGATGGTAATTCGATATTAATAGTCCTTGAATGACTAATACAATCCTGAAGTACTATGTTAATGTTTTTGAAACCCTAGCATGCTATAACCCAATGGTTACACCTTGATTTATGTGTTGGTTCATACTTGAGAATAGTATGGAATGTGATGGTGATGCTTCACCTTATGCATCTATGATCCAATGGGGATGTCGTGAGTTAGGGTTTGGGTATAAGTGATGATTAGTAACATTAATATAATTTATCTTGTTGAACCTAACTCTAATGCAAATAGATAAAGATGAGTATTCATGTTTAACATTATTATATGATGGAATGATGGTGAAATAAACTCCTTAACATGATCATAACCTTACTGTGTTAATTGGTTGTTGTCATAGCCACGTGGTTGATACTTGCTTATGCGAAACATGTGCATTATGAATATGATGAGGGTTAATCATATCTAGATTCCTTGCATGTTGATGTAATAAAAGAATGTTCTTAATGTTAATATAACCCTGCTATGATTGTTTATGAATACCTCCTAGCTCATTAATGCAATATTGTGCTGATCCGATGTATTATATGTAAGTAATGTTGTTGAGCCTTGTTGTAAGGCATGCAAAGATAATGATGATCTTGCGGGGAATAGTATGATGGTCTTAATGACCTTTGGGCATGGTTGAGCCCTGAATGAGGTGTAATCCTCTTATGTTGATAAGGGTTGATACCCTGTGATATTGTAAAAATGATTTATATCTTGTGATAGTATGATGACTAGTGTGGTCTCATGAATGGCAAGTGAATAGTACCATGTGATGATGAGATGAGAAATTATGTTTCACACGTTCTATATCTTTTCAAATTTGTGATATTTATATGCTTGCTAGAAGTGAATTAGGGTTTGTATGTCCACTTGTTTGATGCAGCCTTAATTCACCCATTTGGCATAACTAATCAAGTACAACTCTAATCATGTAGTGCCATGTGCCGTAGAACCATCTTTAGTGTCAGAACTTGCTGGATGGTGAAACAAGTATTCCTAAGGGAAACTCAGAGTGCATACTATTGAGTATGTGGGGGTGGCAAGTTGAGGATATATCCTTGTCATCCACAATGCATGTTGTGGATGTTGGCTATGGTTATGCCTCATACATCTGATGTGATTGAGAATGATTGTGGTCGTGTCTCGGTGATTATAACATGATGTGATTAGAGGACAATTGCGGTTGTACCTCAATGATTGGGTTTGTATACCCTAGTTTCTAGAGCTGTGACCTGTACCAAGGGTGGACTAGTGGTTAGCAACTTGATTATATGTCACTGTGGTGGCAGCTTTGACTGATATGTCACTGCCTTTTTACTCGTACTGACCGAGGGGAAGAAATATTAGGATACCGACACTCCTAGATCTTGTCTGAAACCGAATAGCCCTTCCCAGGGGTCGGTTAGACTTTGAATGGTATGATTTAAATTCCCCTGGGCATAATAAAATATGTAATACAGTCGTGTAGCATATTTGTTTAGGGTTATACATGACATTTCACATTCTATGATAACCCTTGTTTGTTATCTTTACATAAAGATGATGCTTAGTCTAATTAAGATATAGTAGATATACTTAGGTTGTGGATATGCTTAAGATTGTAGATGCGTACATACAGTAGCCATGCTTATGTTGATAACTATACTGCAATTGTTGATTATAATCATGATGCTAGGTATCTCATGTTGTTAGATATGTTTAGCATGCTAGCCATGCCTTTATAACTAGAGATGCATATACTACAAATCATGCTTATCCAGATAGTTGTTCTTATGTTGTTAGCTCTTCCAATGATGTGGATATGTTAAACCTATTAGACATGCTAATGTTGTTAGCTATGCTTATGTGCCTAGACTTATTCATAATGATAGAGATTCTATGTTACTAGACTTTCTCATGATGCTATATATGCATATGCTACTGAATATCTTGTATTGTCAACAAGATAAGGATGATAGTCTGGCTAATGATGATAGTTATTATCTGCTCCTTTATGTATTTTGTTAATCATCAGTGCTGCTGAGCTTATTTGTTATATCTGATTAAACTACTTAACTATTTAATTACTTAAAATGTTGCAATTAATAAACGTTGTTGGAGGTTATATCTCTTCTTGGGACATGGGTCTCACCCTTGTGGTTCGCCACATTTTTTTAGGTAATCGGAAGTGAAAAAAACAAACATGTGGCAGCAAAGAGGAGCTATAGTAATGAATCTTTGAGAAAGTTGATTATATGTCTTGTGTGACCTAGAGTCGTCCTTGTACTCTCATGTCCGGGTGAGAAAAAGTTTGTATATGGTGTTTCAAACAAATCAGACTTTTGTTAGCATATTAATGCTTGTTTGTGTGGCATATACGAATATTGTTCTCCTGTGTATATATGCGGTGGCTAAGATGATAGAACAGTTTGTATCAAATTCTTGGCATAGTATGAATATAAGAAAGATGTTGGGCTATTATGCAAATGTTTCTGAGCAGGTGCTGACATTGAAATCGGTTTTATTTTACCCATATTTTTGGGTATGTGATTAATTAGTTATTGATTGTGTTTTATTCTTTGAGTAATCTCATTTAGTGTTATGGGTGTTCACAAGTTTGTATCAGAGCTTTAGGTTCACTGAGTCTATAGGGATACTAGGACTTAGGACTAGGATGATGTCTAAGTTAGGAATATGATATAAAAATATGGTGCATACTGCCTAATCTCAGTATTTGGGTGCCCTAGCCAGGTATTCAATTATTGAAGAAAAGGTAAGTATGGAACTCTTATATTGTTATCTTTTTTATTACTCTAATCAAGTAGTCATTTTGAGACAATCTAAAGAGCATAATGAAGAAGAAATAATGGTGTGAATATCTCAATCCTACCTTAAAGAGGATGAGAATTGCATCATTATCTATCAAAACTTGAATGTTTGGTAAATATAAGAGAAAGATACAACACCATGAAATCTAAATCTAAACACAAATAAGGAAAAGAGGAGTTCTTGAAGATGTGATTCAAGAAGATAATAAAGTAAAAGACAAACAAGTCTATGCTTATAAAGTGAATCAAGGTATCAAATCCACATAAGATAGAGAGAACTCCTATAACAAGTATAAAATGATAAGATGAATGGGAATAATGACAAAGAAATAAGAAGGAACCTGAGTTAATCTCAGACCAACCTATGTGTGTAAGAAAGTGTTAATGAAAAATCAGCATGGCATGTGAAAGAAATTAAGGGAGATGATCCCGATTTAATGAAGAAAATGTGGAATATGATGATTTACCTGTCAATAAGTAGTTGAAAAACCTAATAAAATAAGAGAGCATACCTAGTGTGATAAATAGTCATCAAGGAAGGAGTAATGAGATATGTTAATCATGATGATTCCTATGCTAATGGCAAGGAACCTGAAATAAAAAAGGTAAAATGATACATAAGAAGTTGTAACTTGCATAATGAAAATGGAATTGGTTACCTTTTTGCTAGTGACCTTGAACAATGTTGCTATGATGTGGGAAGTGTGTTTCCCTTTGTGTCTTTTATTTCCAGGGCAAAAATTTCTAAGTGGATCATTGCCACTTGGTATGTGTGGATTCACTGTAAACATGAGGGTGGATAGCTTATTATAGCATAAGGTTGTTTGGACTATGGTTCCAAGTTCATAAAGTTTGTGATGATTTTTCTTTTGAGCCTTCTAATAATTAGGAAGACTCCTCTTATATGTCTTAATATTTGTTATGTTGATAAAAGTAGATGATATAAGGAAATGAGTTGCTTATAGCACATGAGGTGGACACCAAGGTAATGAATCCAAGAATCCAAGATGTATGAAAAATATGAGAAATATGTGAAGGTTGGATATGTTTATTAAATTAACATTCCAAGTATTCCTCTTCCACAAAGAGAGAGGGATAGAGAGTTGATGATGACCCTCTAAATGTTGTTTGGAAGGAAAAACAAAAGTGATTCTATAATGTTGTGTATGGTTCAGTGATAGCTGGGCAAGACCACTATCAAGGATAGATGGTTTGTTGGTTAATAGATATGTGATATCGTGTTCCTTTAATATAAACCTAGGATCAAATATCAATGCATAAGAGTCAAAGTGCTTGACATAAGTTACATATGATAAGAGATACATAATGTTCAATGTTTAATAAGATCCAGCAAGTATTACTTTAGAGTAATGTGTTGATACAATAGATATAATTTCTGGATGATAACTAGAATTTAAAGTTGAAAGTTACTACAAGAGTTGTATAGATGACACAACAAGTTTCTACATTCCATATTGAGAATGCCTTCTTAGGTCGGGTTTTTTGTGCTGACCCAAGAGGATATATGTATGAATTATTTGACATCACCATGATATTCAATTAACCATGTGAAGGTAATAGGATTAAGTGCAAAGGAAGTACCCATCTTTGTTTACCTTGGATTTCGGGGGAGAAATCCCTATTAGGGGTTTATAGTTGTAAGGCCCCTGAACTTTCTTAATGTGTTTAATAATATTAATTACAATAATTTAATTCTTATAACCCTAATATAACCTTGTGATATTATTTAAAATCATAATACAATCTTAAGTTTCAAATTTGGTCTAATTTGGACATTGTTTGAGCAAGTTATGCAATTTTATGCACATTTTGGACTTTTCTACAATTTACCCAATTGAAAGGTTTTATTTGCAATTTATCACTTGCATTATGTTCCTTGGATATTCTATCATCATTATTGAGCTTGTTGAGTCATGGGGAACCTATTTAATACTTGGTTTGAAGGTGATTTCTCTAAGGATATATTAGGGTTTACCCCTTCACAGATGATCTACCTTTAGTAGCTATCAACTAATGAATTATGTGATTGGCTGGGAAATTCGAAAAATGAAAGCTAAGAAGGTCTATAAGGATGGTGCAGGATCTGTTTGTGTTATTTCTTGTATATTCTTAATAGTTTAAGGCCATAGTCACATGGGGAAGCTACTTTTACACCTCATGCTTGCTCCCATCCTTATCCATGGGCTATATTTACCTCTTCCTTGCCCAAGTACGAAACTTTGCTTGCTTTATCTTTCCTCTAACCTGTATAAATGACTCAACTCTGTTTTTATATGGAACAAAGTTCTCTAAGGTAGAAGACAACCTCTTTTTGGAGAAAAATGTCTCCTAGAGCTCCATTTAGCCCTACCTAGGGTTTCCAAGGTCATCTTCTAGGGATTTCGACCAAGGCAAGTTATTTTCTTCCTTCCTTATCTATTTATTTGATCTTATCCTTCCTTAGACCTTCCTCCAGGTTGGAACCTTGCTGTTCCATGGTAGCAGTTTCTCTAAAGCACTAAAACCCTACCTTTCTTGCTCCTTATGCTTAGGGTTTGCTCATTTGATGAAGAAAGGTTCTAGATGGACGAGTTCTTAGCTTATGCATGGATTTTCTACCCTACCTACTCGATATTTCTTCTGTGCGGGGTTTCATCTTCTCATTAGAGGCAAGTTTTATAACTTGATCCAAGTTTATTGCTTACCATAAGCTTTCTAGATCATGTTCTTGCTTAAAAATGATGATTCATGCACTAAAAAGCTATGTTTGACTTGGATTTCAATTTTTATAAGGTTCCCAGTTCTGATTTCAGTTATAGATGAACCTTTGATCATGTGTACATTATTACTAAGGTATAATATGACTTGGATCAAGTTGGTTTGACAGCCTATGGTGCTAAGCACCTATCAACCAATGGTCAATTTTAGGGTTTTAAGCTGATTTCTTCTATAAACCCAAGACCCGATGATGGTACCATTGCAACAACCCTATGGTGTTGTCTTCATGATAATGGATGGTAGTAACCAAGGGTGTCAACTTACATTCACCCCCTTAGGTCATGTTTTGTCCTAATTAGAAGCCTAGTGATTAACAACTAAGTACCTTAATGATGTTATCAATCAATGGTGATATTAGATTGATATTTGATGTGGATTAACGAATATAGTGATGATCTAACAACCTATGGTGACTTAATGGTCACTAATGATGGTGTATCAGGTATCCAAAACCTATGGTTAATTACTTATATGTTTGTATCATCAATTAAGCCTTAGACCAATGGTTTCTTGGGTAACTTGATGCAATGATCAGACCTATACTGTAATTGATGGTTTTAATATATGAACTTGACCCAATGGTCAAGATATAATGTTTATTCCTCCAATAAAGTGGAATTATGGATAATGTAATATGTTGGTCCTAATAATGTGATTTATATGGTTTCATTTATATGATCAACTTAAGGAGGTTACTTGTTGACAATGGATGGCTTGTTTTAAATGAACTGTCGATTATGGGTTTTACCCTACTCTTATTGGAACTTTTTGTGTTGTTAATCAAGGGATGTCTAGGGTTAGATTGTGAATCTTTATAGAGAAAAAATCAAGGACTTCATAGGTGGTTTATCCAAGGTGTTTACTTATGTAAACAACCAATGGTCTTACCTTTTTAACATCCAATGGTTCTGGGTGACATTGTGGTATGGTGATATGGGTTGAATGATGATGGAACAAATGGAGGGTTACCCTTAATAAGGTATTCTTACCTATTCACTCATACACATAGAAGGGATGATAATAATATTGTGTTGATATGTAACCCTAATGAGGTATAGCTTGTTATACCTAGCTTTAATATAACTAAATGATGGTAATTGGGTATGAATAGTCCCTGAATGACTAATACAATCATGAAGTACTATGATAATGTTGTTGAAACCCTAGTATGCTATAACCCAATGGTTACACCTTGATTTATGTATGGGTTCATACTTGAAAATAGTATGGAATGTAATGGTGATGCTTCACCTTATGCATCTATGATCCAATGGGGATGTCGTGAGTTAGGGTTTGGGTATAAGTGTTGATTAGTAACATTAATATAATTTATATTATTGAACCTAACTCTAATGCAAATAGATAAAGATGAGTATTCATGTTTAACATTCTTATATGATGGCATGATGATGACATAACCTCCTTAACATGATCATAACCTTAACGTGTTAATTGGTGGTTGTCATATCCACATGGTTGATACTTGCTTATGTGAAACATGTGCATAATGAATATGATGAGGGTTAATCAAATCTAGATTCCTTGCACGTTGATGTAATAAAGGAATGTTCTTTATGTTAATATAACCCTTCTATGATTATTTATGAATATATCCTAGCTCATTAATGCAATATTGTGCTGATCTGGTGTATTATAAGTGATGTTGTTGAGCCTTGTTATAAGGCATGCAAAGATAATGATGATCTTGTAGGGAATAGTATGATGGTCTTAATGACCTTTGGGCATGGTTGAGCCTTGAATGAGGTGTAATCCTCTTATGTTGATAAGGGTTGATACCCTGTGATATTGTGAAAAGGATTTATATCTTGTGATAGTATGATGACTAGTGTGGTCTCATGAATGGAAAGTGAATAGTACCATGTGATGATGAGATGAGAAATTATGTTTCACACATTTTATATCTTTTCAAAGTTGTGATATTTATATGCTTGCTAGAAGTGAATTAGGGTTTGTATGTCCACTTATTTGATGCAGCCTTAATTCACCCAATTGACATAACTAATCAAGTGCAACTCTAATCATGTAGTGCCCTGTGCCGTAGAACCATCTTCAGTGTCAGAACTTGTTGGATGGTGAAACGAAAATTCCAAAGGGAAACTTGGAGTGCATACTGTTGAGTATGTGGGGTGGCAGGTTGAGGATATATCGTTGTCATCCACAATGCAGATTGTGGAGGTTGGCTATGGTCATGCATCATACATATGATGTGATTGAGAACGACTGTGGTCGTGTCTCAGTGATTATAACATGATCTGATTAGAGGACAACTGCAGTTGTACCTCAATGATTGGGTTTGTATACCCTGGTTTCTAGGGTCGTGACCTATACCAAGGGTAGAGTAGTGGTTAGAAACTTGACTATATGTCACTGTAGTGGAAACTTTGATTGATATGTCATTACCTTTTTACTCGTACTGACCAAGAGGAAGAGAACTTAGGATACCAGCACTCCTAGATCTTGTACGGAACTGAATAGCCTTTTGTAGGTGTCAGTTGGACTTTGAATGGTACGATTCAAATTCCCCAAGGTGTAATAAAATATGCAATATAGCCGTGTAGCATATTTGTTTAGGGTTATACATGACATTTCACATTAAATGATAACCTTTGTTTGTTATCTTTACATAAAGATGATGCTTAGTGCAATTAAGAGATAATAGATATGCTTAGATTGTGGATATGCTTAAGATTGTATATCGGTACATATAGTATCCATGCTTATGTTGATAACTATACTACTACTATTGATTATAATCATGATGCTAGCTATCTCATGTTGTTAGTTATGTTTAGCATGTTAGCCATGCCTTTGTAACTAGATATGCATATACTGCTAATCATGATTATCTAGATAGTTGTGTTGGGTTTTGGTCTGGCGGAGGAAGGGGCGACTAGGGCTTGCGGCTCCTGGGAGCGGTGTCTTGCTTGGGGGAGGGGGTCGGGTTGCCGTTTGTGCACCGGCCACTCCCCCCGGGCTTCCTCTTCGCCTGGGTCGCGTGGATCCGAGGTCAGGAGATAGCTGTGGTCGGATCGTCTACCGTTCTCTCTCTCGCTATAGCGACGTTGGCTTCGGTCCCGAAGACCTGAGCCTCGACGGTGGTTCGCGGGTGAGGAGTGGATGCGGTTCTGGGGTTGTTGAGGCGTCCTCATCTTCCCCCATTTGTTTCTGCTGTTCATCCGGTTGTCTCGCAACCTGGGCTCCCCCAACCCTCCCCCTTCCTTTCCGCTTCCGTTCTGCTCCTAGGTTTCTTTTCCTTTTGTCTTCGTAGGTCTGTTGGTGGTGGCAGGTTATCTGCCTGGGTTTGTCGCCGCTTGTCGGCCTTTAGTTTGGTTTTTGCTCCAGTGGGAGTGTTGGTATCGTTTGTTGGTCGTGTCGTGGCTCGGGTTCCTTCTTTGGCTGTCGGTGAGCTCGGGCATCCCTCGGTGCTTTAGGTAGAGGAGGAGGAAGCTGGGTTTTGGGCTTCGTGCGGGTCCTCCAACCCCCTGTTCGCAGTGGTGGTCGGGAGTGGTGGTGGAGTTCCCGGCACCCTCTACTCCCCACCTTTGTACCCGCATGAGCCGTCCTTCCTCTGTATCTGCACCACTGGGGTTTGGCCTCCTTTCCGGGTCTGCTGGTTGGCAACCTTAGCGCGTCGCTAGTAGTTGAGTTTCTCGTCCTGGTTGGTGGGGCGTTGGGTCTGTGTTGTTAGCTTTGTGTCGTGGGGTTTGTGTCCTCCTTTCATGTTAGGTCTTTTTTTTTGCTTCTTTGTTATATGGCAGCAAGTGCGAAGGTGATCACCTTTTCGGTCACTGGTTTGGAGCATATACCTTATATCAGGTTTAATCTCAGGTTGAAGGAATCTCTCATAAAAAGTTGTTGTGGTCAGCGATATAGAAGAGAGATCAATACATCATTGTCCTTATCACGTTCTGATATGAGTTTCTAGTTATTGTATCTTCTCTTTACTTTTTGTGTTCGGTTGGTGTATCTCCCTTTACATGTAGATGCCGTATGGCTTTAATATAATGAATGTTGTGGCTTCAAAAAAAAAATTTATCTAGATAGTTGTGCTTATGTTGTTAGCTCTTCTTATGATGTTGATATGTTCAACCTATTAGACATGCTAATATTGTTAGCTATGCTTATGTGGTTATACTTATTCATAATGATAGAGATTCTATGTTGCTAGACTTGCTCACGATGCTAGATATGCATATGCTACTGAATTGCTTGTATTGTCAACAAGATAAAGGATGATAGTCTGGATAATGATGATAGTTATTATCTGGTCCTTTATGTATTTTGATAATCATCAGTGTTGCTGAGCTTATTTGTTATTTCTGATTAAACTATTTAACTGTTTAATTACTTAAAAATGTTGTAATTAATAAACATTGTTGGAGGTTATATTTCTTGTTGGGGCATGGGTCTCACCCTTATGGTTCACCACATTTTTTTAGGTAATCAGAAGTGACAAAAACAAACATCTGGCAGCAAAGAGGAGCTATAGTAATGAATCTTTGAGAAAGTTGATTAGATGTCTAGTGTGTCCTAGAGTCATCCTTGTACTCTCAGGTCCAGGATAGAAAAAGTTTATATATGGTGTTTCAAATGAATCAGACTTTTGTTAGCATATTAATGCTTGTTTGTGTGGCATATATGAATATTGTTCTCCTATGTATATATGTGATGGCTAAGACAATAAAACAATTTGTATCAAATTCTTGACATAGTACAGATATAAGAAAGATGTTGGGCTCTTATGCAAATGTTTCTGAGCGGGTGCTAACATTGAAATCAGTTTTATTTTACCCATATTTTTGGGTTTGTGATTAATTAGTGATTGATTGTGTTTTATGCTTTGAGTAATCTCATTTAGTGTAATAGGTTCTCACAATTAATGTAGATATCTATGGCAAATTGAACCATTCTACTAGAAAAAAATAAGAGTCCTGTCTATGAAAGGTGAATTTGTCTTGTTCGGAGCCTATAAATAAGGTTGAATGCTTTAATATTTTCTAGACATCTTTGATTTTTTTGACCCAGAGCCATGAGGGAGGTGATAAGTGAAATATTATTTTTGTGGTTCCTTCCATTAAAATGTCTTTGGTGGATTGTTGTGTCACTGATCTCTCTACAATGAAAGAATTCAAATTGTAAGGCTTTGGTGTGACTCGCTATCTTTGTCATCTAGCTTATGTCTATGTTTCAAGGATGATGATGTCGGTAGTTATCCCCTTCTGGGATCCTTTAAGTCACTCCCATTATGGGGACTTCATTCTGACTCCAACCTTGGAAGACATGGGCAAGATTACATGGATTCCTCTTCATGTCCTTTGGCATGTTGTGCCAAAGAAGTCAAGTTGGACTACTGAGTTGGGAGTCTTCTATAAATGAAGAAATCCCAAGTTCCTCGATGGTTGACTGATGAAGATCACACTATTCAGATGGCACCCTTGTGGGAGTCATTTAAGAGTGGGGTATATCATGGTGTTGGTTCTCCCAAAATGTCCCACGTGAGAGCAAACACCTTGATTACCATGGCAGAGTTGTTCTTCAGAGAGGTTGTTGCATGAGTGACAAATGATGCTTTTAGAGTTGTTATTGCCATCTAGAGGAAGGAAACCATGGTTCATTTGATACTGGTTAAGTTGTGTGATGTAGAACAACTGATTGGCAATATGAGGGGACCCTTCAAAGTCCTGTAGATTAATTTTTGAATGCAAATTGGGTCTTATAGATTGACGAAGTCTTCAAACCCTCACTATAGAATAATGAATGAGTACTTGTCAAAGCACATCTTGGTTGGCAATCCCCTTTAGTTGTGTGGTGACTTCACTCGATGGTATGTGTGTCTGAAATCCAAAGATGTGTGTTGTGGATTGATGGAGTTTCATCTTGACAAATTGGACTACGGAGTCATCATGCCCAATTTCCCATGGCTGATCATACTGCCAGCCTAGAGATTTCTATTTCCTACTACCCCATGTTAGTGCTAAGGCCATTTAACTGTCACCATTGTGTGTATCAATTTGAAGCATTTCTTCATTTCTTCATGAATCTAATCATGAAATCCTGAAAGGTTAATCAAAAGGTTGCACATATGTTGTTGAATTGGAAGAAGATGACCCGTGATTCTTTCCCTATAGGGATAGATTACTTTCTTGAGTATCTGGAGTGGCTTGCATTAACACCTCCAATGATAATAAGACCTTAAACTATACCACATCTCTCATACATAAAGGCCTATCCTGAATAGGCACGTCATTTTTCTCAAATCATATATCCAGTAGGTAACCTTATTGGGTCTTGCACCATGACCTTAAACTAAACCATTTGGATTCATAACGCCCAAACCCCAACAGGTAGTCATTTACATCTTTAATAACTACCTTGGATAGGAACCTGATTGGTATAAAGACCTACCCTAAGTAGGAAAAATGAGCATCTTTCATTTTAGCATTCAAGCAATAGCTAGAGTAGGAAAAACAATTTTTGATTCGTCACTGAAGCCCTTCCCTGAGTAGGCAAACCTTGCATCTACATTCAACATTCAATCTCTGTATTGGGTTGTCAAATCTCACATTTATTTTTCTACATCCAAGCTCTACCCTAGTAGGCATATATCTTGTTTCCCAGTCCTATACTCAGTAGGCACCTCAAATTCCATCCTTTCATGTAAGACCTATGAAGATTCAATATTTTGAATTTCATAAGCCCTATCCCAGATAGGATATTCCCCACATATTACCATTGTAGGATTTTGACTCTAGCTCTAAATTGGTCCAACCATTAGGTATACACTCACTCAAAAATCTAACTGCATTAGAGATAAATGATAGTCTTAACAATCATGCATTGCAAAGATCTTTCACATTTTAGAATCATAATTCAACATAATTTAACTTGACTAGTGTCATGTTTATGTCCCTTCATGACAAAATTGGAGTTAAGGGTTGAATCAAGCTTATTGTCCTCACTCATACCTGGATCCTTGTATTAAGAAAGGAAAACTATTGATACCCAATTTTTGGTTACTTGGTCAACGATCACATTGTTCTTTTATTTAGCTAATGCTAGAATTTATCTAATTTATTCCGCATTTTACCATAGTTTCTCACCTATTTAAATCCATTCATTGCCCATTTTCCATGCATCAAGGTTTCATATATAAAAAACATCACTTTTCCATATGTAAGAACAATTGGGCCTTTAGTTGATATTTTAGTAGCCTTTTTCAATCTGTATGAGTACCATTTTCAATCCTAATCATACTTGGAAATTTGACTGACTTTTTATTTCTCTTTAAAAGCAAACACTTTATTTTAACATAGAATATATTTCGATCAATTACGTACTTTTGACAAAATAAAGATATGTACGACTTATTCCTCATCATATTTTAATTGAAGTTTTATTTCAAAAATACAAATTCTCATAATCAATAACAAATTTCCTATTCAAGACACATCCAAAGGCTTCCAAAAAAATTAGAAATTCAGATAAGCAAAGCCCTTCTTTCCTACTTGAGGAGAGCACGACACAAGACCTCTTTCTGTTAGGATGTCAAAATAGCAGGACGCGATATTCTATCAGTGGTGCACCCCATAGAAAGAAGCAATCAACAAGTTCCTTAGGCTCCGATTGATTTGTCATAACTGGTCTAGAAAACTCATGAACTGGAGTTCCTTGAGAAGTTTTTTATGATTAGTTTAAAGTAAGTGTTGGAACTTGAGTTCTGTCACTTCCGAGGAGTTACAAACTTACATACAAAATACAGTTCCTGAGTTCCCTCTTAAAAAGAGCGGAAAATGAGTTTCAGGACAACTAACAATATTTTTTATACAATTATATTTTTCATTCGTTATAAATGACACATGTAAAATATTTATGACTAGAAATATTAGTGGCAAGGATATAGTTTATTGCTAAAATCACAACATAATATAGCAAATATCATACACTATAATCACATTATGTAAAATATTTAACACTATAACCACCATTATCAGTAAAATCTACAAAATCAAAAATACAAACATCATGAAAAATAAACACATTGCACCATGTGAAAATAATGTGATTTACATAATATATTTTTATTCTTCATATTTAAACAATATGATGTGAAAAATGATAATTATTTGTAACCATACACAAATAATATAGTAAAAAAATTCCCTACAAAAATAATGTAAAAATTAATATTCTACATTGTGTTAAACAATGATGAACCAAAAATTATATTTACAAGCACATAAAATGTAGATATTATTACTGTATTTTGTATAAAAAAAGTAAAATAAAAATATTGTGATGTGATTTTAGTCATAATATTTTTATTAAGATTATAATTATACAATAATAAAATAGTTTTAAGGAGCAACATTTATACCACAACCACTTGTGTTGGTTATGTGATTTAAGAATATTATGATTTTTTACGGATATGATTCTTTTTTTATGTCTTTACCATCCTCATTTATTTAAATTATACAATAAAAAATAATAATATTTTTAATAATTTCTATATTTACACTTACAACAAACCAATCACATAGAAGTGAATGAAACTTAAGTTCTAAAAACTGAACTAGAGTTCTCAAAAAATGAGTTCCACGGAACTCATGACTTACACCAAACCAATAGGAGTGTTAGGGCGCAAATAGTGATATTTGTTTCCTATTCCTAATCTAAAGGTGATCCCGTTTGTGAAATATCTTCTCCCAATGTTGAACCCATCGACCCTCAAAAGAAACTGTTGATACCTCCCCCATGGATACCATAAACTTTTATTCATTTTGAATCTCTTTAATATTGAGAGATACTACCTATTTTGATGAGACTCCAGACCGATGACTGTCTATAAAATATTCTTTTAGAATGACGATCCTGATATGGCGAGAGGCTGCACAAATGGTACGGAGGTAGGTGAGGCCGCTAGATCTAGTTAAATTGTTTACTCGTTTATTATTTTAATAGATTTAGATCGCAATCTATCATATTTTAACTATATACTTGCTTGTTTATGTTTTGCAACTGCATATGCTATGGTAACTTGCTTAACTTCTCATTTTTGTACTTTTTATGACATAAAAACTTCCTATCTATCTACTTGTTCATCTTGCAACATATTATTGTGATTAATTGATTATTATTCTCACATACTTATTTAATTGCTTAAATAACACATCTTTCTGATGATTGACTATTTCTCTCTAATTCATCTTAATTGAAACATGTGAACTTGTTAAAGTTTAACCACTGAATGCACATACATCTAGACCTGCTCGATGCAAATGACTTTCCCTTTGCATCCCTCTTCCACATCTCATCCCATTTGACTAGGATGGATCTCTACCGTAGGAGTTCCATCTTGAGGCATTTGGAATCACTTAATCAAACAAAAGCTTTTGAGTCGATGATGAAGTTTCACGATCATCTTAAGACCCTCAGAATTACCACCTTAATCATATTCTTTTATTGTGTGTTCTTAACCCTTACCCAAATCAAATCAGATTCTTTCACAAACTTGAGAAATCAAATGCATTAACGATTTTTTGGATGACGTGGGGGTGCTTAACGCCTTCAACAATCATAATAGGATTATTCTTATACAGTCTTATGGCCGTGTTTTCTTGTCTTATCCTCCCCGGATGGAGTTATTTTTGGTCTTTTCCGTATTTTCCCACTGATTTAAACGATCATTACATTTTTATTTACATCACAAAAAGTTGGCAACTTTGATTCTCTTTATCTTGTTATATTTTTAATTTTACAGTGAACAGTGCGAGCTTTAGCTCTTCTGTAGATTTTTCTCAACGGGTAAAATAGAAATAATCATAATGAATGCTACAATGATGTTTTTGTTATTGATTTTGTGAACTAGATTCTCATGATGTTGGATATTGTACATTTGATGAAAGTAATAAGGAAAAAGAAGATAACTTATAATCTCTTTGCAACTCAGCTAAGCACAAGATCTCAATATCGGTACACAAGACAAATGAATTCCTCGTAACTCACTTCAATAATAGTGGCTTTGGAATTTGCAATGATTATCTAAGATGGAAAAGACTAACGTGCTTTCTCCACTTACAGTATCACTTTATGTATTATAACTGTTCATCAGGATAACTGATTAAACTTGCTCATGCAGCTAATGGTTTCGACTCTACTCAACAACCTATCCGTTACAACTCAACTCAAAGCAAAGAATAAAACAAAGAGTTTCTCATGTGACGATATACGTAAGCACTTAGGTCAAGGATTTATACACTAGCCAATAAAAAACACACCTGGTACTAGGGCACGTCACAAACACCAATAAACAGACCACTTGGCATCAAAATCCTAGGACCTAGGTTATATCTTCCGTCTGTATAGCTAACTAATACATTGCCTCCCAGAAAAGGGGGACAGCAGTTGGCCCATTAACTATGAACAAAAGAGCACACAACTTGGCCTGCTAGTTGTTTGTAGCGGGCTCCCACACACTGTAGTTTAAGAATTCGAAACCTCACACATGACGTTAGGTATACCTCTTCTGTTCAGTCGTCTTCCCCACGATCCCTACCAACTTGCTCTTTGTGGTACATACTTGGTACTGATGATGTCTACTATTTTATAACCCTTCCAGTTCCCATGTCGTCCAATGGTCGCACAACTGGTCCCTGTTTTCCGACCACCGACGCATAACTCTAAATAATACAATATTGTTAAAAAACCCTCCACTCTGAACCATGTGTCTATCAATTTAAGGACCGGTTATTCTTTCTCAATACGATATCTATACATAGGTGGGAATAAACTTTATTTTGCATGTTTAATGCTCAGAGCTGGACATCAAAATATGATTTAAATAATAATCGGCGTGAGTTATGTGCTCGCCCCACGCCACGTAATGAAGTCGTCCAGCGCATGAAATCTACCTTTTCTCCAGCAGGAGATCACCATTTCTGTTTTGTAAGTTTCTTTACTGTATCGATGTTTGTCTGATGTTGGCAATTGTGTGGTGCAACAGCAAACACGCCTCGACAAGCTTGTGCTTCTATGTTTATCAGATTCGGATCATGGTGTGTAATTTCTTATTGTGGCAACTTGGATCGTGCAAATTACCTGCAGGGATCTTGTTTCTGTCAGAAACAGGAGTACAGCACATACGCACAGTGCTTTCGCATTTAAAATTCTCCAGGCAGAGCTAAAAGAAACAAGGTTGGAACCGCACCCATTAGTGCTGTTTTAGTTTAAACCTAGAGGAGGCTATAGTTTGGCTGCAGCAGCTGATAAAGGCACCCTACATATACCTTGGTTACCAAGCTGTAGCTCTGTATACCGTTTAAAGGTCAGATTTCAGTTTTTTCTAAAAAGCTTATAAGTCATTCAATACATATCTTACACTTTTTGTCCAAATGCATGTAACCCGTAGTAAGTTACATACTCTTTTTCCGAGAGAGGAATAAACCCTATATACATCCAGCTGTTATAGTGTTAGTTCAGATTTCATTGATTTTGCAGCTAGCTAGCAATCAGAGTCAAGTTGCCCAGACCGGCAGCCACTTGACCCATGTGGGGCTATAGTAGAAGATACATATCTTAAAACCCTATCGTACTAGCATATCAATCACGTGAAACTAATTAAATTATTCGGTCAAAGCATATTACTGGCCTATCATTGACGTGCTTAGCCAGCTCTTTGGCAGATTTAAGACTTTGTACAAGTTAGACGAAGTGTCAAGTGTGTCTGCTATCCGAGGTTGTTTATTATCGTTTGCACCCTTTCCTAACAACCTTGTTTGGTTACTAGGAAAGGGGCATCAACTGTCAAGTACTGGAAGGGCATCTGGGCATATAATACTACAGCAACATGGCAGCCAAGTTGGTCGATGCACCTTGTTTCGCTGCAGTTTGCCCCTTTCTCACGTCCGCAAAAGACCAAAAACCTGGCGTCCCCAGTAGCCACCCCCACTTCTCTAACACCTATTGCATGCCAATTCTATAATGATGGCCGGCAAGGAATAGTTCAGATGGCGCGGTGCGGTAATTGTCAATTAAAGAGTCCAGGTTCAACCTCCGTTAAGAGCACTTATTGAAACTGTTTACCCGAGAGGCAATTTGGCCCAATGTGCATTTTAATAAGTGGCTCTGTTTAAGTTTAGTTCCTTCACTAATGAAAAATATATCTATGATTTCCGTTCTGTTGGAAGAGTGGTGCATTTCCTGACGTGCCACGATATAATGATTTCTCAACCGAAAATTTTGGTTGCGCCTCATTGCCAAATTTCTGGAACAAATAGTTTCTTTTTACCAATACAAAAGGCTAAAGACTTACATTAATCGTTGAAGCATTATAAGAAAACAATTACTGCATTTGATATAATTAAGCTATGAAGATGGCGTCCAACAGTGACAGAGGTGGCAAAATGACTGATGGGAGTTGGCAACCTTCAATTCGAAAGACACTGGAGAAATAGTGTATCTCCGGGAAGGAGAAGGGGACTACCAGTTGTAGCTCTTGCAAGACAATGGCGGGTCTTTTCAATTCATGTCATAGAGCGGATGATACCTCCTTGTAGAAGGCAGACATACCTATGGAAGGAGGGAAGTTGATGTACCCCAAAAGTGAAGCCATAACCAACTTCGAGTAATGGAACAACTGCTGGCTTGGTTATACTATAGGTCTTATGTTAAACTATAAATACACTTGTAATTATATGAAGTGTTCGGGTGCTCTGTCTAATTTGTACATGTGAGAGATTGTGTCACACGATATGTATGTAAACGGACTTTTGGTATAAATAGGCATTGACCTCACATTGAGGCAGTACACGGGATTCACCCATATGCATTCTCTCTTATCTTTCAATTCAAACTTAGTATGAGAGCCTAGTTGATCTAAGTGTTACACATTATTCATATTTTGATAATGACTTTACCATTTCATTCATATGTATCTAATATGTCTATTTGAGATTGATTTCAGGTATTAGGTACATGAAAATGATCAAATTTATCAAGCCCTAGCTTGATTTAGTTCAAGTCAAAAGCTACGCAAATGCACTTTTGTGGAGAACACCCTAAAAGCCCTAGGATGGTTTTTTTAATCATTTGTATTGATGTAATGACTTGTAACTAAGATGAGGAAAAATCAAGAGCCCTAAATTTGAACGTTTAATCACTCTAATGACATCTTCCAAAATTCATTACAGGGAGTTTTAGGTCGAGTTTTACCTATGATAAACTCGATTGATCCCCTTTCTGGATTTTGAAAACATTCAGGTTCGGTCGAGTCGCACACTCACAGAACTCGACCGATCCCTACATTGAGCAAAATTGATTTAATAGTTCAGTCGATTTTCATCTAGGATAAATTTAGTCGATGATTCAAATTGGCTTTGTCAGATAGTACAATTAGTCGAGTTATCATTATTATAACTCAACCGAATGCATTGTATGGAAAGTGTTGAAAAACTTATTTTAGTTATTACAATGTTGCAAAACTTGAAATTATATTTGTTGCAACCCTCAAAATGGCTAGAAACCATTGTTTGGTGCTCCGACCCTCTAGTGGACACCCCCAACTACAAATATGACCTCTTAGGGTTCATTCCAAGCCTGCTCCTTCATGCTATTCAAGCTCCTAGCTATAATTGAGTGCATCCATCCCACTAGAACCCCTTTCTCTCTCTTATTTGTAAATTAAGACGTCCATATGAGTGAGATAGGATTTGTGTGAGAGAGATAATTTATTGTAAACGTGTGAAGCTCTCAAAGCTTCCTTTTTCATCAACCCCTTTCTTCAAGATCAAGTTGGTGAAAGCTTCTCCAAGTGAAGGAGAATGTGCAAGCTTCTTCAAGATGTAGAAGAAGGTGCAAAAAACTTCTCTTAGTGAAGGAGGAGGATAAGGTTGAAGATCCAAGAGTGAAGTGGGTAAATCCTTCAAGGAAAAAGACTTGATGCAAAGAGGGCATCTTGTTGGGAATGTATCCATCTACTTACAAGAGTGGATAAGACCTTGGTGAGGTAAAAGACTCTAGCTCTTGGATAGATAAGTCTTTGGTTGTAAGGTTATTGTCTCCCTTGACCTCAGAGGCAATCTAGGTATCCATGTCCCAGAAAAGGAAGGTCAATTGTATGCCTTATAATAGAATATAAGTATACATAGGTTGCATAATACTAGGGTTTGACCTCTCTAGGTAGTGGGTTGACTCTCTCCTAATTTAGAGAGTGGAACCATTCTAAATAGCCTATTCTAGTGCTTGTTTCAATCTCTCTTATCCTTGCTATGTATGTTTAGATTGCCATAAAATTCACTATTTGCAATTGTGCCTAGTTGAAGTAACTTGAAGGTCTAACAAGTTTTGTGTGAGTATGTTTAGCTCTATTCACCCCCCGCTCTAGAGCCCTTTGATCCAACAAGTGGAATCAAAGCCACAGTCTTCTCTGACAAGTTCTCCCATGAGATGAGAAGATGGGATACAACCTACTTAGGTCCCTTAACCTAGAGGGAGGATTCACCATGAAACCCCAGTCTTCGATGACACCAATTTACTCTATTGGAAACTAAAGATACAATTCTACCTCAAGGAATGAACTATGGCATGTGGAAGGTGGTGATTCTTCCATACAAGGAGCCAACGGGGGAGATATCCACTTGGGATGAAGCTACGGTCAAGAAGGCATAGCTGAATGCAAAGCATAATCTATGCATCCCTTACCCCCTCTGAGTTCATCCACATCTATTCTTGGGACACAACCCATGTGATCTGGGACAAATTGTGCATCACTTATGAAGGCATAAAGCAAGTCAAGGAGTCCAAGACGTACATGCTCAAGGGTCTCCTTGAAAACTTCAAGATGGGAAAGAAGGAGAGAGTGGTGGAGATGTACACAAGGCACGACACCATCATCAATGGACTTTCTCAATTGGGCCACACCATGGATAGAGGGACGATCAAATCCAAGATCTTAAGGTCTCTCCCCAAGAGATGGGAATCCAAGGTGACCTCCATTGAAGAAGTTAGAAGCCTTGGTGGCATAGCCACTGAAGAACTCATTGGCAACTTTCAAGACCATGATCCAAGACTAGACAAGAAAGAAGAAAATGATAAACAAGAGGAAAAGGAATCAAAGAAAATGAAAGATACAACAAGCATGCTAGTCTATTTCTCCTTCTTCAAGTGAAGATGAAGCCCCAAGTGAGAATGAAGCAAACTACTTCAAGGGCAACACGTCATGGGAAATCCATCCTCCTCCTCAACTCCAAGGTGCTATGAATGTTGGCAAAAGGGGCACTATAAGAATGAATGCACCAAGTCTAACAATTCCTACCATAAGAGAATCTCTAAGAAAAGGGAGGACTACAAGAAGGATGGAAAGTAAAAGAAGAAGGATAAGAAGGATGAAAGGAGTAAAGATGCAGCCCATGCCACATGGGAAGACTCCTCTTCTAGTGATGCAAGCTCCAATGAAGGAGAATTCCATCTTGCACTCATGGCCTCTACAAGTGAATACATTGGTGAGGTAAGTGATGTAAGCTTACATGAGCTATCTAAGGAAACTCTCATTGACATGTTGAATGCTACCCTCTCTTCTTTTTCCAAATGCAAATCTAAGAAGAAGAGGTTAGGGAAGATCGTAGATGATTTGTATGCTAAAATTGATATTTTTGATCAAAATGAGAAGTTACATCTTGATAGCATTGATTCCTTACAAGGGTAATTTCATGATCTTGAGCTCCAATACAATGGAGTTGAAGTAGAGAATGGTATCTACCTTAAGAACATCAATAGTCTTATGAAAGAAAACCAAGTCTGAGTAGATGAGCTAGTTTTACTTAGAATTGAAAATGATGATCCTAAACTTGCTTGTGATGCTATTAAGGATGAGAATATGATATATTTTCATGATCTTTCTATGCTTATAACTGAAAAATCTAGATTGCTTGCTCGTATTAATGATCTTTCTACTAGACCTTTATTGTCAACTAATGAAGTTGCTAGTCTTACTATAGAAAAAGGTTCTTATCTTACTAAATCCCTCTATTTGGAGACTGTCTTACTTCATGCTCAAGATAATCTTGCTAGCTTATATTCTACTTTCATTACTCTTAGTGATGATAATCAAAAACTTAGAGCTTCCTTGCAGAAATTCCTCAAAAGGGAAAAAGTTCCTCAATGAAGTTCTAGATCACTTTATGAAAAAAGTTGGTAGTAGGTTTAGGATATGTAGGGGGAACCCAAAGAGAAAGAGAAAGGGAAATGGTAAGAAAGAGAGTAAGGGACCTCCGATCTTCCATGGAGAGTCATTCGGCTCTATGAACCCTATGGTTTATGTGCACTGAAACAATGCTGACCATTACTCTACTTATTGTCCTTATAGAGAAAAGGGACCAACCCAAAGATGAAATGGGTCCCCAAGCTAACACAAGATCTCAAGGTTTGAATTGGGCACCGACATCTTCCTTTCTTGTAAATAAAAGAAAAATGGATTGTTGATAGTGGTTTCTCAAAGCATATGATCAGTGAAATCAACCACTTTAACCAATTCACAAAGAAGAAAGGAGGATCAGTGACATTTGATGGCAAAAACAAAGGTAAAGTGATAGGTGAGGGTGATGTAGGTGATTCACTATGCATCAAGAATGTTGTGGATAGCCTGCATCACAATTTAATTAGTGTTAGTCAATTATGTGATAATGGCTATCTTGTTCTGTTTACCTCACTTGAATGCTTGCTTCTAGATTCCCTCTCTGACAATGTTATATATAAGGGAACTAGCAATGGTAATCTCTATGTTATTATTCTTGACTCTATTAAGCATATTGTTGGTATATGTCTTGTTTCTAATTCAAATGATGTTTCTTAGTGTCATTGTAGGCTTGGTCATGTAAATATGCATTAGTTGAAGAAGTTGAGCAAAAAGGAATTAGTAAAGGGACTTCTTAAATTGGATTTTGAAAAGGATGAGGAATGCCAACCTTATACCTAAGGAAAGGAAACCAAGTCCTCCTTCAAATACAAAGGATTCCTTAGTACCAAAAGAGCTGTTGAACTTCTTCACAATGATCTTTTTGGACCAATGTGTATGTAATCTCTTCATGGTAGCAAGTATTGTCTTGTAATTGTCGATGACTTTTCTCGCTATACTTGGACTTTCTTTCTTGTTTCAAAAAGTGATACACTTGATGTTTTCTTGACTTTTTGCAAATGAGTTAAAAATAAAGCTTCTTCTTGGATCATCTCTATCTGTAGTGACCGTGGGGGAGAATTTTGAAAATGACTTGTTTGAATGGTTTTGTGAAGAATTTCGGTATGCACTTAACTTTTCTTCACCTCGAACACCTCAACAAAATCAGGTTGTAGAGAGAAAGAATAGTTCATTACAGTAAATGACTACGACTATGCTTCTAGAGTATGATACTCCAAAGAAGTTTTGGGTCGAAGGCGTTAGTACTTCATGTTTTGTGCAAAACTGGGTTTTCACTTATCCATCTTTGAAGAAAAACCCCTATGAGCTATGGCATGGTAAAATCCCTCCATTGATTTCTTTCATATTTTTGGTTTTCCTTGTTTTATTTTGAACACCAAGGATTCCCTCAACAAGTTTGATCTGAAATCTTACAAGGCTTTCTTTATTGGCTATAGCACTACTAGCAAGGTTTATATAGTGTGTAACATCAAACTGTCTAAAGAAGAAGAATCTATTAATGTTAAATATGTTTAGACTAACCCCTCTATTTCCAAGAATATTGTTAATGATGGTTGTAGATGAGGTGATTCCTCACTTGAAAGAGCTTAACATTGTTGATGAAGGAAAAGAGGTGTTGGTTGATGAAGAAGAGAAAGAAGAAAAGAAGGATCCAGCTTCCCACATTGCAAAGCATCATCCTAAAGAGCTCATCATAGGTAATCTATTTAAAAGGGTGAGTACATAGGTTTCATTCAACAAAGAAGCCGATAGTGTCTTCATCTCTCAACTTGAGCCAAAGGATGTCAAAGAAGCTCTCAAGGATGATGAATGGATCCTAGATATGTAGGAAGAGTTGGAATATTTTGAGAAAAACAAGTTTTGGACCTTAGTGCCAAGACCAAGTGATAGATCATTGGGACCAAATGGGTCTACCGCAACAAACTTTAAGAAAGTGGGAAAGTGGTAAGGAACAAAGCAAGGTTAGTAGCTGAAGGTTACAACCAATAGGAAGGTATTGATTTTGATGAACTTATGCACATGTTTTAGACTTGAATCTATTAAAATGTTACTTTTTTTTACTAGTTACAAGAATTTTCTGCTTTATCAAATGGATGTCAAAAGTGCATTTTTGAATGGTACAATTGAGGAAGTATATGTGGCTCAACCTCCCAACTTTGAACATGATAAATTTCCTAACCATATTTATCTGTTACAAAAAGCTCTCTATAGACTCAAACAAGCCCCTAGATCTTGGTATTAGAAGCTAAAGAACTTTTTTCTAGAAATGGCTATATCATGGGCTAAGTCGATTCTACCTTGTTTCTAAAAGACACTTCTAAAAATTTCCTAATCATTCAAATTTGTGTTGATGATATTATTTTTGGAAGAACTAATCTTGATCTTTGCAAGGAGTTTAGTTCTCTTATACAGAGTGAGTTCAAGATGAGAATGATGAGGGAGCATACTTTCTTCCTTGACTTTCTAATCAAGCAAACCAAGGAAGGTAACTTCATCAACCAAGGGAAGTATACCAGTGAACTACTTAAGCGCTTTGAGATGGAGAACACCAAGTCAATGGACACCCCCATGTCAAACACCGCCAAGCTTGATAGAGATGAAGAAGGTGACAAGGTGGATGAGAAGATCTACAGAGGTATATTTAGAAGTTTACTTTATTTAACTTCCTCCATGTCTGATATAATATCTACTATTGTCTTATGTGCTCACTTTCAATCAAGTCCAAAAAATCACATCTCACAGCGGTTAAGAGGATTTTGAGGTATCTATCCAAAACTCAAAATTTTGGGCTATAGTATCCCAAGTTGAGAGACTTTACTCTTACTGCATATGGTGATGCGGATTATGTAGGTTGTTTGATTAACAAAAAGTGTACAAATGGCACTTGCTTCTTACTAGGACCATGCTTGGTTTCTTGGTTCTCTATGAAATAAAGCATAGTGGCTCTTTCAACTACCGTGGTTGAATACATTATAGCTGGGAGTTATTGTGCCCAAGTTATATGGATGAACCAAATGCTCCAAGACTTTAACATTCATTTTGATGGTTCTCCTGTCTATTGTGATAATACTAGTGTAATAAATATGTCTTATAATTCTATATTTCATAGTAGATATAAACATATAGAGGCCCATCATCACTTTCTTTATGACTACATTGCCAAGAAGGACATTTACACTAAACCTCTAGCTAGAGAGAAATTTTCTTTCATTATATAAAAAATGCTTATAACTGCTCTTAATGATATTGACATGCAATATATCTAGATGTTATCATACCTATATGTCTTTCTCATGTATTTCTCACCTTATGTTTGATAAGTGCTATAGTTGCTATCTTTTCATTCCTTATTTCACTTTTTTAAACTATTTTTCTCAAACAAATATTTTACGGCAAAATAGTAGCCAATGATAAGTGAAATGTGCCTCAATATGTTTAAAATACATGATAGGCTAGAAAAATAAATTTATACAGCACTCTAGAGGCTTAGAATTAAATTTTCTATGTTTCTGGATAGGTTGCCTTTCAATCGAGTTGTTCCTAATACAAAGTCGATCGATCACCTATCTGAGGATTGAACTAAAAAGTCAGTTCAGTCAAGTTTCTGACACACAGAACTCAATTGATTGTATGACTGGATGAAAATTAAAAGGGGATCAACCGAATTCTCTCCCTCTCAACTAAATAAAAGCCAACCCACCCAACCTCTAGTGATTCATCCTCAACCCTAGGCTACACCATCCACTCGTAACCCCTTCCTAGCCCTAGAATTGACCTTTCTTACCTCTTCCCTTGCAACCTAGGAGGTTTTCTCAAACCTGCCTTGTGCATTTTCTTCTCCATTTGTTGGATATCCTCTCCTCTCTGACCTAGATGGCCTCAAATCGAAGAAAGAAGTCTGTCCCTGCTGGCTCAACCTCTGCGCCTAGCTACTCTAAGTCATGTGTCTTTTGATGGTACCTCCTTCATCACATCCCAAGCTTTAAATTAGTATAAGGAGCTCCACCCTAAGACTCCATTTCCTTTTTGAGCTTTGTTTGAACCTTAGTTTGCAACAATTGAGGTGAATAGGAGGTAGCTAGGGTGTTAAAAGCACATCACTTAAGTGCTTTATGTCTAGAGTGTGCGTGATTTGCAAATGCCATGTCAAGCACAAAGGTTGTCTATGAATTCTACACCAATTTGAGGTGGAACTACACCTCCCTAGTCCCACCACTAAATACCCAAGTCATTTTGACCAATGATCGATGGGACCAAGATTACAATCTCAAATGATTCACTAAATACCAAATTCTTTAGTTCTGACATCATTGGTTCTTTGGTGGCTTCTTATCTGTAGTACCATGACCTTTTGGACCTTGAAGGTTTCTACAAGATCTTTGAACCCAAGCTTACCCTTTCGTACATTCATAAGTTCCTAAAGAAACATGATGTCTCTTATAATAAGAAGTCAACCCTACCCTCATCTTCCCTAGATATCAAGACAAAACTAATCACTTCAGTTGTTAACTGCAATATTTATCCCAAGAACAATCAAACTAAAATTGCAGAGAACACGACAATGATTATGTATTATCTGCTGAAGGATAGCAAAGTTAAGTGGGCTCATTACATTCTCCATCATATGACCTGATTTGAATCTAGGAAGAACACCTCAGGAACCCATCTACCATTTCCTAACTAGATATGTGGTGTGTTTTCTCACCATAATGAAAAATATGTCATTCATGATCTTAGATACAAGCCAAGTCACTGAGGAGTTTCCATTAGTGAGACAACCATCAAGAAGACCTTTCTTCCTACCTATTCCACCACACTAGGTGATTCTACCTCCACCCAGGCCCCTCCACCTCCACCACCACCCCTCTCTGGTCGTGCCTCATTTTCTGTATCAAATGAAGCCCTCATGGGATACATCATGCATCAATAGGCGTACAACCTTAGGGTTCAATATCATCTTCACTAAGACCTCTTCCATATCATGTATCACATGAACCTATCATGTAGCCATCCCTATCCACCCTACCAGGCATACCCCAACACTGACCCCTGTTGTTAATGATGGTAGACCTTCCCCTGCCCCTGGAGCTCTTCCTCTTCTGGCTCTTCCTGTTGGCCCTGCCACCACTCAGCTTGTTGGATACAATGAAGTCTCCATCCTACCTTCCCACAAGCAAATTCTCTACATGCATGTGACATGTCTTGGGTTGAACAGAATGACAAATGGTTTGGTACCCACACTTTTAGAACTCCTACTAATGAGGAGATGCCAGACTAGTACCCTAATGATGAGGTTGATGATGGTGAGGATGATGAGGATGTTGATGGCTTTGATGATGATGCTAACCGTTATGATGATGGTGATGATGGTGAGCCTACCACTACTACCAATACTGCACCATCTGATGATGATGAGGACTATCGACCCAAGGATGAGGAAGATGAGGATATCATTGATTGACATGTGTATAACATGCGTGTAATATGCAAGTGTACGTGTCGAAGTAATATGGGATTATGAGTCTTGAGTTATCAAACACGGGGAGTTATGAGGTTAAAGACTATTACTAATTAGGATTGATCAGTTAAGCTGAAAACAAGAGTTGATTGGTTGTTTAATTAACTAAGAACAAAAAGTAAATCTAACTAAGGTTGTTGTGATCAAGAAGGGATGAATTTCTTAAGACTTTTGGTTTCACCACAGGAAACACTAAATCTAATCCCTAATTATTAATATAACTCCCTCCTAATCTTGAATAAAGAGCATGTAGCTAGAAACTACCTACTTCCACAATGTAATTCCCCTACCTAATCTAAAGACAATTCCATTCTCATAGTAATTGAGTCATTAGTTAGGTGCTTTTGGTTTAACTCTAGGTAATCTCCTCCTGTTTATGCCCCACCTTTCCCAAGGGACGCTGATAAACAGGTGAACCTATGTGTTTCTAACCCTGAATCCCCTTTTCAGCAGTAATTAAGGATCTTATAAGCTAATTGTGGTGATCAAGCACAATAAGGACATGCCATTTTCATAGATTCATATTCAAAAATTAAGAGAAAAATATATAATAACTCATAAGAATCAGACACAATGCATACCAGGGCTACTCCCGGGTCCTAAGGAATTAAGGTTTTTAGCTGAACATAGACGACATGGTATCACAGTAAGTTGAAAAAATGTAAAACATGAATTTCGAGATATAGTAAGTTGGAGAAAAGGTTAAAGAGTGGATCTGGAGAAGATGGAGAGGATTTGTCGTCGTTTATGTCACCAAAATGCCTCTGAGGTCCGTCGGATAGGGTTCCTCTACTTTTCTCCCTCCGTTCGACTGTCGTATCGTCCCCCGTGATAGATCTTTTAATTGTGGTTCTAATGGTGCCTTTTATACCCGTCGTACATGTTTAGGTCAAGAGGAAACCTAAAATATATTTTTAATACAATATGTGTTAGATTTAACACATTAAAATTTGGTCTGCAGCGTCTAAGTTGGTGGTACCGAGTTGGAGCAAAAAATATTTGTACTCTGATGCCTCGGTACCACCGAGTTGCAGGTCGGTGGTATCGACTTTGCTCCAGTAAATAATAATTATCTACAATAAAATAATCAATGAATAAAATCAAATAATTATTATAATAATTAAAACATGTAAAATGCATTTAAATACATGCAAAAATATAAGAAATGATGCACAGGTGATTTTTACTAATTTGGTAAAATATGTATTAAAAATATATTCAATTAAGCACAAATGACAAATAAAATAACCCAATTAGATATCAAAATAATGATAATTTGTGCATACATCACACCCCTAAGCTTGAATATTGCTCGTCCTCAAGCAACAATACCTTTAGATTTGTTTGAAATAGTCAGCAAGAAGACATGTACCTATGAATTAGCTTTCCTAACCACCCTCCACTAGTTGGTCTGGTCCTTGGAAACCACTGAACAAGTAACTACTCTAAAGCAATCAATAATGTTCATAATAGATGTCCACAATAAGATCAATGAAAAATATTATCAATATGAAGCATTTAATATCATGGCTAGTAGGACACATGCTTGAAGCACCATGTGATCTCCCTATCTACATTGTTCTGATCTACCTAAATAAACTACTTGGAAGAAGTTCCCCATATAAGCTTGAATGAGGGGAATAATCATATGTGTAGCCTACCATGAAGAGTAATGGGTGGAAAAGATGGGTGGCTATAAAATCAGGAATCACAAGAATAATTCAAATCATTTATACAAGGCATAAAAAATATGAAAAATATGATGCACCTATATGATGGATAAAATGTGAATGTATGCCTTCTAATGACTTTTTTTTAGAATGATGCATGGAATGGATGTCTCATCCTAATGATGAGTATAGGTGGAAAGGTGTTTACAAAAAGATCCACAATCTCCTTCTTTATTTCTTAGAGAGAATAAGGCATTAAACTTAAAAATCCTTTCTCTTCTTTTCTCCTCTCTTTTTTTTTCTTTTTCAATAACTCCTTTTTTCTCTGCCCTTTTATTTTAGCAAGATAAATACTTCCTGCTTGGGCTTTTTTTTACTTTTTTTTTTAAGAAAGAGTAAGGAGATACAACTTTTTTTTACACTCTTTCATGAGAGAAGATTGTACAAGATAGCAAATATGTAACACCTTATGAAAATGCAATGCAAATGCAACTATATGAAATTTTGTTATGCAAACTACAAATGCTAAAAAGAGATTGTATGTTTTTTTCTTTTTCTAATGCATAATAAAATGAACTAACTATATGCTTCCTATCATGCCATGTAATGCATACAAGAGGAAAATAACTTGGATTAAACTTGATCATCCTATGGTGGTGAACGAAGATGAATGGAAGGTGGATGAGATCACATGACTAAGAGACAATATCTTTCCCAACCATGATATGTCCCTATCCTATCAACTTGTGTAACATGGTAACCTTAGAATTTATTTCTAGAATTCACATTAAAGATCATGTTACTATTTGGTTGGTTTGGACTCAAACATCATCGTCATAACACAAGCCATAGGGTTGAGTTAGATTTTTCATTCATTCAGTATGTCTTCAAGATGACTAATCCAAACAATTCCCCCAGTTATGTACTCTTAAACATAGCAAATTAAGCTTAAAGCGCAAAGCATAAGAGCACATTCAGTTTTCAACAATTATCAGAACTGATACCACATCATCAAGAAATGGCTAATCCTAACAAATTTTATATTTTGTGCACAATTACACTAGATAGAAGTGGACTCTAAAAATAAAATGAAAAATCTAACTTTTCTGAAACAAAAATATGTAGATGTATGATAAAAAGAAAAGATGCAAGAGGTAAAGATAGAAGCACCGTTCCAGTCCTCCCCTTAAGCTAGAATATGACATTGTATGCAATGTCAAAAGCAAAAGAAAACAAATAGAATGGTTGTACCGATATGTGAGGTGAGATTCAGGGCAAAATACGGGTGGGAGGGATCCCCATGAAGACATGCCCTCCAATAAGCACTCGATCTCGGTGAAGTGTCGATGCTTGCTCAGCTTATGAGATGTCCCCGACAACGGTGCCAAAAACTTGACATGTGTATAACGTGCATGTAATATGCAAGTGTATGTGTCAAAGTAATATGGGATTATGAGTCATGAGTTATCAAACATGGGGAGTTGTGAGGTTAAAGACTATTACTAATTAGGATTGATCATCTAAGCCAAAAACAAGAGTTGATTGGTTTTTTAAATAAGTAAGAACAAAAAGTAAATCTAACTAAGGATGTTGTGATCAAGAAGGGATGCATTCCTTAGGACTTTTGGTTTCACCATGGGCAACACTAAATCTAATCCCAAATTATTAATATAACTCCCTCCTAATCTTGAATAAGAGCCTATAGCTATAAGCTACCTGCTTCCGTAGTATAATTCCCCTACCTAATCTAAAACCAATTCCATTCTCATAGTAATTGATTCATTAGTTAGGTACTTTTGGTTTAACTCTAGGTAATCTCCTCCCGTTTATGCCCCATGTTTCCTAAGGGACGCCGATAAATGGGTGAACCTATGTGTTTCTAACCCTTAATCCCCTTTTCAGCAGTAATTAAGGATCTGATAAGCTAATTGTGGTGATCAAGCACAATAAGGACATGCGATTTCCATAAATTCATATTCAAAAATTAAGAGGAAAATATATGTTAACTCATAAGAATCAGACACAATGCATACCCGGGCTACTCCCGGGTCCTAAGGAATTAAGGTTTTTAGCCGAAAATAGACGACATGATATCACAGTAAGTTGAAAAGATGTAAAAAATGAATTTTGAGATACAGTAAGTTGGAGAAAGGGTTAAAGAGTGGATCTTGAGAAAATGGAGAGGGTTGGCCATTGTTTCCGTCACCAAAATGCCTCTGAGGTCCGTCAGGTAGGGTTCCTCCACTTTTCTCCCTTTGTTCGGTTGTCGTATCATCCCCCTGTGATAGATCTTTTAATTACGGTTCTAATAGTGCCTTATATAGCCGTCATACATGTTTAAGTCAAGAGAAAACCTAAAATGTAATTTTTAATACAATGTGTTAGATCTAACACATTAAAATTGGTCTGCAACATCTGAATTGGTGGTACTAAGTTGGAAGTCGGTACCACCGACTTCTTCACAGTAAAAAATCCTTTTCCTTTTCAATCTGGAGCAAAAAATATTTGTACTATGATGCCATGTCGGTACCATTAAGTTACAAGTCAGTGGTATCAACTTTGCTTCAATAAATAATAATTATCTGCAATAAAATAATCAATGAATAAAATCAAATAATTATTATAATAATTAAAACATGTAAAATGCATTTAAATACATGCAAAAATATAAGAAATGATGCACAAGTGATTTTTACTAATTTGGTAAAATATGTATTAAAAAGATATTCAATTAAGCACAAATGAGAAAGAAAATAACTAAATTAGATATTAAAATAATGACAATTTGTGCATACATCATTGATGTAGTAGATGTTGTAGATTTTTAGTTCTATAGTCTATTAGGGTGCTCATACATATATGTTTTTGTAAACTATCATGTATTATACATCTGGGAAATGTGTATCTGAGTCATACTATTTTATCATCCCATCATTTTTTGTTGGTTTGTAGTTCTTATGTTGAGAGGACATAGTTCGTGTTGTAATATTAATCTCATGTGTCGTAACTCTTTGGTTTACTATATATTATGAGTTCTTGGTATGTTATCCCATATTTTGAATACGACATTGGATTGCTTGTTTCTCTCTATTTTGTCTATGTTTGGTGTGTGCTACATGTGGTTGCTTGTTTAGTTTGTGTTTGTGGAGAAGACATGTGCTTTATATCTCTTCTATCCCCCTACCTTTTTTATATGACAAAGGTAGAGAAATGACACCAGTCATATTGTTTTATTGCTTATGCGGTCCTTTTCTTGTTAATTAATTGAAATATCATGTGACTTGCTAAAGGACCATATAATATATATATATATATATATATATATGTGTGTGTGTGTGTGTGTGTGTGTGTGTGTAGTGTGTATGTGTGTGTGCTATGGTTATTTGTGGAAAGACTAACCATGCAGGCATAGGTAAGAATGAAGTGAGGGTAAGAAAGTAACATTGTTCATTCATGTATCCCCTTGCAATTCACAAGGTAAAGGTTTATTTTTCATACCCATTTTAATATGTTTAGGAATGTTTTGTCATTGTCAAAAGGGGGAGAATGTTGACCTAAGTGTTACACATTGTCAATATTTCGATAATGACTTTACCATTCAATTCATGTGTATTTAATATGTCTACTTGAGATTGATTTCAGGCATTAGGTACATGAGAAGGATCAAATTCATCAAGCCCTAGCTTGATTTTGTTCAAGTCAAAAGCTATGCAAATGTACTTTTGTGGAAAACACCCTAAAACCAGTAAGATGATTTTTTTAATCATTTGTATTGATGTAATGACTTGTAACTAAGATGAGAAAAATCAGGAGCCCTAAATGCAAACATTGAATCACTTTAATGACATTTTCCAAAATGCATTATAAGGAGTTTTTTGGTCGAGTTTTACCTATGAGAAACTCGACTGATCGCCTTAATGGATTTTGACAAAATTCAAGTTCGGTCAAGTTGCACACTAATAAAATTCGACCGATCCTTGCTTGGAGGAAAACAAGTTTAATCATTTGGTCAAGTTTCATCTAGGATAAACTCAACTGCTGATTCAAATTGGCTTTGTCGATAGTGCAATCGGTCGAGTTACCTTTATTAAAACTCAATCAAATGCACTATACAGAAAGGGAAGAAAAAGTGATTCTAGGTGTTAGAGTGTTGCAAAACTTGAAATTATATCTGTTGCAACCCTTAAAATGGCTAGAAATCATTCCTTAGTGATCCTACCCTCTAGTGGACAACCCAAACTATAACTAGGACCTCTTAGAGTTCATTCCAAGGATTCTCCTTCATGCTATTCAAGATCCTAACTATAGTTTAGTGCATCCTGTACACTTGAACCTCTTTCTCTCTCTTGTTTGCAAATCAAAATGTCCATATGAGTGAGATAGGATTTGTATGAGAGAGCCACTTAATTGTAAACTTGTAAAGCTTTGAAAGTTTCCTTTTTCCCCAACCCCTTTCTTTAAGATCAAGGTGGTAAAAGTTTCTCCAAGTGAAGGAGAATGTGAAACTTTCTTCGAGCTATAGAAGAAGGTGAAAAAAGCTTCTTTGAGTGAAGGAGGAGGACAAAACTGAATATCCAAGAGTGGAGTGGGTAAATCTCACAAAGTCAAAAGACTCGGTGCAAAGAGGGGATCTCCTTGGAGAAGGTGTCCAACTGCTTGCAAGAGTGGGTAAGGCCTTGGTGAGGTATAAGACTCTAGATCTTAGATAGGTAACTCCTTAGTTGTAAGGTTAGTTGCTCTCTTAACCTCAAAGGGAAGCTGGGTATCCTTGTCTAGGAAAAGGAAGGTCAATTGTATGTCTTATAATGGAATATAAGTATACATAGGTTGCAACATCCTAGGGATTGACCTCTCTAAGTAGTGGAATAACTCTCTCCTAGTTTGGAGAGTAGAACCACTCTAAATAGCATGCTCTATTACTTGTTTCAATCTCTCTCATCCTAGATATGTATGTTTAGATTGCCATCAAATTTACTATTTGCAATTGTGCCTACTTGAAGTAACTTGAAGGTGTAACAAGTTTTGTGTGAGTGTTTTTAGCTCTATTCACCCCATCTCTTTGATCCAACAAGCCTTTCATGTGAAGCTATGGTGACATGGTGATCTGAAACCTAGGGTTTCTCTCTAACCTATGCAAGCAACTTCCACTCCAATTTCTTCTTCTCGTAGGAGATCATCTCAATTCATCTTCTTCCCTTCTGGTTTCTCATCTGCAAATTGAAACTTCTGTGCATCTATCTTCCTCTCAATAAGAAGAATCAGGTGGAACCTACATCGTCCATCTACTTCATTTGATCAAGACATTTTGATCTCTGTGATTCAAGTCATCGATGTCAACATCTCCTCCTGTTTATGGTCTCCCATCTAGGGTTCTACTTCCTACTCGATTTAGAGTAGCTGACTCTCTTTTTGATGACCCTACAACAAGTTCTCTCCGGCTAGATGGATTCAACCAGTTCATCTATCTCATCATGATCTCAAGAAAATTCACCCTATATGTATTCAGTAGGCCTAAATGTTTTGAACTTCCTCTCGTTGAAGCTCAATCATCAAAACTTCCTTCTATGAGAACTGCAAGTGAAAACTCTCACTAAATCTTGTTGTTTGGAAGGCTTTCTTGATGGATCTGAATCTGCACCTCCTCTTCTCATCCATGTTACTGTTGGAATTCCTGATATCAATCCTCATCATCATGCCTAGATGCACACATATAGGCTTCTTAAAGGTTGGATCTCCTGACTAATTATTGAAGATGTTCTAGGAGAGGTAATTGGATACAAGATGACTCATCAGGTATGGTCTACTATGAATACATTTTTTTATCTCTCTCAGTCTTGTGAATTTAATTTAAAGTCGCAACTCCAAACTTATATAAAAGGAATTGATACACTCGAAGATTACCTTAGAAAGTTTAAACTAATTTGTGACCAACTCAATGCTATTGGCTATGTTTTCAAAGAACAAGAATAAGTGTTCACTCTTCTGAATGGATTGGATAGTCTAGAATATGAAGGCTTTGTGATCTCTATGTTGAAACCCCCTAATCCTACATTCTCTAATATGATCTCCCTACTTCAAGACTTTGAAAGTCGCAAGGCAAGAAGGCCTTCTTCAAATCCATCTCTGTTCTTCTACACTAATAAGTCTAGTGCTAAGGTTCATGTTCAACAAGTGAATGAAAATAGACAATAGTTTTACAACCACAATAACTACTCTATAGACGACATGGATCCAACTATGGTAGAGGAAGGAGTCAAAATAACAACTACATTCAAGGTATCCTAGGGAGTGGACCATCTCAAGGCACTGGTCAATTCAGTTCTTATGGTCATGGATTCACTCAAGCATCTCATTAGGGAGCAACTAACTATGTCAATAATCAAGAAGTCACATTTGAGGCCCCACCTTCTGTTAGGTCTGTGGTGTAAGAGGTCATGATGCTCCCAAGTGCTTCCATTGTTTTGATAACACTTATCAAAGTCAGAATGTACCATGTGATCTAGCTGAGAATACAACAATTTCTCTTGCTACTCTGAGAATCAATGAGACTCATCTTACTAACTAACACATTGATTCAGGAGCTACGGATCATGTTGTTAAGAATACAGGTCATAACCTTAAGTCTACAAGGGTCATGATACCATTATGGTCGGGAATGGTGATTTCCTTCCCTATCTCTAATACAGGGGATGTATTTCTCAATAATATGATAGCAATATCACTAAAACAAGTTGTTTTTGTTCCTAAAATTAAAATTAATCTTCTATCAGTTTCAAAATTAACTTCTCTATTCCCTTATTATGTGATTTTTACTAACGACATGGTGATTATGGAAGAATTAATGATACACAACATCCTGATAAAGGGTTGATGTGTTCAAGGGATGTATCGTCTCTCCACTATAGCTCTAACAGTCTTCTTCTCTACAAGATTTAATAAAGTCAAAAAAAAATATATGGCACAATAGGCTAGGACACCCAAATAAAGTTGTGCTTCAACACTTAGTTCAGGATAATGCAGTGGCCCTTGTGTCCAATAGAAATGATTGTATTTGTAATAGTTGCAATCTTAATAGAAGTAAAAAATTTCCTATAATACATAGCCACATAAGGTCCACAAGACCATTTCATTTAGTATATTGTGATGTCTAGGGAAAGGGACCTATTCCTATTTATCATGGTCTTCATAACTATGTTCTTCTTATAGATGATTGTACTAGATTCAGTTGGATATTTCCTATGAAAAATAATAGTGATTTTTGTTCTATCTTCACCATGTCTTACAATATGATTGTTACTCAGTTTTCTATGCATATTCAAATTTTGTAAACTGATGGAGGTAGTGAATTTGTTAATAAAAACTATAACAATTTGTTTTATGACAAAGGCATTTCACATCTGTAAACGTGTCCTAGTGACTGCTCTCAGAATGGAGTAGTGGAACACAAGCATAGACATGTTGTAGATCTTGGACTTGCCATGATGTTTGAGGCTAATCTTCTCAAATGTTTCTGGGCAGAAGCGTTTAGTACTGCTACTTATCTAATAAATCATCTACCTTCTCCAGTTCTTGATATGAAAATGCCCTTGTAACTGCTATATAGTAAAGTTCCATCTTAGAATCACTTGAGGGTCCTAGCAACATTATGTTATCCTTATCTGAGAAACTACAAACATGATAAACTAGACTTGAGGTCATTGCCATGTGTTTATTTGGGTTATAACCTCAACAAAAGGGCTATAAATGCCTACATATAGAGACTAGAATATTTACATTTCAAAACTTTTCATGCTCAATGAGAATATTTTTCCTTTCAAGAACAATGAAGCCAACATGTCCTGTGTTGATGAGAATCTATGTCACTCTACCTTTTTTTATTGTATTAATGTTGTGACTACTACTGATATAGTGAACACCACTATCCATAGCAACATTGATTGTCAATTTTCTTCTCCTAGTCATCTCTTTACGGATGAGCAATGATGTGTCTCTAAACTCCATTCAACCTGATTCTATCACTCCTCCTAAAAATAGTGCAAGAGAAATTGTTACTCAATCAGCTGACATCAACTCCATGTCTATAAAGAGTCATACACCTACCTGCTCCTCATTTGATGAGCTATAAGAATTTATCTCTAAAAATATGCCCAATCAAGAGATACATGCAATACCCATTTCTATTGCTCAACCTACTACAAGTCCAACCAAAAATTGATGACACAAGAAAAATCTAGAGTAACTAAACCAAACCCAAAGTATGCCCTATCTGTAAATCTTAATTCACTAGTGCCTAAAATCATAAAAACTACTCTACCGCATGAAGGATTGTTTCAAGCCATGGATGAAGAACTCACTACTTTACATCGAAACAACACATGAACCCTTGTGGAGAGAGATCCACAACTTAATGTAATCAAATGCAAATGGGTCTTCAAAACCAAGTACAAAGCTGATGGCACTGTTTAAAAACTTAAAGCACAACTTGTTGCTAAGAGTTTCACCAAGAAGAAGGTATATACTATGTTGAAACCTTCAGTCCTATTGTTAAGTTTCCAGCAATGAAAGAAGTTCTTTCTATAGCCACATCCTTCTTATGTTCAATAAAATAGTTGGATGTGTGCAATGCTTTTTAATGGAAACTTGGATGCGCTTGTGTATATGGAACAACCATCACGCCTTATCAATTTTACTTGTCCTAATCATGTCTACAAACTCACGAAGGCACTCTATGGTTTGAAACAAGCTCCTCATGCTTGGTACAATCATATCAGTCTATTTCTACTAGAGATGGGCTTCTCAGCTAGCAGCTCTGACTCTTATTTGTATGTCCTCGCAAATGGTTTCAATCACATATATATACTACTATAAGTTGGTGATATTCTCATTACAGGAGATTCTGATGTTCTTATATCAAACAAAATTAGCCAACTTAAATTAGAGTTCTCTTTACAAAATCTGGGTGATGTTCATTCTTTCCTTAGAGTTGAATTCAAAAAGCACACAAATATTCTCCTTCTGCATCAAACCAAATATGCTTGTGACATTCTCCAAAGGGAAAACATGACAAATTATAAAATGATCTCAACACCTGTATATTATTCCTTGCTTTGTGATTACATCTCAAATTAGGGCACAAACCATTACATGATGCTACTGAGTATCGACGCCTAGTAGGATCTCTACAATATCTTACTCTGACACACCAATATCTCACTTATGTTGTTAAAATGGCATGATAGTTCCTTAATTGTCCTACCACAATTCATATGCCCTTATTCAAAAGGGTTCTCTTCTATGTTAAAGAGACCCCTATGATGGACGTTCAAGTCTACAAAGATCAATCTCTACCTATTACCAGTTTTTATGATGTGGATTGGGCAGGCTTCCCTTTAACAGAACACAGTGCCACACTTGCATCTCTTGGGCTTCAAAGAAACAACCCACAGTCTCTTGATCCACTACTAAGCAAAATATACATCCCTGTCCGTAACTACTATTGAATTAACCTAGCTTTCTCAACTTCTTAGAGAACTGCATCTACCTCAATCTCAAGCGGCTTTTCTTTTACTACAACAACATTAGTGCTATGTATCTCATAGTGAATCCAATACTCCATGATCAAACTAAGCATATTGAACTCAATTATTATTATATCAGGGAGACAGTGGTACTGGGACATATAGTCACAAAGTTCATTCAGTGTAAAGAGCAATTAGTAGATCTGTTCAGTAAAGTCCTCACCAAAGAATCATTTCATTACTTAACACTCAAGATGGGTATTTGATTCTCTCAAACTCATCTTGTCGAGGGATGTTAAATTATAAATACACTTGTAATTATATGAAGTGTTCGGGGGCTCTTTGTAATTTTTACATGTGAGAGACTTGTGTCACACGATATGTATGTAAATGGACTTTTGGATAAATAGACATTGACCTTGCATTTAGGCAGTGTGTGGGATTCACCCAAATTCATTCTCTCTCATCTTTCAATTCAAACTTTGTAAACCTCATCGCCCTATTCTCAAGAAATACTTCCATCAGATATGGAATTTGAATGGTTCTACAAAAGTTATTAAAAGAGGCCAATGTTTCTTCTTAGTTCATTTTTATGATAATTTAGATCTGGAGGACATCTTAAGGGTGGCCCTTGTTTTGTCAAAGACAAATGGGTCATTCTTATGGAATGGAAGCCATGGATTATTTGACCCATTATAGACAAAGTGAACTTTTGATTTGGCTTTAAGATTCATAACATTCTACTTGATGTTTGGGACAAGAAAATGTGGGAGAGAATAGGTACCTATCTTGGAACCCCTCCTTATTCAGATACAATGACTACACATTTTAAGTGTATAGAGTATTGTCAAATTCAAGTTCTTATTCCTTCTTTTTCAAAAATTTATGAGTTAATATATGTAAGCACCGACGTTAGAGTTAACGATATCATTTACTTTGGGTAGTAATGGAAACCCAATAAAATGTCAACCATAGAATTTGTTTTGTCATGATTTTTGTAAATCTAAACCTATGTCGAAACAAATCAGGGTTTCCAAAATCATAAGTAACTCAGCAAATAGAATTGTTCCATTGGCTACTGCTCATCTAGTTTCTAGTCTCCATTGGATGATCATGCTTCTTTAGTATTTATAGTTTCGTTGATTGTTAATGCTTCTTTGATTTCTATTCCATCAGTTGTATACATTGATTATATATTGTTTTATATATGGACATTGTTCACCTAATATTTATATATTGTCCATATGTAGATGATGACTTAACCATTCCATTCATGTATATCTAATATTTCTATTTGAGATCAATTTCAAATATTAGGTGCATGAAGAGGATGAAATTTGCAACCTCTAGTTTGCCGACAACAAGCCAAAATCAAGGAAAATGTAAGTTTAGAAGAATACATAGTAAACTTATTAGAATCATGTTGTAAACCATTTGTATTGAATGTATGACTTATAACTAAGTTTAATGGAAATTTAGGTCCCTTTACTCAAACATTTAAACACTTTTTTGGCATTTTTCAAAAGTGATTACAGGTTGTCTTGTCGGTCGAGTTTGTCCTGGTGACAACTCAACTGACAGTCAAACTAGCTCTTGACAATACCCATGGTCCTCCAGGTTCATCCTAGTGGCAACTCGACTAACACGCTATGCTAATAAAACAAATTAAAGTCATTGGTCAAGTTTCATCCACAATAAAATCGACCAACAACTTCAATTTATTTTGTCATATAGTGTTGTCGGTCAATTTTTCCAAAGATAACCTAGCCGACAACATTGTATGGTAAAGTGTAAAAAAGTGTTTCTAGCCATCGGAGTGTTGCAAAACTCAAAAATATATCTATTGGACCACCCAAAATGGATACAGTTCAATCCTATGTGTCTCTACTGGCTAGTTGGAAACCTTAACTATAAGAAGGGGTCCTTGAACATCATTCCAAGTTTGTTTTCTATGATCCCTTGCTATAGTTGAGTGGTTTTGCCTCTAAGAGACCCTAATCTCCCTCAAGTTGGTCTACTAATCTACATCCAATTGAGTTATTTAGGATCCTTGTAAGATAGTTTCTCCAATGTACATCTTGTGAAGCTCTCCACTCCTCTTTCCAACCTCTCTCTAGAAAAGTGGTGACTTGAAGGTTATTTTGTTGAAGAAGGAGGTGGACTTTCTTGAAGAAAGAAAGGTAATCAAAGGATGAAGATCTTCTACAAGAAAGGATAAGACATTAATGAAGGTGGATTATTCTTGGTAGGTAGATAGGTAAGTCATTTGTAATGATTATTGTCTCCTCGACCCTAAAAGGAATGCTAGTGGAGCCCTTGTGCTTTAAAAGGATGGTCTATATGTTGTAAATCTTATAATGGAATGTAAGAAGTGTGACATGGTTGAAAATCCTAGAGATTGACCCTCTAGGTAGTGGGTGTATATCTCATATTTTGGAGGTTGAAACCACTATACATATTATCCTTATTTTGATGTTTGTTTGGTCTCCCCTCTCCCTTCCTTTTCAATATTGAAATATGTTTTAGCAAATATCTTGAAGGTCTAATGTGTTTTTAAGTGTTTTTAGCTCTATTCACCCCACCCCTAGATCCCATAGACCCAAAAATTAGTATCATATATTGATCTTCTCCAATGAAGTACTCTATCAAGACAAGAAGATGGGAAAATATCTAATGAGATATCTAAGTATTGAGGGTAGCTTCTGTTGGGTTTTGTGGGGCAGAACAGGAAGCAAAAACAAAAATTTTATCTACCCACAAACCCATAACCAACAGATCGCATCAACAACTATACAATACGAAGGATGGTTTAGCGAGATATACCTAGTCCTGAGGTTTGCTCAGTGACAATACCTCATAGCTAGTGCGGCCTTCAATCATCTAGTCTTCGACGGTGTCTATGCAGCTCCTGGTCTTGACCAGGACTGTGGTTGACGGTCGTCCTCTTGAGTGGTAGAAATCTCCCACCTCTATAGATAGTCCACACGGACTACTGGGAACTCTAGTCATTTTGATGAACGGACTAGAAGGAGTTGTCCCCTTCTGTCAGCGTACTAGTCACTGACACACTCTCCCACAACTAGTTGTTGTTCTACAGTTGTCTTTTCCTCACTGTGCCTCCTCCCTATTTGGGCGGCTCTTGCTCGGGCTCTCTTGGTTACCAAAACTAGACAGGACAACTACTTTGTAGAGCAACTGATGTTCTAAGTTGTGTGTACTGAGAAGCCCCCAATACCCCTCTATTTATAGTAGAGGGCAGGGTCAGGGTTCCCAGTCTGTGTGGGAGTAGAAGGGTCTAGATTTTCCACAAACTGTTTGCACGGTGGTGGGTGAACCAATTAGTTCATAACTGAACTGGTTGACTGGCCAGGTTAGCTGATGTGAATGGATCATTTCACTTCCTAGACTTTCCTACAATTGAATTTCCTATTTCATTTCAAATTAATGTGAAGATTAATTCTTATCCCAATTGAATTGGACTTGTGAAACGAGAAACTTTTCTCACGAACTGGGAAACCCAACACTTACTCAGTTGGTCCAGATAAGCCGATTGGTTCATCAGAGTGAACTGGTCATCTCACTGACCATGAGTCGATCAGTTCACCCAGTGAATCGGTCAGTTGGTGGTCCAGGTTGTGCAGAACTCGATCAATTTAGTTCTCAATCAATCTGACACTCTAATTAGTTGGTTCAACACTTGAACTTGATGATTTTGAGTCAAGTCTATTGATTGAATGTTTAATTGAGTACCTAAACCCTTTAGTAATCAATATAAACAACATTCTTAGATAAACTCCTCTTACAGGTTAATCCTATGTGTGTGACCCTATAAGTTCCATTTCACGTTGGCAGTGACTATCCATAACTTACCTATGACTTCACAAGCAAAAAGTGGTACCTAGTCACACATCATTGCTACCCAAGTGAAAAGGAAAGTTGGAGAACAACTTTCAACCTACAATCTTTGATTGGTGTTATAGTGAATATATAGTCCCTTAGTCACTGATATCCATATTTGAACTTGAGGCATGAACTTGTCATCCTGTACGTACGTTCAATTCATGTTCCTCAAACTAGATCAGACTATCTAAGATATTTGTAAGCTCAATATCATATATTGACTCACATGTGCACGGTCATGCATTTATCAGTCTCACTTATCAAGTGTCCAGGATATCATACTCCCTTAGGAGGGACAAATTCCATATCTATCACTCACAGTCAAAACCCCATATGTCAAAGTCACCCAATCATCACCTTTATAACAACCCATATTTCAGGATTGCATTTGATGATGTCAAAGTGTACCCAACGACATGTGATGAGTGTAGTGATTTTAGGTTTAAGAACCATAGTCACCACCAATACAATAAGAGATGATCCTGACTAACCAAGTGTGGTTTCCATGCATCTCTCTTATGGTGGGTTTGTCTGATACACTATTCTCTAACATGTATCTATGTGCTTTGTTTGATATCATATATCATGACTGATGAGATTCTATCATCAACCAACACACACTCTAGTCTTTTGTGTTATTGATGTCTATGGTTATTTCCACAATAACAATAGACTAGGAATGATAGTGAGAATGTACATACTCTTAAAATCGATATGATCTCATTGTTCAAGTTATGTACTTGAACACATACGTCATTGAGTATTGTCACTCTCTAGACATCTAACATGTTATACTATTATCTCAAAAATAATTAAAACATATACATAGGAATTGCCTTTATTATTATTCAAATCATTTACAAAGTATGCCATTACAATCATCATATGACTGGCTCTATGGGAATACATACCAACAGACTCCCACTTAGAGCCAATCACCCATGAATCTCAATCCTTGTGATCTAGCATGACCATCATGCTTCTACTATGAAAGTGTCTTAGTCAAGGGATCAACAATATTGTCTTCGGTTGGTACTCTACAAATCATCACATCTCCTCACTGTACGATCTCTCATATGAGATGGAAGCACCTCAGTATATGCTTGGACCGCTGATGTGATCTTGGTTCTTTAGCTTGTGCAATAGCTCCATTGTTGTCACAATAAAGCTCAATTGCATCACAGATGCTAGGAACCACCCCAAGTTCAGAGATGAACTTCTTGATCCACACATCCTCCTTCGCTGCATTGGATGCAACAATATACTCGACCTCTGTCATAGAATCTGCAACTGTCTCTTGCTTGGAACTCTTCTAGGTCATAGCTCCATTATTGAGGCAAAACACAAATATTGACTGCGATCTGTAATCATCTTTATCAGTTTGGAAGCTTACACCGGTGTAACCCATTACCACCAACTCTTCCTCATCACCGTAGACGAGGAATTGATCCTTATTTCTTCTCAAGTACTTTAGGATGTTCTTCACGGTTGTCTAGTGAGCATCTTCAGGATCTGATTGGTATCTACTCATCATGCTGAGTGCATATGAGACATCAGGACAGGTGCACAACATTGCGTACATGATGGATTCAATTGTAGATGTATATGGAATCCCACTCATGTGTTCCCTCTCTTCACAAGAATTGGGACATTGAGCTATAGAAATGGGAACTCCATGTACCATGGGTATGTTTCCTCTCTTTGAGTTCTCCATGCTGAACCTCTTTAACACTTTGTCAATGTATGTGATTTGACTTAGTCTAAGAAGCCTTCTAGATCTATCTCTATAAATCTTGATTCCTAAGATATAGTATGCTTCTCCTAAGTCTTTCGTTGAGAATGTATATCCAAGCCATGTCTTAACCTTTTGTAAAGTAGGGATGTCATTCCCCATCAATAGTATGCCATCTACATACAATATAAGGAATGTAGTCATGCTCCCACTAACCTTTTTTTTGGTAAGTAAGAAGTGGTATTATGTATAAGTGGTAAAGAGAACATAGTAGGGGGGAGGAGAGCCTATCTGAAAATTTGTTTCAAGCTATCAAAATCGAGCTTAATCAACCGACAAGACACGTCTAGATTAAGCTTACAATCTTCAAATACGATATTGTTTCTAAGTTTCCATAGATGGAATAGGACAACCAGAGTGAACAGTCGGGTCTTGTGTCTGTTAGTTTATTGAGATTTTCATGAGTTGCAGGGATGCTGCTGATGAGCCCTTCATGCTGCCCTTTATGCCAGAAATTGACAGCCACCAAGCATCTGAAAAGGATGTGCTCATTTGTTTCGGCCTCTCTTCTACAAAGGGAGCATCTAGTTGCCAAACTAACACCTCTTTTATTGATTTCATCTTCTGTAAGAAGTTTCTTGTTTATGATTTTCCAGGCATGCAGCTGCATTCTTCTTGTTGTCGGATTCCCCCAAACCCAGTGTGTCCAGTCGGGAACGGGGTGTGAGATGTGGACGATGTTCTAGGCCTATTTTAGAGTTTGCATTCCCTATTTTCCAAGAGAAACTTGTCTTTTCCCACTGTAGGTCGGGAGAGGTTGTTGAAGATGCATTCCACTTGGCTAATTCGAGTGTATGTGGGGTGGTTCCACATACCTTCGCTTGCTATGTCGGCAAGCTTTGCCATTCTGGGTATACCAGATCTAATCCTGACAATAATTCCAACCACTACTACAGAAACGGCCTTTGGCGTCGGTCGTTTAACCCCATTTGGCGTCGGTTTCCAACCGACGCCTATGTGGGCGCCGCTAAAGGTCGAACACTTCGGCGTCGGTTTTTTAACCGACGCCTATTTAGCCTATAGGCGTCGGTCGTTTAGTAGATATCCGACGCCAAACAGGGTCCGCGCCACAGAAAATGGCGTCAGCTAGGGCACTTTCTGCGTCGGTTATTCATCTCAAAACCGACGCAGAAAGTGCCCTAGCTGACGCCATTTTCTGTGGCGCGGACCCTGTTTGGCGTCGGCTATCTACTAAACGACCGACGCCTATAGTTTAAATAGGCGTCGGTTTGATATGAATATCCGACGCCAATTCCAGGACTGCTTTGGCCACATAAGGCGTCGGTTATATTAAAAAACCGACGCTGTAGGTCTTTGCTGACGGTTTTCGATAAATAACCGACGCCTATTTATATTTTTTTTTTTTCATATCAGTTTGCAGGCCTGCTGTGGCTGGTCAGCAGGATGAGAACCTGCAGTTCAGTTTTCTGAACTGCAGGTTTACGACATCCATTGATATCAGCCTACAAACAGGCCGCAAACCTGCAAAAGTCACAAGCAAAATTCTACACAAGTACATTCATTCAGACATCAATTCAATTCTCACATTCACACATATAGAAACATTCAAATACATGCATTAACATTCACAAACATTCATTTACAAACATTCATTTACAAAGTATCATTCATTATCACTATCAGCATCCCAATTATATCTTACAGTTGCCACTGTTTGTACAGCTATTGCCCATTCTTCTCTTACTTCATTTAATGCTTCCATCGTATATGGAGCATTTATTTTTTTTAAACGTTTACCTGTAGTGTGGTCAGTTTTAAACACCTGCAAAGAGAATGATGTATATATATAAGTAATAATATAAAAATAATATAAGATTGATATATTGCATACTAACTAATGAGACTATATATAATACCTCATGTATGGTATCGATGTCCAATGCGGCATATTTGATAATCATATGCATAAATCGCATCACATAGTATGCGCATGCCCAGCCATTGTCTTGTGTAGCACACTATAAATTGAAACATACAAAATAATACAACTAAGCACAATTCACATCAATAATATATATATTCGAGTCGGGAACTTACTTTTACGTTCTGCCAATTTATTGGCTGGTTCTTTTTCGTTGGGACCGTTCCTCCAGCCTTTTTGAATGCATCTAAACCCCTACATGTTAATATAACACAATAAATTGCATAAGTAAATAGTAATGTAATAAAAGATGTTAACGGATATAAAAATGAAATATTTCTCACCAGAATAGTGGCATTCTCATTACGTGTCCAATTTTAGTGTTCAATGTACTCCCCGCAGGATCTAGATAATAAACAGTGAATGTCTCGGGGGCAATAACTAGTAACTCCCAATGTCTACCGCTACAAGTAGAAGTTAACAATTAATAACTCAAAATGCAAAATAAAAATGGAATTTTCTAAAGTCCAAATTATAAATAAAGTAAACATACTTGACATTGAATGGAGCTATTATTATCTTCTTCTTTTGCTGACCAAAAATTGTAAAAGCATCTATACAGTATTGTTGAACATTATCAGGGTCTTTAGCTACCAAACTAATCAATGATGGAATCAAAAATCCCACATGATCAAATGCAAATTGTTTGCAATGATCTTCGACTAGGTAGCTGCAAAACATATAGGCGTATGCATTAATATATAAGAAACCAGATCACCGGAGCTTACACAAGGTATATGGATGTATAAACAAGATCTCACCTTATCCATGTCTCTATCATTGATGTATTCAGCCAATCATACTTAAACAGCTCAATAATATCTTCTATCAATAAAGAGCTATCGTATGATTGACCTGCATAATCTGCATCTAAAGAAATAATTATAGGGCAATGTACATTATGTGCCCGTAGCCAACATGCCATTCCCCTACAAGCAGGACCTAACGGGTATGTTAGGTCAGTTGGAACCCAATCGGGTAATGTGGGAACTGGAAGTGGAGGCCTAGGTGCTCCTGGTGTCTTCTTTTTAACCTGTACATATAATTTCAGATCAGTTGACATCATATATACACATTAACAGTCTAAATCAATGTAAATTTATCTTACAATTTCAGTCGTGTAGATGACATCTGCTTTGGGCCACAATATGACCCCGCCTTCTGCCTCACCAAGTGTATCAATATCCGGGTGGGCATATGGCAATGTAGCTTCTCTCCAATCGGGTAACACACGTATCGGGCTCACACGAACGTAGCCCTGTGGCATTGGAGTCCCGTGAAACATTGCCCCAGGAAGGGACGGGTAAGCCTGCGCCTCTGCGACAACGTAGTTTTGCATTCTTAAGCGGCATGGCTTCAATGCCTACAAATTTACGTAAAGAATATTATACATATATACATATCATCTTGAAAACATAACAACTTGAAAAGACTAACTACAATGTCATAAACAATACTTACAGCAGACGTGCTAGGCGATGGGTCTCCAGGATTACTCGCAGTGTGTGCATCAGGAGAAGAGTGGGTCGCCATAGGCGTATTGGAAGCCTGAGATGCCTGCCACCGCATCAATTCTTCCTTGACCTTCTCAGCAACTACATCGTTGACCTTCTTAGCAACTAAATCCTCAACTCTCTTATTCTCCTATACATGGATAAAAGAAACATTAGATTCTTATTAATGAATTTCCTTTTGCAGTAACATTCTAAAAAAAGAATAGGTTACCTCTTCTTGAGAAAGTCCCGCTCTGGGTTTGCGCTGGGATGGCCCAAAGAATGCTTTGATGCCAACACCAGCGCCGGCACCTCTAACACGTCCAGGATGCTCTGGGTTACCCAGAGCAACTGTCAATTCATCCCTTGTGCCCTGAGGGATGAACGTGCCTTGTTTCCTCTGCTCGTGCAGCTCCCGCTAATCACCATAAACAGAAATTGGTAAGTTAACACCACAAATAATCAATATTCAAACGATTTCTGTAAGAGTTGTATTTTACCATTTTTTCAGCCGCCTCAGCAGTTACAGGCTTCTTTATTTCACCCTTCTTGTTTTGCCTGCCAGCTATCCAGATATCATGGCGAGGAATGGGTGTGGTAGACTCCTGAGTAGGAGCAGACTCCTGAGTAGCCGCAGACTCCGCCTGTAGTCTTTGGCGAACGCTTGCATAGCCTTTTGGACCCATAGTGTGGTCATGCACATTCAGTGCACGCCTTGCTTTTTGTGCGTCACTGAGGGCCTAGTTAGTATGCACATTAATGATTTGGTTAGTAGCACTAAATGCTAATCTTGAATAGGTGAATACAATGTATATTAATTAAATTAGGAGTGACGCCTAATACCTTGAATTCTTCAGATTTTCTTGAAGCAACAAAATTGTCCCAATCTTCTTTGTCCAAGAAGTTCCATTGTTCAAGGGCTGACTTCTTCTTCTTATCACCCTCTTTTATGTATTCTCTATTCAGATTTGTCCTATAATTCCTAAGCATCTTTCCAGCGCGTTGCATCACATTTTTACGATGCAACTTCTCATCCAATGCAAACAGATTCTGTAAAATAGAAATGTTATTAACTAGTATCCAAAATAGAATTGCAAATAATAGAATTTGTAATCTACAAAATAGAATTGCAAATAATAATAACTCACGCATAAATCCTTCCATATCGAGTCTTTTTTCGCTTGAGGAACTTTATGCCAATTGTCATACTTAACACCACAATGGCTCCGAGTGGTACACCCAAGATAGTTCACAAAATTATTGCGGTTCACTCCAATTGGATTTCCTCCATTATCAAACTCCACCGCCAATTTAGATCCACTACCACTTAGCGCTAATAACTTCTTCAACAGAGTGATGCCCCTTTTCTTGTTAAGTGTCTGGTGTTGCGCATCAAGTTGCTCCAGTGCTTCAGTGGGTACAGGTGCATCAACCTAAAATTTGACAAAAATAAAACACACTAATTTAGCCCAATATAGAAATATAGGATATATGACATAACTAGAAGATAATGAATTTTATAGAAATACAGGATATGTTTTTAGAACTTACATTAGTATCCTCGCCATGCTCATCATGGACTTCATGCTCATCATGGACATCATGCTCATCATGGTCAGCCATCTGAAAATGTCATTAAAAAGGCAAACATTTAGCATTTGTATTAACTAGAAAAAGGCAAACATTTAGCATTTGTATTAACTAGAAAAAGGCAAACATTTAGCATTTGTATTAACTAGAAAAAGGCAAACATTTAGCATTTGTATAAACATACATGTCTCTAAAATTGTGATCTTTTATCAATTAACAATCCTTCATTGTGATCTCCGCGCACATATAAGTCATCATTAGCTTCAATATTTTGTGAAGTTGGCAACCCAACTGAGAATGGACTGGAGTCATCATACTTATCATAGTACTCTTCTTCATCTATAGGATCTTCAATGAACTGTCTTTTACCATGAAGAACAACCGACCATTTATCATTTGCAGGATCATCGATATAGAATATTTGTTTCGCCTGTGATGCCAATATGAATGGTTCACCCTTCTCGCCGATCTTTTCAAAGTTCACCAAAGTGAAACCCAATTCATCCACTATAACTCCTTTGGTGTTATCAACCCAATTACATTTAAATAGCGGAATTTTGAAATCTATGTAGTCAAACTCCCAAATGTCCTCAATGACACCGTAATATGACATTTTAGCTTCACGTGGACTCTTATCCTTTGCACTTGCAAAGTACATAGTCGACGCTTGAAGAGTGACCCCACTATTTTGGACGACACTCTTATCATCTTGGCGCTTTGTGTAATATGTGAATCCATTAATGTCAAACCCTTCATAAGACATAACATTCGGTTTTGGTTTAAAGGCGAGGCATTTGATAGTTTCTGTAATATCATTTGGTGTTTGAGATAGTTGATGTAAGACTTTATCTTCAAACCACTTAGTAAAAGTCTTATTATGCTCTCTAGCAAGCCACATTGAACTTGCTCGAGGATGTTGTCTCTTTATGAAATTGGTATGTTCCTCGATATAAACACTCACTTCTTCCATATTGTGTAAAATATACAAGTGAGCTTGTTCCAACTGCTCACGGCTGATTACTTTCACCCGTGATCCCAAAATTCCTTTGCCCTCGTCAATATTCTTGTCATTATTAGGAGTGTCATTACCACTGAGAAAGTCATTGCAAAAATCCATAACCTCTCTCGCCACATAACCTTCAATAATACTCCCTTCAGGCCGATAACGGTTTCGAACATCACCTTTAAAAACGCTCATGTATCGTTCAAAGGGATACATCCAATGCAAGAAAACTGGTCCCAACATTTTCACTTCCCTAGTCAAGTGGACAACAAGATGTACCATGATATCAAAGAACGAAGGAGGGAAATACATCTCAAGCTGACATAGGGTAACAACCACTTCTCTTTGCAAATTATCGAGAGTATCAGGGTCAATAACTTTGCTGCATAGACTGTTGAAAAAGAAACAAAGTCTGGTAATCGCAAACCTTACATGCTTCGGCAATATAGATCGAATTGCCACAGGCAATATTTGTTGCATTAGAGTGTGACAATCATGAGATTTAAGACCTATCAACTTCAGATCTTTCATTGATACCAATCTACGGATGTTGGATGAGTAACCATGTGGCACCTTAACATTTACCAAGCATTCACAAAAAGTTTTCTTCTCCTTTCTAGACAACGTGTAACAAGCGGGAGGTAAGTATGTTCTTTTATTACCCATTTCACGTAATTCTGTTAATTCTGACCTTATTCCCATTTCACGTAGGTCCAGTCTGGATTTTATCCCATCTTTAGTCTTACCTGGTATATTTAATAGAGTACCAATGATGCTATCACAGACATTTTTCTCAACGTGCATTACATCGATACAATGCCTGACTGTCAAAGAACTCCAATAAGGAAGATCCCAAAATATTGACTTCTTCTTGAATAAAGAATTGTCACTCCGTGTGGCCATACTACATTGTGATTTCTTACCAAATTCATTGACAATGTCTTTTACTCTTTCATAAACAACATCCCCTGGTATAGGTTTAGGTGCACTTCGTTCATCATTCCATCCATTGAATGCTTTGCGCTTCCTACGATACGGATGGAATTTTGAAAGAAACCTTCGATGACCAAGATATACAGTCTTGCCGCCATGTTTTAGTCTTATTGAATCAGTGTTTTCTTCACATATAGGACACGCTTTAGCTCCTTTGACACTATATCCAGACAAATTCCCATATGCTGGAAAGTCATTAATAGTGCAAAACAACATAGCGTGCAAACGAAATGTCTCTTTTGCTGAAGCATCATAGGTCATCACACCTTCAGCCCAAAGTTTCTTTAAGTCATCAATCAAAGGTTCAAGATAAACATCGATATCATTTCCGGGTTGTTTAGGGCCCGATATCAACAATGACAACATAACATACTTATTTTTCATACACATCCAGGGAGGAAGATTGTATATAACAAGCATGACTGGCCAAGTGCTATGTTGGCTGCTCAATGTCCCGTACGGATTCATCCCATCTGTACAAAGCCCAAGTCTTAGATTCCTATCTTCTTCACCAAATTTAGGGTACAATAGATCAATCTTCTTCCACTGTGGGGAATCAGACGCATGTCGTAGGATCCCATCATTATTTTTCTTAACATCTGCATGCCACCTCAGATTCTTCGCATCTTTCGGATTTGCAAACAAGCGTTGAAACCGTGATATTATAGGTAGATACCACAACACCTTGGCAGGAGAACCAGTTTTGAACTCCCCCGAAGTCGTCAATTTATACCGTGACGCACCACATTTTGGACAATCTTTCAAATCTACATAGTCCTTTTGAAATAATACACAATCATTCGGGCATGCGTGTATCTTCTTGGCCTCCATTCCCATTGGGCACAACATTTTCTTTACCTGGTATGTTGAGATTGGAAGCTCGTTTCCTTCAGGAAGCATTTCTTTCAACAAAGTCAACAATGAAGTGAAGCTTTTGTCGCTCCATCTATTGTTAGCTTTCAACTTATACAATCTCAAGACAGCGCTAAGCTTCGTAAACTTAGCACAACCTGTGTATAACGGTATCTCAGCATCATGCACAATGTTTGTAAAGATAGGAGGTGGATCGGTGTGCTCTACCCTACAACTATCCAGCATCGCATCAACGATGTCTGCTGGAACTGGTTCGTTCACATTTACGTCATCAGAGGCAATTTCTTCTTCCACCCAAGCACTGCTATCGACATCTACTGGTTTCGATTTTGAAATTTCTCCATGCCAGTGCCATTCTGTATAGCCTTGTACAATCCCGTTGCACATGACATGACTTTTGATTTCCTCACCAGTGTTGACTTTCAAGTTGTTACCGCAATGCCTACATGGACAGTAGAACCTATCTGTAGGTTTTTTCCTATGTTCCTCGGCAAATCTAATAAACTGATCAAGACCAGATATAAACTCTGGGGTACAACGATTACGAATCGACATCCATGATCTATCCATTCTATGATCAGAGAAAACAAGTATATATTAGGAAACAAGTATATATTAGGAAAAGATTAGGCAACATTTCCCCGTTGTTCTCTAAGTACATATATACTTAGAGAAGAAACGGGGAAATGCCAACAAACACATGTGATGTCATTCTTATATATAATAAATGTGTACCACCTATCCCATCCTTGAACACCTAATCTCACTAGTAAGTGTATAATGGGTATTGGGTTTTCAAGAAAATTTCGGCAGCATTTCCCCGCTATTCTCTAAGTACATATGTACTTAGAGAACAAACGGGGAAATGCTACCAAAATTTTCTCGAAAACCCAAAACACATTATACACTTACATCCTAAGTGAGATTAGGTGTTCAAGAACAGTCCCAAACCGGGGACTATCCAAGATTTACTCCTAATGAGTCAATCTTGGACGGGTTTCTAGGCCAACAAACACATTTGATGTCATTCTTATATATAATAAATGTGTACCACCTATCCCATCCTTGAACACCTAATCTCACTAGTAAGTGTATAATGGGTATTGGGTTTTCAAGAAAATTTCGGCAGCATTTCCCCGCTGTTCTCTAAGTACATATGTACTTAGAGAACAAACGGGGAAATGCTACCAAAATTTTCTCGAAAACCCAAAACACATTATACACTTACATCCTAAGTGAGATTAGGTGTTCAAGAACAGTCCCAAACCGGGGACTATCCAAGATTTACTCCTAATGAGTCAATCTTGGACGGGTTTCTAGGCCAACAAACACATTTGATGTCATTCTTATATATAATAAATGTGTACCACCTATCCCATCCTTGAACACCTAATCTCACTAGTAAGTGTATAATGGGTATTGGGTTTTCAAGAAAATTTCGGCAGCATTTCCCCGCTGTTCTCTAAGTACATATGTACTTAGAGAACAAACGGGGAAATGCTACCAAAATTTTCTCGAAAACCCAAAACACATTATACACTTACATCCTAAGTGAGATTAGGTGTTCAAGAACAGTCCCAAACCGGGGACTATCCAAGATTTACTCCTAATGAGTCAATCTTGGACGGGTTTCTAGGCCAACAAACACATTTGATGTCATTCTTATATATAATAAATGTGTATCACCTATCCCATCCTTGAACACCTAATCTCACTAGTAAGTGTATAATGTGCATTGGGTTTTCAAGAAAATTTCGGCAGCATTTCCCCGCTGTTCTCTAAGTACATATGTACTTAGAGAACAAACGGGGAAATGCTACCAAAATTTTCTCGAAAACCCAATACACATTATACACTTACATCCTAAGTGAGATTAGGTGTTCAAGAACAGTCCCAAACCGGGGACTATCCAAGATTTACTCCTAATGAGTCAATCTTGGACGGGTTTCTAGGCCAACAAATACAATAATAGATATCTACAATGAAGCCATACTCCATACAAACAATATATAATTTAGTGATTGTTCATTCTAATTTATACCAATGTACAAGTAATATAAAGAACAATGTGGATTATATGGGACATAAATTCATTGTTCATTGTCCAACATTAGGTTCAACACTTGAAACATACATTCATTTACAACATAAAAAATTTGTATCATTAGGGTCCATCAATACCTACTATTAATCAGTAATTAACTAAGTATTCATCAATACCTACTATTAATCAACACTAATCAACACATTCATTTCAACACTAATCAATACATTCATTTCAACACTAATCAACAAATCAGTAATTAACTAAGTATTCATCAATACCTACTATTAATCAGTATCTCTAATCATTAAAATCGGCAAGCAGATGAGTAATTGTAAATAACAAACTACGAATTGTTGAATTAAAGTAATCACTAAAGTAATACTAACCAGTAGGCGAGCTCCCAGCAGTGGTGGCAGTGACCGGCAAGCTCCAGGCGGCAGGGCAGCAGTGGTGGCAGTGACCGGCAAGCTCCAGGCGAGCTCCCAGCAGTGGCCGGTGAGCAGCAATGGCCGGTGAGCAGCAGGGAGCGGCAGGAGGCGGCGGGCAGGAAGGCGGCGGAGAAGGAACAGGAAGCGGCGGCGGCAGAAGGAGAAGGAGCAGGAAGCAGGCGGAGAAGGAGCAGGAAGCAGGCAGGCGGAGAAGGACCAGGAGAGGAAGCGGCGGCGGCGCACAGCGGAGGGTCGGGCAGCGTCGTCGTCGGTGAGCAGCGGCGTCGTCGGTGAGCAGCGGCGTCGTCGGTGAGCAGCGGCGTCGTCGGCGTCGTCGGTGAGCAGGGGCAGGAAGTCGGCGGAGAAGACAATGAAACAGGAAAGGGGACCTAAAGTCGATCGATCGTGCGGCTAATAAGTGCACAAAGGGCGTCGGTTATCTAAAACGCCGACGCCTAAGGTCTTCAGCGTCGGTTCCTAATAACAAACCGACGTCCAATTAGAAAAAATTTGCCCTAAATAAATTGGCGGGAACCACTATCGGCGTCGGTTATCTAAGGATAACCGACACCTAAGCTATAAATTTTCGCGCAAATTTTCATCTTAAATAGGCGTCGGGTTTGAGGTAAATAACCGATGCCGTATGTGACATATTTTTTTGCTCGAAAATTGGTTTTGGCGGGCAGTTTTAGGCGTCGGTTTTTTACCAAAAAAACCGACGCTTAATACAAGCGGTACCCGTGTCTTGGATACAGACGTCGGATGACCTAGATGACCGACGTTGAATGTTATAGGCGTCGGTTTTCCTAAATAACCGACGCCCATAAAAGCGACACCTCATCTTCTAGAGATCGTCCCCCATTGAGGATGAGGTCAAGTGACAGGTGTATGCCTTCTCCATTGCAAATAGAGCAGGTGACTTTGGGTTTGATTTCAGATCTCTGTTTAAGGAGTTGTTTCCATAGCCACGGATAGTGGGGATGGATTGGGATGGACCAAATTGAGTCCCCTTGTAGGTATTTATTGTGGATCTAGCGCACCAACAGAGATTCCTTGTAGTGTGATATGTCACATAGATTCTTAAGCAGACCTGATTTAGTCCAGTGAGAGATTTTTTGAATTCCTAGTCCACCCGCCAACTTCGGCTTGCAGATGGTATCCCAGGAGATGGTATGTAAATGTTTTTTGAACTTGTTGTCACACCAAAGGAAGTCACAAAACAGCTTCTCAATTTCTTCTCTAACGCCAGCATGTAGGGGGAAGGAGGCAGTCCAATAGAGTTGATAAGCCGAGAGAGTGGAGATGATTAGTTCAACTCTTCTGGCCATGGACAAGAGGTGCATATTCCAAGACTCCAGTTTAGTCTTTATTTTATCAATTAATGGAATACAGTGCTTTCTTGTGAGTTTTCCAGTGAAGAGTGGCAGACACAGGTAGGAAGACGAGAGGGATTCTAAGTGAATTCCTAGTTCTTTAATCACATCAGGGGATACCTCCTTGCTAATGAAGGTGTGTCTTATCATCAAGTTGAGTTGGAGACCCGAACATTGTCCAAAGTCTTACAAAATGTTTTTTATGGCTTTTACATCAGTATCATCGGCCCTGGTGAAGATAAGCAGGTTATCTATGAAGAGGATATGTGAAATTTTATAGTCCTCAGCAGTAGGAGGGTGGATGGCGTTGTTCTCTTCAGCTTCTAGCATCATGGAGGAAAGTGTCTGCATTCCCATGACGAACAAGTATGGGGTTATGGTGTCCCCTTGGTAGATGCCATTAGTATCCTGAATGATTTGTGTGGGTTCACCATTAAGAAATATTTGAAAAGAGGCAGTGTTCATACACTCTTTAGTCCAAGCCACCTAGTTAGGTGGAAACTTCATTTGAGTCATGACATTTAGAATATGGGATCTATCAATCATGTCATAAGATTTCGACAAATCAAATTTAATGCATATATTTGGATGACCATTCCTCCTATTAAATTCACTGATGATGTTGTTTGCAAGTAAAATTTATTCACCAATCTTCCTGCCCTTAATAAAGGTGAATTCGTTTTGAGAGATGATATCCGGGAGAATGGATGGCAGTCTTTGTGTCATGAGCTTAGTGATGACTTTGTAGCAGATGTTGCATAAAGAAATGGGTTGCCAGTCAGTAACCTTAGATGGCTCCAAATTTTTGGGAATGAGGGTGATAAATGTTTTATTCACCTCTCTAAGGATTCTACCATTTTTAAAGAAATCTAATATTGCCTTTGTGACTTCATTACCAATAATGTCCCAGCATGACTTATAGAAGGTGGTGTTGAATCCATCTGGACCCGGGGCTTTTTGCCCATCAGCATTCTTAATGACTTCTTCTATGTCATTCCTAGTAAAAGGCTGATTCAGCAGCTGCAATTGGGCGCCCGTAAGCTTGGGTATATTGTGGAACCTCCTGCCTATGTTGTCGGCCTTGTTCTGATTAAAAAGATTTTTGTAGTGCTCAACAAATGCTCTTTGAATAGCATCATTGTCATTCATAGTTTCGCCATTGTGGTTGATACTACGGATTGCATTATGAGATCTTCTGGTCTTAAGGGAGGTGTAGAAATATCTTGAATTTCTATCTCCTTCCTTGAGCCAAAATATTATGTACTTTTGTTTCAGCAGGGATTCTTCAGCATCAGAATCCTCTTTTGCTCTATTAATCGCGTCTCTTACTAAAGAATAGAGGGTTTCATCATCTGGATTAAGGTCAGATTGTTCTTGGGTCTTAATAGCTTCCATTTTCCTATTCTTGGCATTGTCCCTGATATCTCCAACTCTTTCTTGGTTCCATCTCTTAAGGTGATTTTTGACGGCCTGTAACGTTTTGCAAAGAATAAACATGGGGGTCCTGACAACCTCTGTATTCCAAGCATCAAGAACAATATCTTTGAACCCATAGACCTTTGTCCAGTGATTAATAAATCTGAAGGGCGCTCTTGTTTTAGGAATATCCATACCAAAGTGCAGCATTAGAATGGAGTGGTCTGTGACAATAGAAGAGGTAATTTGGACCCAGAACTCCAGAAATTCATCATGGAATTCTTGATTGTATAGAGAACTATCTATTTTAGATTTGGAATTATACTTCCCCTCGTGGTGGTTGTCCCAAGTATAATACGGGCCTTTGGTATTGCTTTCGAAAAGAGAGGCATCAGTGACTGATTGGTTGAAATCCTTCATGGACCTGCTCGAGGGCTTAGATCTACCACATCTTTCGAATTCATAGTGAACAACATTGAAATCTCCCAAAAGAGTCCACGGGCCAGCCACAACATGGCTAATACTGACTAATTCAATCTTATAGAAGCGCAAAATAAAATAACATGTTGTACCTCATCACCCGCTCGACAGCCTCAGTGAAATAGATTCACCTAATACATGCCAAGATGAAGAACAAACCTCTCATCTAGGACCAAGTCCACATGATCCTACTTGCACCACCACAATTCTTGCACAAATTAAACATCAATCAAAGATTTCATAAATCAAATAGGAACTTGACAAAAGAATATACAAGCATAGTATGGAAAATCCTTATTCCTCACATCATCAGCCACATCTTGGTCATCCATGATAGGGTCCTCCTCACGCTCATCACGAGCCACCATCTGCAAAAGTGTGATGGCAACAACATAAGATTCCCATAACAATTATAATCATATCAATCGCGTAGTGGAAGACCAAGAAAATGTCAAAACAATAACATTAATTAGATCGGCTCAATCGCACAATGGAAGACCAAGAAAATGTCAAAACAACAAAATCAGTCGGATCACAAATCAGAATGTGCATTCGGGTCATCTTAAACCTCCGAACTGCATACAACATCGGGAAACCAAAAATTTGCTTTCACCATCTAGGGCCAAAATGGTAAAAACAAAGTGTAAAAGTAGAGATACCTTCTTGGATATGGATGTAGCTAAATCTACACGAAGAAACACCAAAACATGTGATATGAAGCCTCACCACCACTAGAGTTGGCCAGCTCATTATTGCACCATATCTAACTAGAAGAACATTACAATTCATTGGGTTTATGTTGGCAGATGGTAGCAATCTATTGGGCAGACTCGCTCTCATCGTTGCGATCATCGCCTTCGTTTGATCAAAATGATTCACCGCATAGCTCGAGTGAAGAAAATATGGAAAGGATGTTGAATCCTCCTCTAATTTTTCTTTATTAAAAACAAAAACTTTTACAAAAATAGAAAATGGTCCCAAGATTTTTATCATATTTTCTAGATGCTTCTAAAAATTATAAAAAACATGGAAAATTAGAAAAATAATACAAATAAAATACAAAAAAATTACAAAAAAATGAAAAATCGAAAATTCCCTCTCTCTCAAGGATGATTATTCTTTTATTTAACTATGATCACTAAGGTCCTAGACTGCAACCTAAAACTAGACCATCATTGTGCCTTTGCTTTCAAATCTTTTGAGGGTCCTGGACCATGACCTAAATTGGGATATTACCTCACCTTCTTTTATATACATATAGATCCCTAGATCATGATCTAAAACTAAGCCAACTCAATGCCTCATTATATATATATATATATATATATATATAGGGTCATGGAATACAACCTAAAACTATACCAATCATGTTCTTCATCTTTCAATCTTTTTGTTCCAAGATCATGACCTTAAACTGAACCAAAATCATGTTCTTCAAATCAAATCTTTTGACGGTTCCAGACTGGGACCTAAAACTGAACCATTGCCTTGTTTCAAATTTCATATCTATATACGGTCATAAATCATGACCCTAGACTGAACCAAATTGTGCTTTCACTTCTCTTGACAATGTAGAATGATGAATTGAAAATAAACCTAATTACTAGAACCTTTAACGATGATCCTAAATCATGACTTAAACTACAATATCCAAGAAGAGAACTAGAGAATCAAGGATATTCACTCATCAACACTCTAGTTGAAAGATGATGAACCAGTATAGGAACTCATCATGGAGATCACCTTTAATAGGATGATCAGCTAATACCTAGTCTCGACTTATTTGGATACTTTGAGAAGGTAGACAGTTGATATATATAGTCACTGGCCAAAAGGCCACCTTAAGTTTGGGATCTTGTCTAATGCTCAACCACCAATATCAATGATTAAATCCCTATACCAAATAGTAAAAAGCTCCATATTGTGCCTTTTTAAGAGTTCTGGTCCTGACTCTGAATTGGCCCACTCTCAACGGAAAAAAAAAACTAAAGATGCATAGGAGAAGGGATGATTACTCTTTCTCAATGATTTTTACACAGAGGAGCAGATAGCCATTCTTTTTCACGTTTATCATCTCTTGATATTATTTACTTTTAAAAAATCACCAATTCCATCAACTTTTCACATCCATGTTTTTCTCACTAAGGGATGACTTAGTGAGATAATCAAACATGCATTGATTTAAGAACCAAAAGCAATGATGAGAGTGGTTTTTTATGGCTATAAACCTCAAATGGCTTAACAGAACTCTAGGGGAATGAATGATTGGTCACATATAGGTAAGTGTCTACGTCCAAGACTACCCTTACTCTAGAGAAATTATTTATACCCAATCTTATTTTCATTATGAATAGCTATTTCAATTATCCTTCGAAAAAGATATCACCAATGTTTTTCCACTCTCAACAAGGTTTGTTGGGACATCTTTGATGAGTCCAACTTTCTCGGCCTTTCATGAACAAAAATGGGGATCAGGCTTAGCTCAATCATGTGGTTCTCAATCTTATATTTAACCTTGACTTGAGAGGTACAAACTATTGACACCCCATTTTTTCTCACTTAGTAAAAATTTATGATCAATGTTAATTCTCTAGCTAATAATGGATCCCATTCTACATTCCACAGATTTTCCAAATTTGATATTTTTCTCACTTTTTTGTGTTTTAGTCCACCCATTTTCAGTCACTTTTACCTAGTTTGGTGATTTCTATAAAGAAACCTTCTTAACCACCAAAAGTGCAATTTTATCTTCAATTCTACTTTTCACAAGCTCTTTTTATAGATTGCCTAGTTCAATTAACCAAGATGTAATATTCCCTTTTTCATGGATATTCAATTGTTTGCTCTTGATACATCTGATGGATAATTGGAAACTATCTCTCTCTATGGTTTTTTAAATTTTCTCCTTAACATTCCTAAAATTACTAAAAAATCTAGAAACCAATTTTTATCCAACTGGGACATCTAGAAAATCTTAGCCATCCACCACATGCCACATGGTAATTCACCTTGATCCATAACTGCCGACCAATGTGGTGCATCAGGGTGATCCATCTTGTGTTCTAAAAGGTTCTGTCCAGAACCTTGAACCTAATATCCACCTATAAATAACCCCCAATTATCCACCATATTTTGGGACCCTTCCAAACCTCCTCAAGCCAAAGGATCTAATACCTCTCTCTTTTATTTCTACATTACTCATGACCAGAAGATCCTTCTTCTAACACCACCTATCATGTTGGCATAAGTAGACTATTAAAATGGTAATTATAATTGTTATAACTACTTTTCTTTGCTATATTGTTTGGTTACAATTGTTCTATTATTCTTTCTTTGAATGAGATAGTATTTGTAGCTTATGCCTGATAATTATCCCCGAAGTCCTATGCATTGGTCCTAATCACCCTTGAGGGATCTCCATCATGGGAGATCTTAAGGTTATTAGGACCCCAATTTTCCTAAAAATAGGACTTTTAGAGTAATTAAGGAAAGTGCATGGACATCTCCATCCCTTAAAGCCTATCGATCAATAAAAATATATCTTTTATATTTTTCTTGTTTATTTTTTTATTTTCTAGGATCTCTCTTTTCTTTGCAACCACCTAAAAAGTGGCTCGATACCATTCTACCAGGTGAGATGGGGGTGCTAACCCTTCCCCACCCATAACAAGACTGCCAAGCCTGGTTTTTTTGGGCTTATCCTAATATTTTATTTTTCTTATTTATTAAAATTAGATGATGACTCATCTTTCCATTGTGGCTTCAATGATTTATCATGTTTTTCCTCATTTCTAATATAAAATGTGGTGGTGAATCTAAATGCAAATCTTTAGTTTTCCATGCGACCATAGAAGAACATTCCGCTGCCAAAAAGATATGGATCTCTTCCACATTTTTTGGGCAGGGTGCAACATTTAGATTTTATATATATTATACCCATTTGAGGATTATTTAAAGGTTTATATAAATGTGTTTTGGACGTACAGATACAATACATGGGACCCTTTGCCTTGGACATAGATAAGGAAGTCAATCACTGTCCTCTACAAGTTTTCCTACATTGGTGTAATCATATGATTTCTAAATAGCACGTATTTGATACATCATATATTGATGTTGCTAAATATTATTGTTGATGGCTTTACATGATACCCCAATCCTTCTGCTGCAAAATGCTCTAGATTCATTAGGATGAAATATTTAATATGATTTAATAAATCCCTTAAATTAAATAAATAAATGAAAAATAATTAGTGGGATTCGAATGCTTTATCACATTAACATGAAATCAGGGACCCCAAAAACCTTGTCTTCACAAAATCTGATAAACAAAAACTAAAGATATGTATTGAGGTTTAGAAACAAATAAATGACTTGCATTGTCATTTCAGTGATCTAGTAGAGCATCAAGTATTCTAGTAAAACACAGATCATGCAAAATGTTAAACTCGAGACCATGGAATACCATGACAAACATATAGTAGTAGCGATGTTATATAGCCATTCATTTTGCAAAGAGTCATATTGTTAAGCAATCATCTTTATAGTATAGACACATGTGACATCTCTCCGACCTATGAGGAAGGCAGTGGTAGACAACTTCACCTACAACAATGGATCATAAAAGAACCACAACCATCAATACAAGGGATCCAAACAACAACATAAATAAAGAAAACATGTAATCAAAGACACTACCAAATAGTTTACTTTCTTGTCCAAGAAATTCTAAGCACTCAAAATATATGATTATACCTTATAATTTATATTCACTTAGCATACTAGGATATAGTTAACAAGAGATATAATTTTATGTTGTTTTAGGAACAATAATCGATAGCACATTTAAGTGTTTGGAAACTCAAGTGATTACCCAAATAGATAATGAGGTTTATTTGTTTTCACTATTCAAGCATATGATACTCTACCAAGTTCATATCTATGCCAAAAGGCATAGAAGTCCAAAACAGTAAGAATAACAGCCATCACACCATCCTAATATGACTAACATTTACAATATAAAAATTTTAGAATTAAAGAACTTGAAAAAATGTGCATTGTTTCAACACAACAAGATCTAAGTTGCTTTTGCAGCATTTTGTTTTGCCTACTTCTTTGTATTTATAGTAATTTCATTGAACTTCTAAAATGAGTGAAAAGATTTACCTGTCAAATATATCTCTAAAACTATGGGATCACATGTGCAATACAAAAATGGAATTCAATGATAAGATATTTGAAAAACTAGTAATATAAGGATAGGAACTAAAATGCAATACATGCATTTTGAACATATACATGTGTCCACTAAGCCACATATGCATGCATCCATTAAGAAAGCAACATTAAATTGCAAGACATTCTTAATAAGTTAAAAAACTTACTTCCTTTTGGAACATGGAGTTACATGTTGAATTCACCAAGTCCATCATTAACGGTTTCCACTTCATATTCACCCATCATTTTAAAATAGAATTTTGTAACAACTTGTCGTAAGCAATTTAATAATAATAACATAAGTTGGTACTCCAAGGGCCATTTTGTCTTTGTATATATTATCTAGATTAGATAGTGCCTCATTTTGTTGATACTTCTTGCATGACCCTTAGTTTATGCATTCCCTAAAAACACTTATATTTTCTACCACCATTAGAAAGAGCTCGAAATTACCTTCTTATATATCGACTATTTGTAGAGCATGATTTTTTCCCATAATCCACCCCTTCCTGTGTGACAGCTACTTGTTAGCTACATGCCATCTTCTTGATGACATGGCAGTCAAATTAGCCTCTCCCAAACACCACCACCCCCACATAGCATAAACAACTCCCCTTGAATAGCAAAATAGAACTATTAATGATGAGGGAAAGCTTCAACTCAACTTTGATGAGAAATAATATGGTTTATGGATTATCACTGGCACCATAAGTATTTAATCAATGTAGATCATACGTTCAAGTTAATGATGGCTTTAAACAAGATCTTATGAACAAGATGTTAATGATATTTTATCATTTTTTTCTTTTATAGATATCAATATGATCATTCAATTTCTTTGTAGAAAGGTTCTTCTCAAGTTGTTATTCTTACTGTTAATGTTGATGACCTTATTAATTTTTGTAGTGGTACTGCATTTATATTTTCAAGTATGATCCCTTTCTACGTTCATTTCTAAGGGCCTGTTAAAGAGTGTATACTTCTTGGATACTGAGGTGGTCCAAAATGGTTATGCAATTGTCCTCCCACAAAGAAAATTTACGTTGGTTATGTTTTAAGGAAGAAGTATGTTAGTCTTACTAGAGTTCGCCTTATCCAATTGTGCCTTACTTAGTTTCCACAGTCAAGTTGCAGTCCAACATTGGTTTCCAATTTGATTCTTGTTCATATTCTAAAAGCTAATAACATGGTGTGAACTATAGAATCAGGATTTCATCTACTTTGACTTGTATGGTCAGTAGCTACATGTTGTACTTCTACATGTTAAATTGTCATCCACAGATCCACAAGTGATGTTTTCCTATATCTTTGATGAATTGTACATATTTTTAGTGGAAATGATGACTCCATTTGTAGTGATTTATTAATTTTGGACGATGACAGTGATACTTAAATACATGAGGGAACAATTTATATGTATGACATGATTATATATATATATCAATTTTAACTTTCTATTAGTTGATGAAGTCGTGTCTCACATGTATGTTTGATCATGCCCTCATAATACATATAATATGTTGTTTAGGGATCTCTTCCGCTACAATCTAATAGTATACTTGAACATAGTACTAGTATTTGATGCCATTTCAGATTCTCCCACCAAAAACCTACAATTTTGTAAGAAGAGGAATTAAGTTTTCAGAGTATTGTAATGTGAGATTACACAACAAAGATGGATTCTGAGCATTCTGACTTTGAGTTTTGTTTTAGGTTTATTTCTCCTTCCAAATTTTATTCTCTATAGGTATTCACATAAAACTTCAATATTTATTTGTTTTGCACATAGTTATCAACCTATGCACCTAGGTGGTCCATTGGTGGAGTAATTATATTGATAATGGATAATGACTAGAAGAATATAATTAATAAGGATCTCAATAAGAATCAATAGAATCTAAAATAAGAGTTTCTAATTTGCATCTTCTAGTGACATGAAAAATGAATTTTGAACATACCAAAGATGTTTTCTTACCTAGAAACTATATATAACTCAGTTCAGTGAATGGCAATGACAATAGCAACTTATTATGAGCATTTTTGGTGAAGATTGATGTAGCTTGTTGGGATCTCCTCTCTGAATACCTTTTTTTTAAGTCTCCATGATTTTAGTGTGTGGCACTTATAGAACCAAAAAATAAAATCTTCACAACAACCAGTGTGGCTGATGTGACAAGAACCATCTAGTCAATGGCTTGCATCTTAATTAAACATTTCATAAGTCCTTCCAATATGTCATTAAGATTAAGGACGTACAAGTTAACCCAACTGCGACAATATTCCATGAATTATAAACAAAATTACCATTATAGGTATAAGAATCATGATACACTTTCACATATCTATTTTCATAATGCATGTACCACAATGATTTGGCTCATGTTATTGATATATCATGTGTGTTGTTGAAAATATCATAGGAGTCCTTAGTTTCTTTTGTGGATGACAATTTAACCATATTGTGTGATACATTATCATCTATATGTGTTTATGATGGAGAAAAATACATGCTTGTCACCAAATGTCCCACCATGAGCCTCCTCTATTATGCAACCTTTACCATCATACAAATTCCTTCCCCGTATGGCCAAATTCACTTAGCTAGTAAGAACTTAATAAGTCTTAATGAAGGATCTAAGTTTGAATCATGTTGAAAGGCACTCTACGAATGATATTTTACATTTATTGGGTGTGGTAGGGGGTCACCGACCACACACTTTTAGGCCCTGAGAGTTTACTATGTTGGTTTGGGTCCAGTAGTGGCTCTTCCTGGGATGGGTTCGCTTGTAAATCAACATGAAGAAATAGTGAACAATAGTTACATAGATTCAAAACTAAATACATTAGAATGAGTGAGAAATTGGAGTGAAAGGAATTATCATAGGTGAATTGGGGTGATGAATTAAAATAGGTTCAAAAACAAGCCTATTAAGATGAGTGATAAAATGGGGTAAAATTCCCATTTTAAATTGCTTACAAACCTAATTGTGTCACTTTCATTGTTTAGGGGTATCTGACTCTTTTTATAGTAATTGTGATAGAAGAAAGCCTTTTTAAAATTATTAAAAAAAATATCTACAAGAACATGCATACCACTATATATAGCCAGGGAAGAATTCATTGTATTCACCTAGACAAATGGATCATCCACAGCTACAGAGCCATCCTAGACAGACTTCCTACCTTGGAGAGAATGTCTAGATGGGGATATACTTCAGATGACAACTGCCTTTTTTGCAAATAGGATGTTGAAACTAGCAAGAACATGTTCTTCGATTGCAGATGGACAAAAAAGATGTGGAAGATCATCTGCCTAAGAAAGAAATGGGGGTAGGATGTGCCTAACGACTTGACTGAAATGTTCCTTTGGGCAAGCTCAAGTTTCCTTCACAACAAACCCATGTGCAGCTTTGCCACCCTCTGTATTACTGGATCCATCCACTCGATTTGGGTTGAGAGAAACAAAAGGATCCATGATAACAAGGAGAGAAACCTTAATAACTTGTTAGACTCCTTTTCTAAAGAGTTACACTCGCTCATCAAGATTAGGTTTGAGATTTTGCATAGACTCAGTGCCAATACATGTTTATACTGGGGTTTTTGTATTTAGATACCCACGTACAGTTTTTCTTCTTGTACCCATGTTAGGGTGCCTCTCTTTGTATGTATAGTTCTATATACACACCCTTTTGGATTAATATATTTACCTTACTCCAAAAAAATAAAGGAAAACATCCACTAATATTACCAAAAATCATACCAAACAAGGACCTTGACTAGTTTAATTTCACTTGCAAAAAAGAGAACATTCAAAAGACAACATACTAGTCTACATCTTAACATCATGTCTAGCAGCATAGAGATAAGCTAGATGGAGAATAATTACAAAGTTAAAATTACAAAATGGAGCTAAGATAAGCATGGGCTTCAATAAGGATCACAAAATCCTCATAAATAATGTTCAAGAAGGTTGTGCCTTCCATTGGCTAATGTGTCACAACCCTATTTGTAAAAATAGAATGTTGTACCTTCCAAGAGAAAAACATCATGGCATAGAACTGAAAACCATGTATGTCTATGAAGTAGAGGAATGTGGCTAGTCTGTTGCAAACCATTTAGTGAAAATCAAAGGTTTTGTTCTTATCTTTACAATGTTATTATTAATGTTGTTACTAAGTAGTGCTCGAGAGTACATGCATATGAACTGGGTGAGCACATGCAAATGCAATGGATCTAGACAAAGGAGAACATGCAAATTCACTTTACATTAGTAGGAAACCATAACCAGAGCACACCCTAAGAAAGAAGTAGAAAATAAGACATAAATAATCCAACATCCAATTGAAAATCACATTTTCTAAATACTATGAAATTCACATTCACAATCAACTAAATATAATAGTGAATGATACTACTATGTATTTTATATATATTATCAAATCCACATTTGCAACCAACTTAGTGAAATAATGAATGGAACTGTTTAATATTTGTAAAATCTTGTCAATTCCAATGAATGGTCAAGCTATATATTGACCAAATGACAAATATTTTGGTAGATCATCTCCAAATGGTTCACCTACAATTTTAGAGAAAAATTTAGTATGTAGACCTATTTCATTGAGATTGTAATAAAAAATTACCTAACAAAGTGTAACTTCTTTGGCCAAGTGATCATTGTCCCAATTGCATCTTCAATGACTTGGTATTGGCCAAAAGACCTAATCAATTTATCACGAGGCTTGATTGATACATGACACACATAAAATATGTATGTAAAATGCAAATGTATTTGTTGATTGATATAGGACAAATGAGTCTCAAATTATCAAACACGGGGAATTGTGAATCTAGAGACTAGTACTAACTAGAAACCATTCAGATATACTAAAAAAGGGTAGTTTGATAATTCAAGGTATGAATTGAAATTAACACATCAATCAATTGGAATGGATTGTGAACAGAAAAGTTGTATTATCTAGGATTACAGTTTGATGATATTAGTCATACATTATTTCTTCTTACCTAAAACTAAACTAGTTTTTCTTTTAGAGCTAGCTATTTATTGCCAACAATACCCACACTCACAATGTAATATATTATCCAGTCTAGTTACAAACCCACTTTCATTGATTCATATAAAATATCAAACACATTAGGTTACACTCTGGACGTTAAACCTAATAGCCGCTAGCTTGTTTTTGTAGTGATTATTAATTATGATAATGATTACTTTTCCAACTAGTGACCCCACTTATCTAGTGATTAGAAATATGTAGCATAGAAAGAAGGGGACCCAATATGGGATCCATTCTTTACTTGACTAAGATATAAAACCATCATATTCTTAAAATGGAGGAAAGGAGGAAAATCATTATTTATCAAATGGTATATGTATATCACAGAGCCTAGAAGTTTATAAAGTAATAGAAACAAAACTATAGAAAAGTTACATCATAATACAACTACAATTTTTTCCTCATCGTAAAGTGGTATAGCAAGGTAAAAAGGTATACACCATATAAACATAATAACATACAAGACCTATTGTAGAGGGAACCTAACTATTTCAATATATCCTCAAGTTCATAAATATGATCTTTTTTATTCCATGTCCTATAATGTACCTACACCTGAGTGGAAGGGGAATATCATCCAGAAAATAAGAAACAAATCCATGTATGAATAAACACTGAGGATGTGCATATAAACAAAATTTGGGCATTTTACAAGTATAAAAAAGGTGTTCTCATCAAAAAATAGCCACACAGAAGTTCATACTGAATATACCTAAGATAGGTCTATAATACCATAGGATCATGGCCTAAAAGTAAGGTTGAAAACGCACACCCTAGTCTGAATACATGTGTCCTATATAAGTATGGTTGTACATAAGTACAATTATTATAGATATTCTTGTCAAACATGCATGCACAAACAGAGTGGAAAGACTAGCATTACAGTCATAATTCACATCAAGTCTTAAAAGCTGAACAAGATTAGTCAAAGGACCCATCTGAATAGGAGAATTCAATGTCCACAACAGTTCATAAGATTTTAAAATTAGTAAATATGGATGTTTAATTTTAGATTTCCAAAATGAGAAGTAGTCAATTAAATGCCTCAATATAGGAACTTAGATGATAGTCATGACAATACCAGATATAAAGTAGGGATTGCACATACTTGGTCTTCCCATCTAACCCTATCTCTAGGGGTAAAGTAACAACTCTCTAATATTTGACAGCGAGATATCTACAAGGTACAAGGTACAATAACATTGATACTATTTTAATAGCAATCAAATGTTTTCCAATTTGTGTTATTTAGAACTAGATTATCTAATTAAGTTTTAGATCACTTTTAATTATAAGGTTCATTTCTAGTCGCATAATTTAGATATGTTTAGGTTACAAGTGGGTGGGTAATGATAAATATTTTTTCCAATCTAGGTCTTTAATTTATTATTTCTCTAATACCATATGATTCCATATTATTACTGGCATCATTTAGCATGTTAGGGTTTACACACAATTTATTAGTAAATTCTTGAACATGCCATAAATATGAGTATGTACTACTAGATAAATGAAAGTATATTCTAATATTAGTCTAAGCCAAAATGTCATGCATAGTTATGTGTATAAAGCAATATTCTTAATAATATTCCTTATATCATATCCCATCCCATTTAACATAGGTAAACCTCAACAAAGGTAAATCTCAATAGATTTATTTCTTATCTTCATATGCATTACTAACTACCATCAAATCTATATACACATTTATGGGTATCTAGGGCTTGTATGATATATGATAAGAATGGTATTAGTATATTGAGTTTTCTTATTAAAAAATAATTAAGTTTGCAAATAACTTCTTAACAACTTATCCACCCAATCTGACTCACTAGTATAAGCAAGTTCTATATCTAAAGTCATCTATTAATCATCTTAATGAATAATTAAGATATCATCATTTGTTGGTCCACTAAATCTAATAGTTAGAGTGGGTATAGAATGTTTATAAGATAGATATTTATATTAATGGATGCTAATATACCTATGTATATGTTTTAGAGGTTCAAGATCAGTTAAAGTAACCAATATTATGTGTTTATGTTCCATACTTTCTGATTGTCATCAATAAGTCTTTCAAGTGAAGAAGATCAACATACCTACAGTAGGAAGAACCATATTAATTTGATTTGTATGTTGATCGAGGACATTGGTTAAACTAGATTATGCCATCCTCCTCATCTTCTAGGGTTAACCAAATACAACTCCACTAGTGATTCTCACTACTGCATTGGATTGTACGCTATCTCATCATCTGGTTGTTGTCAAACTCCTAGACAATCTCTAGAAAAAGATGTGAGCATGAATATTGGAGGAAGATCTTATTCTATTCTCTATAATGAAACTTCAATGAGGGTGTGAGTACGAAAGTGGTAGGGTTCTATTTTATGGGTGTTTTAGGATGTTGTCATGGTGGTGACGAGGAGATTAGGAGGAATTAATGTTATTAGATATGCATCTGAAGATCTCTGCCAACAACCTGGAACTACATTTCTCATTCTCATGTGACTGATGAAAGGAAGGGAAAGAAGGAAAGGTTCAGGTGGTGATTGTGTTGTAGTGATGGTGGTTTTTGAGTTTGAAGTAGATGGGAAGTTTGGTAGAGGTTGAAGATGAGGGTGGTTTTGTGGCGTATTAGTGGTGATGCAGGTTCACTAGTGGAAAATCTATGTTTGTCAAGATGTGAGGGAATGAGGGAAGCTTCCAGGTAGAACTAGAGCTTGACTTTGTAAGCTACCAACAATAAGAGATAGAGGATAAGGGTGAGAAGGTAGACTATTGAAGGTTTTGTGTTAAATGATAAGGAACCATGAGGAGGAAAAGGAAGAAGAGAAGAGAAAGATAGGAGGAGAAGGAGGAGGAGTAGGAGAAGTAGTGAATCATTACTTAATTGATCCTAATATCTCACAATAAATCTTGAATCACTACCGCCACTCCTCAAGCCATGGAAGTATGTAGTAATCGTAAAGATGGTCAGAGGAAACATAGGCTTCCAAACCTTGATCAACTGCCTCTCGATCTTGTGGACACCAAATGAAACCTTCAGAGAAATTGATCTGGAGATGGGATATTACATAATCCAACTGGATAATGAAATTGACTTCATTAAGGCAATGACCGGAGGACCATCGACCGTGTTAAGAAACTATCTCTCAGTACAATCCTAGTTGCCAAAGTTTAGTCCTTCAAACCCAAACCCACGCAATCTTGTGGTGTGGTTGTGGGTAAAGGATTTGGGGGTGTATTTGTACCAAAACCAACTTCTCACTGGTAGAGGCAACCTAGTTTGGAAGATCATCAAGATTGATGCAACAACAGCCACTAGCTATCATGAAAAATTCACATGCCTTGTCGTGGAAGTTGACACCACCAAACCTTTTCTATCAACAATCTTACTCAACGAAGAGCATTACAGACTAGAATACAAAAATCTACCAGTGTTCTGCATGAAGTGTGGTCAGCTAGGACACTCTGATAAAGACTGCACCTATGTGAAACCATTCATTCCAACTGAAATCATCATCATCTGAAGTGATAGAGCTCTGCTCTCCAATCACTTATATAGAGTCGATCAACGCCCCCAAGCTCGCACGAAGACTGCTTGTGAAGAAAGGTGATCAGAATGTGGATAAAGGAGTTAAATATACCACAACATACTACAAGAATGATGAAGGCCCACCCAAAATGACCTTTGAAGTAGATCCAGACAACCATTAAAAGACTGACTCTAGAATAGCCTCTGAATGGAAAACAAAGGTGAATCAAAAACACAAGTACAAAGTCCCCTTGTGGCCTCCACCAAATCAAATGAAAAACTCCTCCAGAGATGCAAGATCCAAAGAAGCATCCCCAAGAGATACTACTATAATTCTAATCAATGATGAGACGTCTGAAGGAAGAGACAACATTCCAAATAATGGCAATGCTTTCTTGTTTGGAGGATCGTACAGCCAACCAACATCAAACATCCCTCGGGATAAATTCTTTTAGGGAAATAGCAACCAAGCCAGTGGAGGTTTTATTCTGTGTAGTAGGATGGTTATATACCAAAATGCAGTTATTAGCCTGGGGAGAGAAAGAAAAAAAAAGGAAGGCTTGCTTGAAAGGTAGGCCAACTAGAGTAAACTAGTGCCAAACAATAGCTCAACTTTGTTTTAACTCCCAGGACATGGAAGAAGCTAAATCTAATGATGTAGGGACTGGTCTTGATGAGGATGATCAATCCCAAGGCCTCCTCACAACCATCCAGTAATCCCCACCCCCTTCTTTTATCATATGTCCTTAATGACTAACATCCTTTGTTGGAATGTCCAAGGAGCATGCTCCACGGACAAAATTCATTTATTAAGAGAATACAGAGTCACATACAAACTGCATATCCTAGTTCTACTAGAAACTAAATGTAGTGGTATCTCTACTGAAAATGTAATAAAGAAAATTGGCTTTCCCTCATCACATCGGGAGGAAACACTGGGCTTGTCTGAAGCCATCTGGGCCCTTTGGGATGAAGCATGATGCAACCTTGAAATTAAACATAACCATCGGCAACTCATCCAATGTAGAATTAACAATAGTTGGAGCATCACCTTCGTATATGGAAGCATGTCCCCTACCAAGAGGAAACTTCTATGGACAAGACTTACATAGATTTCACAAAACATCTAGGAAGCTTGGGCTATAGTTGGTGATTTTAACACCATGCTCAACATATCAAAGAAATGAGGTGGTAGACACTTTGATCGTTGTAATAGACATTTTTTCAACACCCTACTCCAAAGCACAGATTTTGCTGAGGTTAAAATGAGCACTCACTTCTTCACTTTTAAATGCCTGCAGTTGCTTGAGAAATTGGATAGGATCATCGCCAATGACCAATGGCTCACTACTGAAGGAGGCTTCAACTCCATCGTCCTCCCAAGACTTCATTTGGAACATAATCCCATACTACTGTCAAGCTCTCCTACTGCAGACCCAAGGCCTACCTAGTTCTCAACCACTTCCACAAGCTTATGGAACAACATGATGCAAGCACTCCCAGTGCAGACAACATTGCTTCTTATATTCGTTATTTCTCAACTCATACTAATCAAACCTTAAATGGCGTCGCCCGGACACCCGGTCTTGAAGAGAATAAGAGAACGGCTTTCCTTATGTCCCCATCTAAATCCTCTGGCCCAGATGGAGTATATAATGACTTCATTCAATCATAGTGGGACAACTTAGCAACTCCATTATCCTCACTATCCAGCAAGCCTTCAATACTGGAAACATTGATACCAAACCAGCATATGCACACATGATACTCATCCCCAAGACAAGACAAAATCAAGTGATGCTCTGAATTGTAGCCAATTTCTCTGAACAACTCATGTTTCAAACTGATATCCAAATTATGGTCGAGTGGCTGAAACCCCATCTACCTTTGTGGGTCTCAAGCAACCAGTCCAGTTTCATCCCCGAACATTGTGTCAATGATAATATAATTCTGTTACAAGAGGTGGTACACTCAATGAAACAAAAATTTAATGGCAAGAAGTGGGTCAGTATTAAGTTAGATCATTCCAAGGCTTTCGATCGTATGAGTTACCCCTTTGTAAAGGACACTCTCATGAAGATAGGACTATCTTCTATAATTGTATCATTAATCATGGTGATCATTACTAGTGGGAGAACCTCAATACTCTGGGAATGAGTTCAATTGCCCCTTTTTCAATTAGTGAGGGGGGTCTGACAGGGTGACCCCCTTAGCCCATATGTCTTCATCATTTTCATGGAGAGGATCTTCCAAGCAACCAATTAGGTTGTCAATGACAATAACTAGAAACCTATTATGTTAATAAGACATGGAACTCCTCTCTCTCACTCTTTCTTTGTCGATGACATTCTTTTGTTGGCTGAAGTGAGTCCATAGCAAGAAGAATCATTCTTGATGTTATCAACAATTTCTCTAAGGTGTTAGGCCAAGTCATTTTCAAAAAGAAATGTTGATTCTTCTTTTCATCGAACACCTTGCACTTTGAGAAATGACGCTTTTGTAGATAGTTTGATATTACAAGCACCAATGACTTGGGGAGGTACCGTGGTGTCCCAATCCTCCATCATCAACTCAACAAAAATAGCCACCAACACATCTTAAATAGCATCAGAGATTGCATGACCAGCTGGTCTGCACGACACCTTTCAATGTCTGATAGAGTCACCCTTTCTAAGGCAACTCTCCAAGCGATCCCATCATATACAATGCAAACCATGAAGCTCTCACCTCCCCTCTATGATGATATTGATAAACACATCAAAAATGTCATCTGGTTTGGAGGAATAAAACAGAAGAAACTATCCTTAGCCTCTTGGAAAAAAGTCAACTCCCAAATCTGAGGGTGGGATTGGCATAAAGAGTGTAAGGAACCAAAACACATCTCTTATGTTAAAGAACGTTTGGTCATTCCTAAACAATCACCCAACTTAATGGATGCAAGTCATGAGAGAAACATACATGAAGGGTGACACTGTCATCAACAAACCCTGCTCCTCAGCCTGGGCCTTTATCAGAAGAAACATTAACGACATCAATAATTCCTTCCACAAATCCATCAACTTGGGCATAGACACCAATGTTTGGTCAGATAAATGGCATGTCCATCCATGATATCAACCCGAACTAGAGTATTTTGGAGGAACTTAATGACATGCATGTTAGCTCCATGAGACTACAGAATGGTGAATGGGACTCTTCCTTCATCCATGCCTTCATGCCCCCAGGTGCTTGGGATGCTATCCAGTATATCCCACCACCTACTGATGACTCAAAGCCTGACTTCTGGGTTTGGCCTCATGAACCTATGGGTAATCTTACAGCAAAATTAACATACAACTGGATCACATCAGAAAATGTGGCTCAAACTCAGGGCCAGTGGAAAGCTATCTGGAAGATGAAGGTTCTAGAATGACTCAAGATGTTTCGCTGGCTCCTTTAGCACCACACACTTCTTACTAATGCAGAAAAGCATCATAGGCACCTTAATGTAGAGAAAACATGTCCTATATGCAAAAATGGTTAGGAAACCTTACTTCACTACATGAGGGATTGCCCACATAGGAAGGCAGTCTGGCATATGATTCAGGCACCATTAAACTCTTTTCTTTTAGATGAAGATGAGTGGATACATTGAATAATCTCACCAATGAATGCCCCCGCCAATCAAGATGTGCTTCACATTTTCACCTACTGGCACATGTGGAACACTGGGAATAAACATGTCCATGAAGGCACCATGCCCAATGTGTAGTCCCAGATTACTTTCACTAATGAGAGGACAAGTTTCATTGTCAAAGATATGGAAGCTACTCCTATAGTAACAAGGCTGACTACCAGATCCTTTACCCACCCAGGGTCATATGACTACATCCTCTTTGTGGATGTTGTGTTTAAGGTAGAGCTTCTGAATGTAGGAATTGGCATTTATGCCATTGACAAACAAGGAAAATTTCTTTCAGGTGAGGGACTCCCACTGAAAGAAAATTGTCCACTATAGGTTGAGCTACAGGCCATTGTTATTGCTGCTTCAATACGCAAAGCTCAAAACATGACTAAAGCTATCATTCTATCTGACTCTAGCTCTTCGGTGGATCTAGTGAACCAGGAACATTGCTCTTCACCAAAACTCCAACAACTTTGGAGGAAATTTCAAGTCATCAAATCAACTTTGGTCAATCTCTCAGTTATCTAAATTCCCAGATACATGAATAAAGTTGCTGACACCATATCAAAAGAAACTCTACATTCCTTTATGTCTAGGTATTTTGACTGTAACAAGCCATGTTGGCTTGCTCACGAACTTGGCATCAATATGTTTGAATTTTGGCCTATTTTAGAGCACAGGATGAATAAAACCTAAGCCTCTATTTCCCACAAAAAAGACTCCAGATTCTTCTAATAAAATCTAAATCAGTGGAAAGGAACTTAATAATAGTCATAATCGAAATGATCCTATAAAAAGGGTGGAATAAGCTGTGAACCCAGATTTGGGTATGTTACATAGAATTTTTCATGTTGGTCACGCATGAACATTGTAACTCAAAGTAGTTGTTATAATTATTAATTCAAGCAAATAAGATCATTCATCAATAATGATAGTCATGTAAAAATTAATATAGGGCTACCCTTGGGTCCTATAGAATAGGGGATTATCCCCTCATCATTGGCATAGTTTCACATAAGCAATTTCTAAAAGAAGAAATAATGAAAATAATCTGATAAACCGCAATAGTCGTCATTAATGGAGATCCTCTTTGAAGTTGAGTGTGAATGGAAAGTGTTTCATATGTCAAATTCAACTTCAAAGTTGTCAATATAATCACTTTCCATTGTCTCCTTTTTTCCTCTACACCTCAGTTTTTGTGCACAGCCATCAGGGTCATGCCTTTGGTGGATGCAACCCCTTAGGCTGTAAGTGGTCAATTTTCACACTAAAAATATCTAGACCATTAAAATATGGATAATGATATTGTCTGTCAGATCTCCAAACTTGATAAAACCAACTTTGGGTCAGTAGCCCTGAGTTCTATAATTACTTGTACGACTAGAACTAGGTCACTACTATCAAGTTGATTGTCGGTAGTATCGGCATAACATCGTATTGATCCTATGAGAAAGTGTCTATACCACTGAGAAGGGTCTCAATATCACTAAGCTTTTTTTAGTGTTCCTATCATTTTTGGGCATCAATTTTGGCACCATTGAGAGTGGTCTTGGTAGCATTGAGTTGTCAAAGCATCAAATCTTCTCTAATAGTACTGAGACTTCCATCTAGCTTTTCTGACTTTTTTTGTACAAACCTTGTCAATAGAACTGATGGTAGCTCAGTAGCACTGACTCTTGTTTCTAATGCACATTGAACCTCAAATTCAAATTGCAATGTGATGAAACAATGACAATTATAATAAGTTGTACAAAAATAAGGGGGTAATAGATAAAATTGATGAAAAAGGGTCTTAGTTCATATCATCATAATATAAGCAAAAAAATATACAAATGATCATGAAAGTACGATAAATCACCCAACATGTCCTATGAAAACACAACAATATTTGCATGCATAAAATACACTACTCTTTAATTTTGCTTGTCCTCAAGCAACATTTTAATATTGCTCATCCTCAAGAAACACTTATCTCAAATTTGGTTGAAAAAGATAGCAAGAAGATAGAGTGGTAATTGAACTTCTCAACCATCATATAGTTTAGTCATGAACTGGTAAAATGCTACTCTACAGTATCCAGTTACAAAAATGATAGGACATCAAAAAATGATCAATGAAAACATAAGTAGATCAAAGCAGATAAACAACATGAAAATTTGGATGCATGTTGAGTGAATCACATGATCTCCCTATCCATATTTCTCTAGAGAAAAAAAATTAAGCAAATGCAGTTCCCTAGAGATAATAATGAGAGGATGATCAATTTTTAGTAGCCTAAAATAAGAGTAATGGATGTATGGAATGGGTATCTTAAAATTAGACTAAAAAAATCCATTTTGACTTATGTAGTGAATTTAAAAGATCCACCTAAATGATGGATTAAACTACATGCCTTCTAATGCCTATTTGTCTTCTTTTGGGGTATATGATATATGCCAAAGATGCCTTGCCATATTGATGAGTATAAAAGTAAAGGTGCATGCTTCAAAAATATTTCCACTATGTTTTTATTTTTTAATGAGAGAGAAAAATGATTTTGAGGTTTAGAATTCCTTTTCCTACTTTTTACTTTTTTATAATTCTTTATCAACCCCTTATTTAAGCAAGATAAAGAGATCATGCTCAGATTATTTCTCTCTTTTGGAGGAGTACGGAGATATAATAATTTATCCTATCTTTATTTATGGGGGAAATAGAAATTGAGAATAAAAGAACACCTTATGCATAATAGAATATAGTTGTAGTCTGTATACAATTTTTGTTATGCAAACCAAAAATGCTCTAAAGTGTGATATGCAAATTGTTTTTCTTTTCCTAATGCTAAATGAATGACTAGGTGCATGCTTCCTATCATGACATAATATGTAGTCAAAAGGAAAATAATTTGGATTATTTGTTCCTAATTTGGTAGTGATGGTTATGGAGAGGGGTGGATGAGATCATTTTAATCAGAGATATAATCTTTCTAACCATGATATGTATCTCTTCTGTTAACTTGTGAATCAAGATGATATAATAATCATATAATAGTTTATGCTATTTTTTGATCAAATGAGACTTAAACAACATTGTCATAACACATTCCTTAGGGTTAAGTTAGTTCATGTTATCTATTAGACACGTCTTCAAGCTGACTAGTCCAAATGATTCCCAAAGTTGTGCACTAATAAATAAAGAAAAAAATTCTTACATGATATTTATTAGAGCATAGAAAATTACTTTTTATTTTCAATTTAATATCATGTCAACAAAGAACGGCTATGGTCCACAATTACTCTAGATAGGAGTGGACTATAAAAAATAAACCTAATTTTGGAAGAAAAATTACTAAAAAATATTGCAAAATGATGATGTAAGGTAAAGATGAAAATGTAAATATAAAATCACACTTACATTCCCCCTCCCCCCCAAGCTTGAATTTGGTGTTGTTCTCAATGTCAAAAATAAAGGAATAAAAATATAACTGAGGTGCCAATATGCTTCAATGAAGAGATGATGTGTGGTGTGAAGAGAGAGATTCATGGGTGTTTGTTCTTAATATGTGTGAGAATTGTGAAGGATGTTTGTCACCAAGTTTTTGACATGTCCATGAATTTGTTGATGAGGAATGCTAACTAGATTTGAGATAAAGTTTCAAATGGACACCTAGTCGTCATTCATCTTGGAATAAATGTCTGACACTGAAAAGTCTTGACTATGTGAAAATAACAACTAACATCATCAACAACATTTTTTAGTATGTGGATGAGGAGTGGGGTTGATGATACAAAGAAAATTCTCAACAGTCCACCTTCCATGTTAATTATGTCATCTGTACCACTGAGATATAGTTCAAAGTATCAACTTTATTCTCAATGGCCTTGTTGGCTCTGCTCTTGGTACATGGAGAATTTTGAAATTATATTTCTTATGTCTGATTTGGTGCCACTATCTATGCAATTGGTGGTACCGAGTTGCCTTTTATTTCTTCCTATTGAAGATCTCAGCCCGAGTAGGTGAAACTAATGTAGGTCTAAATTATACCAAGATGATGCGCAAGTCCTACTGTGGTGGTGGTCGATACCATTGTGATGTCTTCTTGGTGGTCTTGATCTTGGTGAGGAGATTGTAGGGATAGATTTCACTTTTGTCAGTGCCACCAACTGAGTAGTCAGTGGTACCAAACTAGTTTTGTTCCTTCTTCTTAACACATGATGGTCAAGTCTATGGCATTAACAATGTTTCATTAGTATTGTCTCAATGAATTTAGCACGTTGAAAACACATGTCATGGTACCTTCTTGAATTGCAGCAAAATTAACAACACAAGTTTGTAACTAACTTCATGAATCATTACTTCTCTCCACATTTACAGTAGACAAAATGTGGAGTACAAGAAACTACTAATTGAAAATGACAAAATAAAATTGCAAGCAATTAAAATTAACTAATATACAAGAGAGGTTTCCACCCTCCTCACTGTCATGGTGGATGGGAAAAGTCCAATGGGAGATTTGGATAGGTAGGGTGGAACGTGCCAATGAAGTTTGGTTGGTATACTAGCTATAGTGGAGGCTCATGGTAAATGTAAAACATTCACTGGCATCAATAGTGATCATAGAGTGGCTTTGTAAGACACTCCACCTGCTACAACCTATTGTGAATGTTCTCCTACTTTTCAAGAGGTGATCATTGTTGAGCATGGAGCATTGGTGGGTGAAGCATTGATCTTAGTTTATTAGAACCACTCCTAGATTCCATGGACATGGGCAGTGGACTTGTTGTTGTTGTTGCCCCTACTAAGAGATGTTCAACACTACCATACATTCCTTCCCGGGAGAAGGAATCACCCAATGTCAGTTGGGATGATGTCGATGAAGATGTCCTTTGGTAACATGGGTTGTGGTGAGGGTGACAACTAGCACATATGGTGTATCCTCCTCTTATTCTTCTTTTTGGCCTTCTACTTTCTCATCCTCTTCCTCCGCAACGTCTCCCTCAACTACTTGCTCACCATCTCCTTATGAAGTCTAGATGATATACGTAACACCTCATGGTTTGAATATAGGGTTGGGGAGGACATACTCACCATGTGTGGATAGATCATGCACCCATGACTCATGCTTGGTGTAAAGATAATCCTTCTTGAAGTGCTTGAATTCAAGAGGAGCCTCGACTTTTAGTGGTTGCAGCTTAATGAGGTCCAGTCAGAGGTACATGTGGATATGCATAATCAAACTGTCAAAATGGATGGGTAGTTTCCACTTTCCATCCACAACGACATGAAGCATATGGGAGAGAAATAAGGTGTTGATGTTTACTCGCTCCTGTCCTAGCATTTACAGAGCCCAAATGACATAGAGATCCGTCCCTTGAGCTTTCCCCTATCCTTGAGGGATCTGGAAAAGGTGGTGTTTGTCAAATAGCAATGCAGAGTCTAGGTGAGGGGGCACTTGATGTTTATCAAACATGATAGGTGTCGGTTGATGGTGAAGGGTCAAGAGATGTATGTCATCTACTTACAGAAGAGGTTGTGGTTGGAATAATTGGAGTTGTAGCATTGACCCATGTCAGTCATCCAAAGATGGTGTTGAAGTCCTTTACAAAAGAGTTGGTGTTGGATGTTTTAGAGTCAAAATTTGAACCACCCCTTCTTCCATTCCTTGTCTTTTTGCTTAGGGAGGTAGAAAGTTTCCATATATGATAGGAACTCAGGTATGATATCCACGTAGGGAGGCCAACCACTAAAGAATGTATGGTCACCCACCATGCACTTCCTTATGTACATGGCCTTGATGTCATCGATGAAGCCTATGGTGGCAATGAAAGCATGATATCCATATCGCATTGTCACTATAGTCTACTTCTATGGAGTGTTGAGCCTCTTATTCTACATATTGGAGGGGCAATTGATCCTTGTTGTCTTGGGAACCAACTAGTGAGGAATAACTGTTAAAGAATTGGATGTTTGGGGATGTCATCTCGCCATGAGGAGTGAAGAGAGAGAGATAGAGAGAGAAGAGAGATATTAGTGTGGAAAACTTCTCTCCATCAATGATAGTTTCTATATGGAGTCATAGGTTCTCAATTGCAAAGAGAGAATGCTTGCATGTGAGGTCTTATCCTCACACCCCTCCCTTTTTATAGCCATCATTGAGTTTGATCACACAGACTTGGTGCCACTAATGTGGTAGCCTATGTCATTGAGTTACATGTAATCTATGGGTTTCTCAGTGCATTCTGATGATATTGAGTGTGTTGGGTTGTTGATGTACCAACTCATAGATTCTTGAGTCACTGCTACTGACACCACATGGGAGATCTATGGATTGTGATTTGTGATCATCTAATTGAAGCATGCTTGGTCATTGGATTTGTCTCTATGAATGCACTATTGTACAAATATATTGGTACCGAGTGGGTACTTTGTGCTACCAACATGATTTTTATTGATTCCTAACACCATGGCTTGATTCCACCGAGTTGGGAGTCAATGGCACTTAGACAATTTTAGGCTTGATTCAACTTGGTATACTGAACTTGGGCTTGGTAGTACCAAAATTGACCTATAGATTGCATAAAATCTTAGCAGAGAGATCAGTGCCACTGAGAGGGTTATTGGTTGTGTGAGTTGAACCAATTAATCCATAGGGAACTTTTTGTATATGTCAGTAGTACCAATAGTCGGTCAATGATACTGAGTTGTTACTATTTATTTTCAATAAATTTGATGAAGTCCCAAATTATGACTTGGTGGTATCGACATGGGGGTTGGTACCATCATGATTTTCCTCTAGAACATTTGTGATATCCTTAGTTATGATAGATTCTGCCGATTGTGTTGTCAGTAGTACCCAGTTTTCCTTTAGACATCTACACATGAAACACACATGTAAAGACACCCCTATCATGCATCAAAGTACTTACCTTAACCACTTAGAATAGAAAGAGAAACCCTGTCAACTATTGCAAAAATGTAAAGAACTAACATCCCATGTGGGTTGCCTCCCAAGGTTAATTGTAGTAAGTCCATATATTCATAATTTAACTAGTACAAAGCCAAGTTAATCAAGGTGAAACAGTCAAGTAAGCAATATTATTAGAATTAAGGACATAATAATATCCACATCAAGGATCATAAGGCAAGTTATTCTCATTCAGTTCATACTCTATTGTAGTTATGTTTCTATAAATGAGACTAAATTCACTTCGATAGCATGTGAAGTGGTTTTAGAATACAAGTTTAAAGGAACTAAGTAATAATCAACTACTAGTTGATTTAATGTAATTGTGAGACTAGTGTTTTAACATATGGTAGATTGTAAAAAGATAATTTCTTAAGATATCTTTGAAAGATATAATTTATGTTAAGATATAATAAATATCATTTTAGAACTTTCTTTAAATGTGACCCCTTCTTAATTTATTTTTGATACATATTATCTATCTCTAATGGGTGTTTTATGTACATCGGGGCATCATAAGAGCCGCATGTGGTTATTTTCATATGCTTTTAGGCTTAATGTCAAGAATTCAAAAGGCCAAGTTGAGGGGAAATGTAACTATGTGAGATCTAGTTGAGCTCGATTATCATTGAGCTCTTACTTACCTGGTGTTAGGTGGGTGTAAAGTGAAACTTGTAATATTGTTTCTTTTCCATTAAGAGTATTTAAGGACACGTGATAAGATGTTTAGTATTTTGTGTTTGTAACGTTGGTACAAGAATGAGAGGTATATTATTCAATAAGATGGCTTCAGTATTTCTAATATAATCATTAACCATTTATTTGTTTTTAAGAATATTTTATGGTTGGTAGGAAATTTTAGAAAGAAAAAAAATGATATTTTACACATGTGTCTCATCTTATGACTTGATTTCATTATCCTAAGATCGTTGTTTTAAGTATTTGACTAAATGATGGATACAACTAGTGTTTGTTCATAAGTTGGGTCCTTGTATTTTGAACCTTTAAAATCTGAAACTCTGATTGAAGACCAATTGATATTGATCAATAGACTCCTATAGTAGAATAATTTGATCCACCAGGAGTCCCATGTGGAAGAATTAGGTGATCCAATACAAGTTCAATAATGTAGATCGATGCATTAGGTGACACAATATATTTCCACTCCCTATTGAACTTGAAAATAGGACAAGGTATTTTCCTTTGTTCTAGAACTTATGATACCCTATATCACTAATATACCCCCAAATACAACATAAACCTTGTCCCTTTTGAGTCTCTAGAAGCCAGATATAAAGTTACAAGTGTGTGTCATCTTCCTTTCTATTAGGATCCTTCCTTTAGAACAAACTCTAGATACATTGGGTCACTAAGAAAATGGTAAGGAGGTACAGAGAGTCTCTATATTAGTCATAAATACTTATTTTGTAATCAAGTTCACATAATTAATATTATCAACTTGCGTTTTGATTATCCTTGCTAGTTTTTAATTGTATGTTCAATTATTCCAGATGTTTCATATTCTACTCAATCATGATTGTACGTGATTGTTAAGTCTTGATAGATTACTAGGTATCATGCTATCATGATATCATCTTATGCATATCTAGTTGATCTAACCATGATCCTACAATTTCTCTACCTACATGATTGATAAATAATTTATTCATCTCAATCTATCAAAAGAAATTGATTCACTTAAGATTATATTCTTTATTGACTGCCTGGCGAGATCTCCTTGGTCTTTTCTAATTCATAACTCATGCTTTATTCAAATTATCAACATTTTTTAGAATATTTCCTCTTTGGTCCCATATCATCTTATCTCGACCACCCATAGGTATCTTTAGTGTGGATGGTATTTAGGTGATTGGCATTCTAAACCCCTATTGTTGTTAGGGTTAGTTAGGAAAAGTTCTTGAGTCATCTTAAACCCCAAAAAATGTGCGCACCTAAATTTTTTTTATAATTGTTTATTCTTAGTCATCCCAAAATCTCTTAAAGTAAATTGATCCAATTTCCAAATTATATAAATCAAGTACACTACTAATTTATTCAGTAGCATTGGGTTCCTAACACCTACCCCAACCTTAACATGATTTCCTTATCCAATCTTTTTGCCACATTTTCAACACTTACTAACCCAATGGTGGAGTCATCATTGTTGTTTTTACTTCTTCTCACTAATATCATTGAAATATAGTTTATCTTATCTTTCTTGAAAAACATGGTCGTGACTCTGACATATTATCTTGTTTATTTTCTTTTTCAAGCCTTTTAGTTATATGCTAGTTGTGCATGAAGGTTTAATTTTTAGTAGGTAAAAAACTAATGCTCATATAGTTTAGATTTTAGGCAATTGCTAATCTCTTATCCGTGTGAGTTCTGGGGATGAGAGAATGTATAATGGTATTAATGTCATTGTATTTCCTTTCTAGTTAAATTTCTTACATGTATAATAAATAAATTTGACTAGATACACGTTATGTTTACTTGTATGGAACTAGAGAATTAGTTTATTTCTGCATGTGTATATAATTTTATGATTATGTTGTTAATTTGAAAATGAAATGTGGGACACTGTTTATATTTCCTAAATTTTATGTGGGTGGATTTTCTAGTGTGTCACCCTAATCACTCAAGTTAATGGAGGTTCTAAATAATTAACATATAGATGTCAATAAACTCATTTTTTGTATCATGACTTTTTTCATCTTATGTTGTTACTTATCATCACTTCCATGAATCTTTATTCATGGGGATTTTCTCTATATATTTACATGTTTCAATTACTCAAAAAATTTTGGTCGTACAAGGAAATTAAATGGGAATTATCAGGGCAGAATTCCCTATTTTAGTTTTTTCTTTGCTAAAATCCATCCTATATTAGGAATAAGTGATGTCAAAAGTTAGAAATTGAATTTGCAAGAGGAAATGATTTTGTATTTGGGGTTTGTCACTACCATCATTAGTTGTTGTTTCATTGTTCCCCATATTTGATATAAGGTATTACTTTTTATTCTCTACTCTTTACATTTTTTGCCTCTCCCTCTCACATTTAGCGACATTCCTACTCACTTGTTAATTAAATTGACACCTTTCTCTACATGACTAAATGTGCATGGTTGAATTCTAGTTTGAGCTTTCTTTTTACTTTATTCTGAGACAACAACATATATTTACATTTCATGTTGAGTTTTCATGCATAAAATCATATCAAAACACATATGAAGCATACGATTTCTCATTGAGGTGATTTTTATTTTATGGTCAAATTGGTAAACTTTTACCAGTTTGAATGACTTTTATTTTGATAAAATCACCAAACAACTAAGAATTAGATTGTGAGTACACTTAGGATTTTAGATCTCTATCTAGAATGTGACCAAATTCATGGCAAAATGGATTTCTAAATACATAGAATTTATCTCATTTTGTATTTTTAATATACATGAACTTTATTCTATAAGGGTATTTTGGCCAAAGAAATAGAAATTCCTACTTAGTCCCATAGCATAGTTTACTTCTCTATTTGAAATTTTTCACATTCCTGTATATGGAGATTGTGTACATATAAATTTCCATATTTCTAAGATGAATATTGTAATATCTACAAATTTTGAAATTTTGAATTGTTTAAATATAAGACTTGATTTGATAAGCAATCCCTAATTATAATTGATAGAATAATAAAGCCACCCACTTTTTGGCACGGGTGCAACCCATGGCCCAGGTGAGGCCCATGAGACTATTTTCTTTGTAAATAGATCCTTATGGCACAAACTAAAGAAATAAAAGAATATCATACATAAATAAGAGAAAATGGATTTATGGTTTGTTAGAAAATGGAAATATGGAATAATAGGCATGTTTCTAAAAGATTCTAAGTTAATTAGTGATTTGGATAATTAATGGAGCAATTATCTAACCTAGATGGAAACACCAATGTTGATGCATCAAATGAGAATATCTCAGTCTGACATGTAGTATACAAGAAAATAATAAAACGAAGAAGATTCTAGAATTTGAGTGAAAAATGACTTTCTATGTGATAATGATAATTGATTTAAGGATATGCTTGAAAGGAAAGTTTCGTCCATTAAATTTATTCCAACAAATCCTAAAAGTTAGATATAAGATGGGAAAGATATTGAGGAGTTTCCCTCCAAGTTTCATAGGAAAAGGAGTCTCCAAGTAGCCTATAGAAATTCGAGAAGAGAGAGAGAGAGATCTATGTGCAATAATTACACGAAATTATATATTGGGAAGTTGAATAAATCAATCTGACTTTTTCTCTGGATAGACAATGTCACTTAATGTGTCACACTGAGCGGTGACCGTAGGATCAAGGAATCAATGCTTTCAATTTTGTCTCCTACCTCATGATCAAAAAAGGAACCAGACTATACAATAATTGTGAACTCCCCTCGCCCCTACCTCTTTCTATTCTCCATCTTTTTCAATAATTCTTTCTTCTTTAGTTTTGGGAGAGAGAGGAGAGCATTATAAACCATAACGCAGTGGTTGCCTTGCCATATATGGACTATACCCAAATCCCTGGTAACTCGGGATTCTAGGGAATCGTTGGTTTCAATGGTTCCTTGTCTCCCATGCCTCTATATAAGGTATTAGGGAGTTCCCCCTTGACCGCCATAACATCCTTATGCACTAAATTTCTCTTAAAACCCTAAAAACCACACCATTGAGGTGTACCACGACCACCCGCAAACAACCCCTTTGCCTGTTGTTGCATACCACCTATGGTCAATTCCTTTATCACAGATCTTCTTAAGGGTGTCACAAAGACAACTAGGGCAGTGGAAGTCATCTTCTACAATAAGGATTCCTATAGTGAAGCTACCTCCTCCAAGCTCATGTTGGATGGAGCGTCTTGTTATGTTTGAGGACTTGGGCCATGGCAAGGGTTCCTGGGCGATGGAAATAAATTGTGGGAATGCTAGAAACATATGTTGACACTTCAATTCACTGACAAGCAGTGGTAACCTCTCCTCCTGATCTTTGTTTCCATCTATATGTAGATCAACCTCGAAACCCCATCTCTAGTCACCAGACCTAGCCTCAAGGGGCTCGTTGAGTCTGGAGAGGTGAGTCGGTGAGACTCACGTCCTTAGCAGGCATTGATGTAACATCATGGGGGGAGTCAACTAGGGAGTTGACCTCCGTGGTTTTTTCCAGCCATGGCTCGTGCGAGGGAGAAGGGAGGGAGAAGAATCCCCCTTGTGTTGTTACTGATGTGCCCCCACCCACATGATCGACCCTAATCACTACAAATTGGCACTATGGTCTTTTTGCACTCTCTTGAAGCCCAATCTTCATGGTATCAGGCATCAATTAGGTGAAAGCCTATTGGACAGAGATGTCCCACATGGAAGATATAGATAATGTGATATTTGCTGACATGGCACGATCTGATTGGCCAATAAGGGGTTTAATTTGTAATAATAGTAGTAATTGCTAGGATCATTGGATTAAGAAAAGATATATATGAAATTTGATTAGGAAAATGAGAGGAATATGACTAAAATATAATTGAGGCCTAATTCTAATCATAGTTCTAAAACTAGGACCGATACATGATTAAGTGGTGATTAAAGTGTATAAACTCTAATTGTTGATGAATAGATTAATAATCATGTTAAATATGTTTCTTTGAGATATGAACTGATGTTGTTGAAAATAATGGGAATCTAAGATGATGAATATAATAATGATAAGTAAATTGGATTTCTAAAGTGAATAACCATACATATAAAGAAATAGGGTTTTGAAACCAAACTTGCAAATGTTATTAATACACATTATCTGAAGTAGGGGTTCATAATGCAAGTATATGATTAACTTGATAATTGGGGTTTCACCTAATATTAAATAAGTGACAGAATTAGGTTTTGTACCCATGTTCCTTATTCAAACCTGAGACAACCCTAAACCTCATATTAGGACCCGAGTAGGGTTTAATCTGAATAATATGAAGGTGACACTCAGACATATATACATGTAGATTAATTGTTGATTGCTTGGATATGTTGATTGGATTGCTTGAACAAAATTGAAGTATGTATTGCATGATATCTGTATGGTTTTATGTAAGGTATAAGGTTACAATTATGAATAATCGCAATTATTGACTGTCGGTGTTTGCTGAGGATTTCTCGAGGGTTGTTTAAATAAATTGTTGGGTTTTTATTTACATTCTTCTCAATTGTAATGCCACTGTGAGTATCACATAAAATTAAGTATCATATTATGAACCGTAGGATGACATGTATCAAGGGGTGATGGACATTGGCCCGGGAAGGGACAATGATTACGCTGAAGATAGCATATCGAGTATGGGTTAGAATATGTAATGAATATGCCCGTTCTAGTTTGAAAGTAATTGATTGACTATATGTTGCTATACTACTTGCACACTTTTGCATGTACCGCATACATAGTGTAACAATATACTAATCTGCATTTTATTTTACGGCATTTTAGGTAAATGCAATATATGAATATATCAAGACATGATGAAACAAATGAAATACACCAAACACATTAAACCTAAGTAAAGGAGGAATTAGTTAGATACTTATTCTAACTCCTTATAGGTGTATCATTGTATAACTTGTAAATAATATTTGTGAAATAATGGAAATTATTTGTTGTTGTTTGTTATTTTTTAAAATCTAGATCTTGAGAATTGTAGGTAATGGCTCTCAACTTTAAGGTCCTTTCTTAATTGGAGGACGTTGAAAAGTGAGGTCATTACAAATATTGCACATAATATGTGTTGATTTAGTGATATATGCAGACTAATTCTAAAGACATTCATATGTCATAGTCAAAGAAACAAGTAAGACTATAATTACTTGAGTTAAGTTAAATATTTATGTTTATTCCCAAATGATAATAGTGAACTATTTTTTAGCATTCATCATGACCTCCACTTAGATTGATAATCACAATAGTTTTGGGTGATATTAATAGTCCCCATTTCACATAAATGTATACCTGACTGCATCTAATAATATTTTAAGGCAAATCATGTATAATCTTAAATTTTGATATTACCAAATATGTCAATCATACATAGGAAACAGAAAACACTTGGTTTACTAACTTGAACATGAATTTGGGTTGGATAGGGGAATTTGCCAAGATCAATAGTTCATGTTGAAGATAAATGTGCTAGTCCATGGGGTTATAAAGAGAGTGACACCATGGACCAAATCGATCACCACATGCATGTCATGTATAATCCTAAATTTAGATAATACCAAATCTGTCAATCATATATAGGGAACGAAAAACACTTGGTTTACTAACTTGAACATGAATTTGGGTTGGATAGAGGAATGTTTCAAGAACAATAGTCTATGTAGAAGATAAATGTGCTAGTCCATGGGGTTATAAAGAGAGTGACACTATGGGCCAAACTAATCACCACATGCATGATTGGCTAAGCTATGTGATGCAGTCTGAGACAACAAATGAAATGCATGATAATGTGAGCGACAAAGCACCAAATTTATCAATTAGATTTATACTCAAGTTTATTCATTTAGTTAATTTCTGCTCTATACCACAAAGAGCACAAGAGAACATAACATGCTTTCTCCATAGCTTCTACTAGTTAAATCCAAAATATTAATTAGAAAAAAAGACATATTCAAAATGCCTTTGACATATTGGTAAGTCAAATGCATGTAGAAAGGAAAATTATTAGATGATAATAACATCCGAATTAATTAGAGGAATGGAAGTAATACATAAACAATTTCAAAATTGGAGATTGAATTGGATAAGGGACATCATTTGATATTCAACTCTATTTAATACCTAATGTGTTGGTCCCCATGTGTTGTCTTGGAAAGTATGAATCTATCAAACACATTAAATATGCACCATTTGTGTGATCAACAAGCTTAGTAAATGCATCCCCAGACAATAGGGAAAGCACCAAGTTAGTAGGAACAAAGGGATAAGAGTAACCAACTTGGTTGTCATAGGAATACTACATAGACATCCAACCAATTGAACTTGAGTTAGGAAATCTTGAATATAGTTGTACAATTTAGCTTTTCTCACTCTCAACAATCAATTGTTGAATGAGTGTCACTAAACACCAAACAAAATGTGAAAGTTATGGAAAGGTGAATCCATAACACAACCCTTTTAGAGGGTGAAGAGATAGATTGCCAATATTGGTATAGTATCGTATCTCCTTTCATTCAATGTGAATCTCGTGAGCATTGAGGTGCAAATTTTGGGGCAACAATAGTGCCAATATTGGGGTGAATTTCATACCCTTCACAAAGGGAGGTCAGAAATGGAATATCAATCATAAAGGGATAACTATGCAATATTTCCACCTTAATTAAATTAATAAACTATTGAAAATGAAATCATGTTGAGTAATACTCCTTGTTTTAAGTTCCAAAGTAGATATTGTAAGTTAAATATATATAATATAATTCCACTTTAACTAAGTTATTTTCTCTCTATATTGTGCATGGTTGGGTCTGAGATACTCATAGTGGGAGATCATAGGGAGGGCTAGTGCCAAACATCTTCTTTAGAAGCTAGATTTTCACTAGTGTTGTGTCATCTTATTCACTATTTGGGAAATCGGTCCGCACGGCCACATATACTCCGCATATACCTATACAGTAACCCTATGGCACAGCATATTGCTAATCAGTTCACTAAGCGGTCATGGGATGCATATACTCCCGCTTGACCGATTATGCAGCCGATTAAACTCTGCTTTTTGAAAAGACCACAACTTATGTCCATACATTTCATACATGCATTTATACACATACACACACAATTCATTAGATATTTTGACTTAAATATATAGTCATTGTACTAATGTATATATTGCAATAAATATAAAAATTTCCGCACACATTTGTGCATTTATATGAATACATTTTGATATATTAACATGAATGTGTACATATACAATATACCTAAATATACAAACACATATTTGTACATGTATATATACATTTTGATTAATTCACATTTATACACACTCCACATATTTATACATCAATTTACATACATTTTAGTGATTATACATATATTACAAACACATTCCATATATAGACATATATACATATATAAGCATATCATACATCATACATGCATATTTATATGTTTATATGTAAATATAAATATGTGCCTACTCTATATATTTTAATTTATGATCTCAATGTATCATTTTATATATAATTAGTTTGTTGAAATAAAAAAAATCCAAAACTGCATATACTCCTGTATATACTCTTGCATACTACATATACTCTATGCAATACCCTTGTTACCCTTACACTGCATACCGCTTTTTTGAACAATGATCTTATTAGATAATTTTGACACATGATTACTTAGATTTCTTTCCAAAGACGATGCAATCCTATTGTAGTGTAGTGGGACACTTTTTATCTTGTTATATTTTTCTACTCATATTCTTGCGACAGAGCATGGCATTCATTCAATAGTATTCATTGTAAATACTGAGTGGTTTACCATTAACATATGGATCAAATGTAGAATTTTGTTCTGATGTGCTCTTTAATTTTGTGGATGGTTTTCTTGGGTCTCTAGTTGGATTCTAATCATAAAGAATTCAAATTGGAAAAAAAATAGTTCCAAATAATGTTGATTTTTTGGATTGTAGACAAACTGATGATTTTAGATGCCATGTTTAGGTAGTAAGTTAAATTCATAGGGGAAAAAGGATTCCTAGGTAAATTTAATTTAATTTGAATTCTAGATTTGATGATTGCATTTGAACATGATCTAAATCATATCATATAAGAAACGGTTTGACCACAAGATTGAAAATTCTCATTTTTAGGTCCCACAATATAAATGTATTCTCTAGTTTAAAGTTTCATACATCTCTAGATGGAGGTTTTGCAAATAATATGCATTTTGTAGTGATGTATGTACATTATCTATTAACTTAACATATGTTAGCATTAAGAAAACCCATACACTAATATTTGCATTAGACAAATTAAAATACTTCTTTGTATGCCAAAATGAGCATAGCGAACCGTTTCTTAGCATTCATGGTAGCAAGATTTCTCTTTGATCTTTGACTATTTAGATTGATATTTGCAAACTCTCATCCACAATAGCTACTATTGACATTTATAATCCAAATTTTATAAGACCTTATATCTAGAACCGTAGTCACTCGATATTCGGGATATGTTCGCTTGAGTTGAAAATTTTGGAATTTGACAATTATGAGGGAAATTCGGGTAAAAAGCGGTCAATGTAGGTAAAAGTACATTCAACAATTTGGGAAAAAGTCAGAAAAAATTGGAGGATATATAAATATATTGCTTACATCTTATATGTATACATATATTTACACACATATGTGTACATTTATATTGCATAGATGTATCCGTAGTAACAAAAATCGCTGAATTTTATGAAAAATCGGTGATTTATATGCCAATCGCTGATTTTTCGTGATTTTTCTCACTTTTTCCCGCTTCATCGCAATTTATACATTTTTTCACGGTTTATTATGACTTTTCACATTTTTTCACAATTTTTCTCTTTTAAGTCATTTGCTCTTTATTTTTACCAAACCAACTACAGAAAACTCCTGATAAACACTAAACCTCCAACTCCCACTCTCCCGACAGTCCATTGTTATTATTCAACTGTTCTTTAATTCTTTTCCAACTTTTTTCACTCAATAAGATTGTATGTCTAGTAACCTTAATAGTTACATTTGTATCTCATACGTATGTGTGTATATATATATACATATATATATATCTATGTATGCATACATATATGTACATATATATATAGAGAGAGTTTGTTTTAATGCCCGTGCGGGTAGATTAGTGGAGCTACCCGTTTCAGAAAATACGGTGGCACAATTAGTAAATACTGGAAAAAAGCAAGGACACGCTAGTACATTAAAGAAGAAAATAATGGAGCAATCTCTGCCCGGAAACCCCATTTCTGCCTTCTTCCCGTTCTAGAACTCCCGAGTTTGTCGACCTTCCTCTCCATTGTCGACCCCCAACTGTCGAATTCTTCAGTCTGTGGTCTACATTCCCCTACATTTGGGTGATTTAGTCTACATTTGCGTTGTTGTGTCTGCCATTCTTCTCTGGTGTAGCATTTGCCACTATTTCTACCGCTGCTGCTTTAGCCAGTCTCTGTCGCTGAGATCAAAATGGGGAGGACAAAGGTAAAAGCAAGGAAGGCGCCAAGTAAGGGAAGCAGAAAAGTAACAGAAAGTGAAGATTTAGTAAGAAAGCACTATGATGTTGTAGACAACATGGTAGAAGAGGTATTTGCAGACATAATGCCAGGAGATGAAATGGAGAAGAGTGTTGAAGAGCACAGCGAACATGCTATGATGAGAAAAGCAAAGAAAGGTAAGAAGAAGAAAGACAGTAGTAAGAAGACTAACACTCTCCTGAAGCCTGCTGGAGATGACGACGCATCAGGGGAGAAAGTTGCGGATGATGTTACTGAGAAACGGTTGGCTGTAGTGCGTGAAGAGAATGAAGAGCCAGAAATAGAAGAGGTTGAAGGAGAAATATCTTCAGTGAAAGAGAAAAGTTATGGAGAAGAAGTGGTTGTTGAAGGTCTGAATGAAGAAATAAGAGTTGAAGAGGAAGTGGTTGCTGAAGGTCAGAATGAATAAATTGAACTTGATGAAGCAGAAGATTGCAAAGGAAAGTAGAAGCAGACTTTGGAATGGAAAACCAAACAAAAAGGCAAAGCAAAGATTGCAGGAGAAGGTAATATTGTTTATTTTTATACTTATATACGAAAGTGTAACTTGTTGGACTAAAGAGTAACAGTGCTAGCAATAGAGTAACTTGTAGGAACCTAAGAGTATTTATGAGTATATAAAAAGTAACTAAATCAACTACGAAGTAACTAAATCACACACTTTGAGGGATAAAAAAAAGTAACTAAATCAACTACGAAGTAACTTGGTTAACAGAAAACATATCTATATAAAGTGGAAAGTAACTTCGAAAACAAAAAATATCTTATACAATAGAAGAGTATCAACTACAATACGAAGATAATTTGGCTAACAAAAAAGTAACATTATGAAAATATATAGTTGCTCTATATATCAGTAGGTGGTAAATGTTAACAAAAAAGTATCCGTATGGAATAAAGAGTAACAATGTCAAAACAAAAATATGCATATGTGCTAGAAAGTAATATTGTGGACTGCCAAAAAGATAATTATACTCTACTCGATATATTTATGTGCATTTATGTTAGAATAACCACTCCAATACTCCACGCACTCACCTTATCTACAAATGATAAATGAAAAGTAAATTTACTGAATACAATGTAACTCTGAAAAATGAATAGTACCTCTGAAAGTAAAAAAAGTGACTATGTGAAAACAAGAGTAATTGTGACAGATAGAAAGTAACATGTTGAACTCAAAAAGTAACACTGAAATCTAGAAAGTAACTAGACAAATTAACACAAACTTTTTGATATAGTTGCAGGTACAGAAAATCTTTTCCATAGATGCTACATAAAAAGTTACAACAGCATACAAAACAACATGTTGTTTAGCACAAATTAAATGAGGATGATGAAGTCAACTGCATTTGCAAATCTGACAGCCATGCCTCATCTTATTGTAGATGTAACTCTTTTAGAAGATTTGATAGAGAGATATGTTGAAGACAACAAATTCATGTTAGCACCAGGTTTTGAGGCAAGGATGACTATAGACGATGTAGGGGTGATACTAGGTTTTCCTAGTAAAGGTATGGATATAGTTCCACGAAAGCAATCACAGATTGTGAAAAAAATATGGGAGGATTTTCCTAATGCAATAAAAGGACAAGATAAAGTTGGTGAAAGTAGTAAGAAACTAAGAGAGAATGATGTGTTAAGAAAATGAAAACTTGGGTAAACTTTGGTAGGAATTTGCAAAGAACGACTCCAAAGAAAACTACCAGAATATGTGTCATGCATGGATGTTACACTTGTTAGCAACATTCCTTATACCGGACACTAGCTATTCTGCCCCCATTTACCTTCTACTATATTTAGATGATGTAACTGCTACAGATCAGTTAAACTGGGCAAAGTTAGTCCACGGTAGCATAATTAAGAGAATGAAAGTTTTAAGTGAGAATATAAAGATGAGGAGAAGAGGGGAAACCAGCAAAAGCACACTCTACACAACTGGATGTGTAATGTGCTTGTGTGTAAGTGACACATTGCATAGTTTCTTTGGTTACATTAAACAACCATATATGAACATTTAAAACTTTGATTTATACTTTTCTTGTCAACACAGGTCTGGGCTTATGAGTTAATAGGGATAGCACAGCCTACATTCCTTGAGGCAAAACCACGGATGAAAAGATGGGAAGCTCCTGCTAAGAGGGTGAATGATTTTGAAAGTTTGGACACTGAAAATGTAAGAATCAGTGTGGTTAAAGTGAAAATAAATATACAAATTAATATAAGAGGTTTATGATAAATTGATAAATTTTGTGCACATGTTTCTGCAGTGTTGAAGAAGGACGACAATGATGATTGGGAAGCTGCAAAGGAAGTGAACAAATAAAGCCAGGATCAAGGTAGTTAGTAACAAGTTACTTACATCAACTAACATAAGAATAGAAGTCTCAGAAGGCTTGAAGAATAGAGTATTGATTCTTGAGGACGAGTTGTGACTGCAGAAGGAAACATGCAATAGAATTACCCTAGAAGCTTTTACTGCTTTAAGAGAAGAAAATGAGCAGTTGAAGAAAAGACTAGAGGAAGTTGAAGCTGAAAATAGATTGCTAAGGAGGAAAGATGACAATGACAAGAATGTACAATATGCAGCTACACCAAATCCCAATTTCATTCAGAATGAAAGTTGGGATTCAGATGATTTAAGTGTAATTAGACAGAGGACGCATGATCTGAGGAAAAGGTTCTTGTAAATGGACCAACACGGACCTATATAAGAAACACCAAGATTGAACAAACTTTGACAAAGGAGAAATGTAGTGGAGAAAAGCCATAAGAAAGATTCAGAGAAAGTGCAAGATGATAACAAAGACAAAGAAGTAGAAGCCCAAATGATAGAAAATGTTCCACAAGATTCAAATAAAGTAGAAGAAGATCGAGCTGAAGAAACCAAAGAACCAGCACAAGATGAAATGGAAAAAGATCCATCTAAAAAAGATCCAGCTGAAGAAAAAGACCCAGAAGAAAAAGAAGAACTAGTAGATAAAAAAGAGCCAGCAGAAGATGTAATGGAAAACATAATGATGGATATAGACATTGAAGTTGGAGTGAATGAAAAGGAGATAAATTCTGGTGAAGTTGAGAAGAGAACAATTAAAATGTTGAGAAAGAGGAAGAGGAAGATGCAGATAGGAATTTGGAGCATAGAGGAAAATATCAAGATAAGAAGGCATGCACAAGTAAAATTTGTTTTTTAATGGTGCTCATTCCATCAATGAAGCAACTGTCTGAGCTAAAAAGTAAAATATGTCATTCGTAAAGTAACTATGTTAATAGAAAAAGTAACTGTGATAATGATAGAGTAATATTATGGAATGTAAAGTAATATTATGGACTAAATAGTAGAGTAACTGTAAGAATATATGTCTTTTACATAGACTACTAACCAAATTTACACTTCAAAAATAGCAAAAGAATTCAACATTCATAGGATTTGAGCACTTCAAAACAAAGGAAATGAAAGAGGATGTCCAAGAATTTATTGAGAACATTGATGAAGTGTAAGTATATACTTTTTAAAGTTCGATGAGTCACATATTTATTATAAATTAGTTGATCAATCCATAAATTTATGTCTCACATCTTCAATATGAATTCTTTTGAAAAAAAATTGAACATGCATATGTCAAGAAGAGAATGGATTTTTGGAAAGGAAACATGGTGCACGAGAAAGGACTTATTGGTGTTGTTGTTTAAAGATAAGATGATGTAGTCACCTGTAAGAAATGGAATAGTAAGCATTTATCACGAAATTATGGATGGCTAATTGATGCTTGTGCATTTTCAGATAATGGATTGCTTTGTACAAATGTTGAAAGAAACAACAAGAAAAAAGAGGAAGAAGGGACTGCTTTCATGGCACTGCTTGAGAACTTATGCTCTGGTAAGACAAATAGACTATCACACTAGATTACATTTATTACAACAAAACCACTAAAGGTTACAACAAAGTAATTTGCAATATTGTTTTTACAGCAAAAGCTAGACATGATGGTGAATGAGATAACACTAAAAGAGATCGATATGCTATCACCACTCTTCAATGTACCTGAAAAGGAATTTATGACAATGGACTTTGTGTTTACAATACTTGACAACGACAATCATTGGCACTTGCTTGAAGCAAGTTTTAGAGATGGGGTGCACAGGTCTTATAATTCAATGTCAGGAAGTTCAAAATCTAAGAAAGAAGTAAATAGATGGGTAAGGAAAAAAAACACTATTAGTAAATAGTTGAATGAAATAGTGTAGGTTACATTATACTTATGAATGTTTTGTTGTGCATGCAGGTGGGGTTCGCTCATGAATTCTTTAGGGGGGTGCCTGAGCGTGGAAGTCAACTGTCTCAATGGGCAATAGAGTACCCTCAGTGCCCCCAGCAAGAAGGTGATGATGTTGACTATGGAGTCTACGTTATGAAGTATCTAGAATGCTTAGTGAATGGAAAGGAAATGAACTTCATGAGCAAAGAAATCCCTACAATAAGGGCAGAGATCTTCCAAACAATGATGAAGAAGGGGAGACTGCAGTCAGTTAAAGAGCATGCTATAGATAAAGAAGAGACCAAAGAAGGAGCAGGTGACAGGTAGAATGAAGAAAAATTAGAAGATGTTGTGCCAAGTCTGAATGCATGGCTTATGTTAGATTAAAAATAACTTTTAGATAAACAATGTCGTACAATAATGTGAAGTGTATGTTACAGATTCTGAAGTAAACTCTGCAAATAGTTACAGTACGGGTCTGAAGTGTATGTTGGGTGGAACAAAAAAGAACAGCAGTTCTATGTGTATATGGTTATGGTTTGCTACTTTTTGTTTGACATTTGAACCTATCAGTTTGAGTTTAGTTGAATGTTCTTATAACTTTAGCTAGTTGTTATTCTTTTATGGATAATGACTGTGATCAGCAGGTGCTAATTGCATGTGTGGAGTAACTCTCTTCTGAACTAAAGAGTAAATACGTAAAATGAAAAGTAACTATGTGAAAAGGAAAGTAATTAGATGAACTAACTAGTAACTATATCGACATGAAAGTAACTCTCAGGATCAAAAAGTAATTGTTATACATCATTAAGTAACTTTGATCCAAGAAAAGAACAGTAGCATTACACAGTGTAATAGAAAGTGATTATTTCCCTTTTTAGAAAGGTTGTGATCAATTATAACGATCCCATTATATATCTCAGGTATGTCCAACATGATTAGGATGTTCAAAATGCTCGACATATTATTGTGACTGCTACTGAAAAACAGTATAATATATCAAGATATAAAGTTACAGTTTGAAAAAAGAGTAAATATGACAAAGGAAAAGTAACTCATCCAACAAAAAAGTAATTGTGTAATGTATAATGTAACTTATTGAACTGGGTAAGTAACACAACAAACCAAAAGGTAACTATGTAAATTACAATGTAACTATCAAAAGTACTTGTTATTTTTTGGTGAAAGCATCATATCTCTAGGTGAGTCTAGCACGGCCGTGGTGGACACCACAGCCGTGGGAGGGGAGATGATGGTGGTCATGGTACATAGACATGCCCGTTCTTCAGTGCGGCCGTGGTATTATCAAGGATGAAGATAACAAAGATTTGTATTTCTATTTCTAAATTAATTATGTTGACCTTTAAGTAATTATATGAACTGTAAAGTAACAGGAATAGCTAAAAAGTAACTGGTGCACACAAAATGTTTCTTTTTGACACAAAGAGTAACTCTGAGGTACAAAAAGTAACCTTCAAAAATACAAGTAAGTTAGTGATTAAGTATAGGAGAATGACCCTGATCTTAAGCAAGATTTAATTTGTATCAAAAAGGAATTCTAAAATATGATACTAATATAATGGAAATAGGAGTCTAATTAACAAATACATATATAACATAAAATGGAAAAACATATCACAAAGCAAACAAATTTTAGAGAATCTTTATAAAGGATTTAAATTTGATAAAATTGTAGCTACATAGAAAAGAGTAAGAATAAAACTAAAGACTAATCAAATGTCAATTAAAACTGTCACACAATACATCTAATCCATTAGAATTACATCAAATTTTGACATAACTCACACACTAAACAATTGGATAACATTAGAGTAAAACTAGTGAATAAATCAACTTCAGTAGCAACAATATCAGTAGTAGCAGCAAATCTGCAACTTCAGCAAACCAAAAATAGGAAGCCCACAGCAGTAGTAACAGCAAATCGGCAACTTCAATAAGCCAAAAATAGGAAGCCCACAACAGCCCACAGCAGTAGTAACAGCAGTACCAAAAGCATTCAAACAGAAGGAGCAGGGAGCACCATTATAGATCAACCAAGAAAAGTAAACTTATCAAGTCAGGAACACCACAGTCTAGAAAAAGTATCTCTGTGAATAGAAAAGGTAATCATGAGAATAAAAAATTTTGGAATCTTCGTGGAGCTTTGAATCTCCAAATCTAACTAAAAATGGGATTAACAATTCCTTTCAATCTGATATTCAACCACACAGTATGAAAATTAACATTGGATTCTTTGCATAGAAGAATACTATCATTTCCCCCTTTAGGAGCATCCAAATTAGTAATGAAAAGTGTAACATTCTTGTGCAATCTAGCATTGCAAACCATCCAGCACCCCTCATGAATAATCGAGATGACCATAAAGGTATTGGGATAGCAAGATTGAATACCTCTTAGGAATCCAAGGATCAAGCCATAGGAAAGTGTTGGTTCCATCGTCAATCCTGTAATAAATAAGTTGTCTAAACTCATCCAAAAGTCTAAGAAGTTGAGTGAAATACCAAGAATGATGACTAGATAAGGTAATGTTCCAAAATGCTTCTTGTTGACACAAAGAGTAACTCTGAGGTACAAAAAGTAACCTTCAAAAATACAAGTAAGACAGTGATTAACTATAGGAGAATGAGCATGATCTTAAACGTGGATTATTATGTATCAAAAAGGAATTCTAAAATATGATACTAACATATCACACAACAAACAAATTTTGGAGAATCTTTATAAATGATTTAAATTTGATACAATTGAAGCTACATAGAAAAGAGTAACAATAAAACTAAAGTATAATCAAATGTCAATTACAACTGTCACACAGTACATCTTATCCATTAATATTACATTAGATTTTGACATGACTCACACACTAAACAATTGGATAACATTAGAGTAAAACTAGTGAATAAATCAACTTCAATAGCAACAATATCAACAGTAGCAGCAAATTTGCAGCTTCCGGAAGCCAACAATAGGAAGCCGACAGTGGCAGTAGCATCAGTAGCAAAAGAATTCGAACAGGAGGAGTAGGGAGCACTATTACAGATCAACCAAGAAAAGTAAACATATCAATTCAGGAACAACATGGTCCATAAAAAGTATCTCTGTGAATAGAAAAGGTAATCATGAGAATAGAAAAATAACTATGTGGAATAAACAGTAGAAGAAGAAGAAGCTGAATTCAAACACACACCTATTTCTTCAAAGGGTAGTTTCTACTATCATGGTTAACACCATATTGTAGACAATTCTTACATTGTCTCATTTTAGACTGAGAAATTTCAAATCTAGATTTAAACTTCACATCAATCGATCTAGGTCTCCCTTTCATTTTGCAAATACTAGGGATATGGACCTTGACAGCAGAAGAAGAAGTTGTATTAGAAGTAGTTACACCAGCACCATCATCAGCAAGATCTAACTCTAAAATCTCCTTTCGCAAAGCTAACAATTTTTCATGGCAAAGATCTATAGCATTGTTCCTACATGCTATGTTGACAATTGAATTGCAAGCAGAAACAAGTTGAAGTCTCCTCCCAGTGGATGGATGTTTAACTGATGCTTTGCCAAAAATCAAAGGGTGTTCTCTATATCCTTTAGTCCACCTCTTTAATATGTATGGCTCGGGAAGAGTGCAAAAGTCATAGCTCTTCAAATAAGACAGAATGTGCCTACATAGAATACCTTTGAATTTAACATGACGCAATTTCACGAAACCATATCACTAGATGAGTCTTTCTTCAAGATACGAGGAGATCCAAAACCACCAACATGATACACCTCAAAGACACCTTCTTTTGATGTTTCCTTTACATTGTACACCATGCTTTGATGAACATCATACTGAAAGATCTTAAAAATGGACTTGGTGTATATACCTCTCATTTGCTCCTCCATAGACCACAATGATGACAAAGGAACATTACTGTACTCATCATCAAAATCTTTGAAATTTTTAATCTCCCGCACATGAGAGTAAGCAGTCTCTAAGGAACATACAAGTTCAAAAAGAGTCTTCCTACTATTCACATGGCTTCTAATGAATGCATTCAGGATCTCTCTTCTTTGAGTTGTCCTCATGCCATCAAAGAAAGAAGACTACATATAACACAGAACCCAATCCCAACACATCACATACAAATCACTAAGCCAAATAATGGAAAACAGATCATTCTCTTGAACTACAGAATTCCAGGCCTCTCTTCAAAAATGTCAACATCATCTACATTCCAAACACAATCATTCAAAAAGCTTATGATTTGATCCTTGTTAGGAACACCACCAAGCTTTGAGGGAAGCTTATGTAGGATGTGCCAGCTGTAGAAATGATGCTTACAATTTGGAAAACCAATGATGATAGTAGCATTCATAGCCGAGTCTTGATCGGTTATGATGGAAACCAGCTCTTTGCCAAAACAAAGTAAGTATTGCTTGAAAATCCAAACAAAGGAGCCATACTTCTCATCCACAAATAGAGCTGAGGCAAACAACACTATCTTGTGATGGTGATCAGCACCGACAAACAATCCAAAAACCATAGAATACTTGTTGGTACTGTAAGTGATATCAAACACAATCGCATCACCAAATAATGCACAGTCATCAACAGAAATTGGGTCAGACCAAAACAAATGTATCAAGCAACCATCAGAAGCATTTTGATAAGAATAAAAGAATTTAGAATCTAAAACCTTCAAGTTTGCAAAACGATCCAAAACCATGTACAAATCATATTTAGATGACTCCTTCCTCTTGCTACTAAGGTATCCATGAGCTTGTCTACATGTAAATGCCAAATTTTCATAACCACCATACTCAGTTGCTATCAATGCAAGTTGTCTGGAGATAGGTATATTTGATTAACTCATAGAAGAAAGCATCTCTTTTTGAGTTTGGTCAAGAGATGAATTACACTTAAAGTATTGCAAGTGAGAATCATCGACAAGATCATGATTGTGTTCATCAACAAAAATAGTAACAACCCATACGGATGAAGACTTATCTAGTGTAAATCAGATCATTGCTTTACAACCACACCTTTTCACAGAACGCTTGTGCTTCTTGGATAACTTCTCATGTAAATCACCAACATTGTTGCACACAGGACTCAAAAGACCTTTATATCTCTTAGAAAAACTAATATCACTTTTCTTATCACATACCAAACTTTAGCAAGCAAAATCTTAGTACCTCATTCATAATGATTATCATCTTTCCTAACATTAAACCCAATCATACCAGCATACCTATAGTAAAAGGATATTCCATCATCTAAACTTCCAAATTGAAGTCCAATTCTAGGGACATCAATTGAGGACACAGTATCAGCAGCAACAGATGAAGAAGAATGAACATTATCATCATCAATGTCAATAATAGCATTATCAACATCAGTATCAAGACTAGGATCCATAGTAGATTGCAAAAAGTAACTCTGTAAACAAAATAGTAACTATATAAATAAAAAATTAACCAAGACATCACAAAAAGTAACTACAACAAACAGACATCACATATACATTGAAAATACTAAAAAACTACATTTAAAGATAGATAGCATGAAAAGAAGGAATATATATGGGATTATACTTACCAGGTAATCAACTGCTCAAAAATGAAGTTGGGATCAGGTTGTCATCAGGGATCCCATATGTAGAAAAAGATCAAGAAGCCATTGTTTCAGCAAATGACTATTGCAGAGGTTTGATTGCTTAAGAGAGTTCTTCCTCTGCTTGCTGGGATGACTATCGCATGCTACGTATGAAATGTAAATGGTAATCTGTCGGGGGATCTAATAGATTTATAAGTACCTGCATTACAATTATCAGTAATCAAGAATTATGGAGTGTCTAAAGCAATTTCATATGTGACAAACTTCAACTCAAAATCCATCAAATTGAGGACCTTCTCAGACACGCCGGTCACCCACACCAATGAAGAACTTGCAACTCCAGAAACCGATACTCAAATGTAGTAGCCACCCAGAATAAGTAACAACCTACAACTATATAAAGCGGAACTCGAGAAAGGGAGTGGAAGTCTAGAAAGGTTGCAAATGGGGGAGAATCAGAAGTAATCAAATGAAAGGAATCGATGTGGAGAAGAAAGATGATTCACACTGTGACGTCCCCGGATTTTCACCTTCTCAAAACCCCATGGAGATGAGAAGACAAAATACGAACACGTTAGGCAATTGTATCAAAGTGTGGAATCAATTGCAGATTGCTCTTCACTATGACCCCATCATCGCTAGGAACACGGTGGACATCCAAGAGGAACTGGATGCCATCCTGAGAAGGGAGGAAGCTGACTGGAAACAGAAGGCTAGATGTGACTGGGTGGCGCTCGGTGACAACAATACGAGCTTCTTCCACGCCACTGTCAAAGAAAGAAGACGGCGCAACAAGATTACGAGGCTCAAAAATGGTGTTGGCGATTGGGTAGAGGAAGGTGAAGATCTAAATAAACTTGTTCTTGATTTCTTTGCTAACGTGTACCAGGAACGCCCTTCACCTGCAAGGCGCCTTGCCTGCTCATTCTTTATTGGAGCTTTCCATCCGCTGTCGACCCAGGAGGCAGCTGTAGTGCAGAGCACACCAAGTGCAGACGAGATATGGCTCACTCTCTGCTCCATGGCACCACCGAAGGCACCTGGTCCAGACGGCATCGACGCTGGTTTCTTGCAACGCAATTGGCGCCTTCTTCAACAACAAATTGTTCGGTTCATCCAGGCTCCCTTCAATGGGTTCAAGCTCGAAGCGGGCTGCACCAACTCCACGCTGGTGTTAATACCCAAGGTCCCCCACCCGGAATCCTACAGCCAGCTCAGGCCAATTTCCTTGAATAATGTCTGCACCAAGCTTCTATCGAAGGTGATCGCCACTAGAATAAAGCCTTTTATGTCGAGGTGGATCTCCCCTTTCCAGTCCAGCTTTGTGCCTGGGAGGAAGATCGGGGACAACGTCCTTCTTGTTCAAGAAATCATTAGCTCCATGGAGTCCAAACAATGCCACAAGCATTACATGGCTCTCAAGCTGGACCTTATCAAGGCCTTTGACAAGATGAGTTGGCAATTCGTAGAGGACACTCTACAAAGAACTGGAATTCCACCTTCAGTGATTTCCATCATCATGCAGCTTCTCAGATTGGGGGAATCCTCAGTTCTCTGGAATGGCAATATCATTGTCTCCTTTAATCCTACCTGTGGTGTAAAGCAAGGAGATCCCTTATCTCCTTATCTCTTCATTTTGTGCCTAGATCGATTAAGCCAATTTATCGTGGATTTGGTAGCAAAAGGCGAATGGAAACCAGTTACCCTCACAAGGCAGCGTCTGTCATTTTCCCATGTTTTCTTCACGGATGATATTCTTCTATTTGGGGAGGCCAATCCCAAGCAGGCCCGGGTCATAAAACGGTGTCTCCGGAGGTTCAATACTGCCTCAGGGCAGTTTCTATCTACAGAGAAATCTTCTATCTTCTTTTCCACCAACACTCCAAGGAATGCTAGATCGAGGATTGGTCGTATTCTGGGAATGAAAGAAACCTCCAATATTGTGCGCCATCTTGGGGTCCCGATCATACACAAGCGGAAGAGCAAAGAACACTTTCAGTTCCTCCTCGAAAGAATCCATGGAAGGATTTCGAGCTGGCAGCACCGGTTCTTATCATTGGCAGGGCGGGTCACCCTCTCTAAATTTGTCCTCCTTTCACAAGCATGCTATGCAATGCAAACGGCTATCCTTCCGTTCTCGGTGGCGGCAAAGATAGATCAATTCACTCGGAATTTTATTTGGAGCAGTTCTCACACTGCTTCCAAGGTCAGCCTGGTCGCTTGGAGCAAAATCACCCTCCCAAAGCACTTGGGGGGCCTGGGCATCAAACCTGCGCGCGACTTCAACAAAGCGCTTGTCGCCAAGCTAGCCTGGAACTACACATTGAAGATGGACATTCCATGGATACATCTCATGCAAGCAAAGTATGGTGGGCAAAACGTACATAGCAAGGGGGGCTCTCATACATGGAGGGGTATCAAATCGATGTTACCTTTTGTAATGGCTAACTCAAGAATAGCATTGATTTCGGGCAACAACTCTAACACCTGGACCGATCCTTGGGTTGGGGAGGGTCATCTCCCACAACTAAAACCTGGTTTGGTGATCCCCGATGATCTGAATGATCTGAAGGTCGAATGTCTTGTTCTGGATGAGGGCCACTGGGACGCTGACTTCCTAAATCATTGGTTCAATGAGGGAACTGTGGAGGAGATCCTGTGCATGCCTCCGCCCAGGCAGGAATATGGGGAGGATCGCAGGATATGGACATTGACTATGGATGGATTGTTCACTACTACATCAGCATATAGAAGCCTCACCAACAAGAGTCCTCTCAACCAAGCAGCGGTAGTATGCTCTATCTGGGACCAGCCGATTCAACATAGAGTCAAGATGCATTTGTGGTTAATCTATCATAATAGATTGCTCACAAACGAGATGTGTTCGATCCAGAAGATGGCTGTAGATGACCTATGTCCTCGATGTCTCCAGGTTACGGATTCGGTCCTTCATGCCATAAGGGACTGTCTGGTAGCCAAAGCCTTGTGGATGAAACTGCTACCCAACGAAGCTACTCTCTTCTTTCAAAGTACACAAACGATGGACTGGATTTCCTATAACCTCAAGGGGTTGAAGAAAGTTCTTGATTGGCCTCAGATGTTCGCCATCGGTTGCTGGTGGATATGGAAGGCTAGGAATGCCTTTGTCTTTGAGCAGCGTGACATTCTGCTAGCAGTACTAGTGAAGAACTGCGGTACAGATGCTCGAACTGCTAAGTTGGCCTTCTCACATTCTGTTAAATCTCTTACTCCACCTTCTGGGCACGAGTTTTTTTTTCTCTTCCAAATAGTGATGTTCTCATCCATGTGGATACCTCCATTAATAAAGCTCAGAGCCTAGTAGCAACGAGCTTAGTGGTGCGATCTAGAGCAGGCAGCTGGATCATCGGGAGATGCTGGAAAGGCAAGGGCTCCGATCCCATGCGAGGGGGACTGGTGGCGATCAAACATGGGTTAGAGTATCTTTCTGAACATCATCAGACTGGTTCCATCCTTACTGATTCCAAGATGGCGGTCACCTGGATATCTGAGATAAACTCCACACCCGGGAAGTACATGTTGCTGGTCCAAGCTATCACAAAGCTTCTACTAGAAAACCAGTCTCCTCAGGTGTATTATGTTAATCGGAGCTAGAACAAGCTTGCAGATTGGTTAGCCAAGAGATACCTCAAACAACCATCCAATGCTGCAGATTGGCATATGTGCCCGTACCAAATCCAAGCCATCCTGGAAGACGAAGCTTCAGCACCCCCTTTTTTGCTTTCTTCATCATATGTAGTGAACAATAACTTGTAACCAGCTTAAGCTGGAGTTCCCCAAAACAAAAAGTGTGTTGCGGAAGCAATATGCGCATACATGAACATACAACCATAGGCATCCACCATAACATTTCTCAATATTCAACATGTATATATTACAAAGTGAGTTATTACAACACGATTTACAATTACATATTGAATGAAAATTCTACAGAAGTCTAAACATGTATGGTAACAGGATCTACAAAAAAGGTACAACCTGGACAACTGCTCACTTCCCGTATTTTATCCCACGCTAGTTGTGAACCTAAAACATATGTGAAACAACGAATCAACACACAAGGTGTTGTGTACATGGGTAGAAAGATACATAATAATATGTTTGTGTAATTGAAATAACTTGAGAAAGAAAGAGTAAAAGAAAACATTATTTAAAGTGATAATCAGGTAAACACATATTTTTAGATTTCTTTTGATGTGTTTGTACTACTAAGCCGTGTCGCACTTCATTTTTCCCTACCCCTTGGGCTATGGGGGCCGAGTGCCGACCTTATATTTAGAGGAGAGAGAGGGAGGTGTCGTACTTCATTTTTCCTCGCCCCTTGGGCTGTGGGGACCAAGTGCCGACCTTATATTTAGAGGAAGAGAGAGAGGATTGAGAGAGAGGGGGGAGCATATATCCACTCAATAGCTACAAACCATCTATATTCTTTGATGTTCTTATTAACATGGCAAAGATACTATAATCAAAGTACATCCAAGCAATATTCTCAAATAAAGACAAGCAATACATCATAGCTATTGCACATAAGAAAACTAGTCATATACTTAGATAAAGCCCACGTACCTGAGTTCAGAGATTTCTAATCATTCTTTCTCATCTAGATATCCGGTCATCACCTGATTAATAACAAATTAATCATCATTAATACATGGTTCATTATGTCACTGATATTTTAGGTATAAATTAGGGTTTAGGCCAAACCTAGGTTTAAACTGACCTAAGCTTATATTTGATATTTTTCTACTGACCTACATGTCACAATTAGGGTCTAGTTCATTTTTCGTAATTTTTGGATGATATGTCTATTTTATAGAATTAAAAGGAGGTTTAAACCATCTAGTTATGCACTAGTTAATAAGGGCCTAATATTTAGAAATAATAATCAGATCGGAGTCCATATTAATTTTCCAAGTGATATTAGTGCTCATTAATCATTTTCTCAGATTTTATGTCCACCATTTGCTAATTATTTGAGGTCAACTAACCATAAAATGGAGCATAAGTATATATATTAGAAACATGCTATAATGTTATCCAAAAGTCTAATTTATGTACCTAGTTACAAAAGGGACATTTTTCTGAACATTTTGGTATTTTATTTGAATTTTTGGGCATTGTATTGATTTATTATGAATTATGCAACATCTGATCATTTACTTAAATGTTTACCTTTGTTGGCCAACTAGATGGAGCCACGTGGTGTTATGGTGCATGACTCACTCCTAGAACTGACATGTCTGGTTTGAATGAACCATCTGGTTCACCCTCTGAACCACCCACTCCCTCTTCCTTTCTCACATCGTGTTCGACGCGATTTCTTCCGCTCAGTGCCCGTCCATGAGCACTGCCGCTGGGAGGCTCTGGCGATACCAAACAGTCTTCTCATCCTACTGAGTGTCGCATCAAGGGAAAACCTCAGTGAGAGCTCCCTGATGGGGTCGTAGTTGCTCGCCATTGAGAACAACACTGACGAGCATCAAAACTGATCCATCTACCTTAATCACTCCTTTTACAATCGTCATCCTCGGCAGATTCGTTCTTCTCATCACGGTCGCTCAAATCATCTTCCAAACCCTTGTAGCATCACCAACACATGGCAAGGAGGTAGAATGCTCCCATCCAAGCTCCTTTGCTGACCCGCCTCCAGGATGAGATCGAGAGTCTCATCAGGAGCCTCCAGCCCACAAAATAGGGGCACCGTCATGGTGGATGGGCTCCGACATGGGATCAGGTGAAGCAAACAGTCCTCGTGTTCAAGCTCATGGCTATGGAATGTAGGATCCTTGAGCACACATCAGTGAAGACAGGATATCAGGCAAGAGGGGCCTGATGTCGCAGCTTATCAACGCCTACTGAGAGGTTCATTACTTGGTGAGGACTCCTTCTTGGATCCATGGTTGATGAGGGTGGTGTAGGATACAGACCTACTACCCCGCACTTACTGGAGGGTGTGCCAATCTCCGCAGATTGGTTGCAACCTCGATTGCATCTTCAAAGCATCTGACAATGCTCCCTTGTCTACTGCCTTGCATCGGTTGTTCCTCCTTCAACCTCAAGATATCCAGCATGTAGTTTTCATGGTCTGTATATTGGTGGTCAGTGGTGGAAACTCCCATGCCTACAATGGTTTTTCAAGTGATGTAGCCCTATGTGACAACCTCCTGCTAGCTTCTTTTTCTCCTCTAGAAAATACTTGTAGTGGAGAATAGACAGGGAGAAGCCAAGGTTGTTTCCTAGATCACGATTTGTGAGGAAAACTCCCTGTGATCGTCCCAGCTTCATCAGATCAAGTGAACCCATCTACCACAATATCTTCCTGCATTTACGGAGGTGATGGACGACCAGGTAGCCATTCAACTACTTTGGATCGGCACCTTAAACTCTTGTATCCTGTAGCACAAATATCCAATAGAGCTGATATTTGAAACATGGGTTCGTCATCACATAACCCTTCTTATCAACAAATTTGAAACCAGAAACCCAATATTCAGTTGTCTAACTTAAATCATTAAATGTGTATAAGCCTTGATCTCAATCAAATAATAATTGATTCTTGATCCTACAAGTCCTAAATGCACATTATAGTCGTATCATACATCAAGTCTCATCAATATATCACCTGAGTTCACCAAGACTATTAAATGGGTACCTTGACCTCATAAATATCCAAATTAGTTAAACTAAGGTGTTCATCAAAATTGAACTCAAATAGGTTTGATAACCATCAATTGTACTCCAAAGTACACCTTTTACATGATAAGGATCCATAATTGAAACACAATTACTCAACTTGGCATCAATCATCTACTTAACATTCATCATCTTAAAGTACTATGTTAGGTATCAGAATCCTAAATTCAAGGTCATCACATTCACCCCACCTTAGATGGAATTTTTTCCTCGAAATTCAACGAATATCATTCTCGAGGTGATATCAAGGATTCCAACCTCATATGTGCCACCAGTTGTAGATTTCTGGGATATCAATATGAACCCTAAGTTATTATCTTAGGATTTAGAGCACCTAGGGTGTACCCACCCCACCTTATATAGGATGAAGCATCACTTAATGTCTTAGCCATAACATGACATTATGATATCTTAGGGTTACATCACCTCTAAGGGTACATGTTTTGTTCATACTTTTAATGTTCGGGAGGAATTCGTTTATATGCCATGATATTCAGATCGTTTAAATCTAACATCATTAATATGTCTTATGATCAACATCTTACAATGATTTCAGCATTAGAGGAGATTTATCTTCATCCTTGATATTATGATTTTTCTACTTAAGAAGGGCTTACGTAACATGTTTGACCATTAGGGTTTCACCCTATCGTGTGATATTCATACTCAACTTAGAAGCATACATTGAGAAGAATCAAAGTTATGAACTATATTTCTGATCATATATCCTATGATCCAAAAATATCTTTATATCAAGTTCATGAGTTCAACTTTTTATGTGTTGCGTGTATTATGTGAAGGAAAAAAAAAGAATATACTAAGTTTATCCCATGATCTCATCATCATATCTTTCATGTTTCATATGAAGGTAAAGAGAATATTTTAAGTCAAACTTATCATGATTTCAATCTTGGGTGCTACATGTATGATATCGGGGGGGGGGGGGAATATAGAATGTGTCAAGCTTATATGAGTGACTCCTCATATATAAATCATCTACATAGCTCAAGTGAGGTTTCTATCATCATATATTAAGAAAGAGAAGAAGAAGAGAGTACATGTATTTTGAGTATCTTTTGCACAAAGCATCATACTCTCATAACTAGAGTTCATATATTACCTCACTTGCAACTAATGATGAGATTCACAAAATATGTCACTCCAACTAGGACCTAACTCAGCCAAAGGATTGACTTTATCATATGGGTCATCTACCCATCCTTTTCTTTTACCCAATTCTTACATATAGATTTGAATCATGCATAAGGACTCAACTCAACACTTGAGAGTGTAATCTAGTGTAGGAAATTTTTTAACACATATCTCATATATTGGAGGATAGGTCCTATGACCTTCTCCCTATGGGTCTTACTCTCTCTAGAGTTCACCACATATCTCATCCTACCACTAGATATCCTCCTTGTATAAGAGCTTGAGGCTCATGCACACTCATCTCTATCTTAACTTAGCTTATCTTAAGTAGGAAAAGGGAATGTACTTCCATCATCAAGATTTTGCTTAAATTCTCCAAAATTGGATTCAACTAGTATACAATTTAAACCTTTATAAGGAAACTTATACTATCAGAGATCAAACTTAGATAAGATTGGACATGCTTATTTCAACTATCACTCTATCATTCACTCCATGTATCACATATCTTGATAAGGCTCTAGACATCTAATCTAGACTACTCTCTCTTCTAGACTGATGTCACTCCCTTTCACTTAGGTTACATGAACACTAACTACTCTCCAGTGTGAGGGAAACATTTTATATTTACATATATTTAATAAAATATTATATAGTTTTTCTCCGAGAAAGAAGACATCAGAGAAAACTATCAAGGCTCGAGCCGATTGGAAAACAAAACCAAACCAGCAAAATCGAGTGTCCCACACATAGTAGATAGTCTAGTGCTATGTCACCTAGTGAAATGGTGAGAACAAGATGTAGACTAGTGTAGCTACCCAATACATATGAGCTCTATATGGAAAGGGTTTTAGACACTTGTCTAAACCTAGTTCTCGAACATCTAGATTATAGCCTAGAGGCTAAGTCAAACCTAGTTCATGTAGAACAACTTGCTATGTCTCTAGGGTTTAAAGTGAAAGGTGAAATTATGTTTTATGTTTCATGGTGAGCAATTGTCAAGTGTAGCTATTGTTCATGCTCTGATACCAACTGTGATGTCCCCAGATTTTCACCTTCTCAAAACCCCATGGAGATGAGAAGACAAAATCCAAAAATGTTAGGCAATTGTATCAAAGTGTGTTGCAGAAGCAATATGCGCATACATGAACATACAACCATAGGCATCCACCATAACATTTCTCAACATTCAACATGTATATATTACAAAGTGAGTTATTACAACACAATTTACAATTACATATTGAATGAAAATTCTACAGAAGTCTAAACATTATGCTAATAGGATCTACACAAAAGGTACAACCTGGACAACTGCTCACTTCCCGTATTTTTTCTCATGCTAGCTCTGAACCTAAAAGATATGTGAAACAACGAATCAACACACAAGGTGTTGTGTACGTGGGTAGAAAGATACATAATAATATGTTTGTGTAATTGAAACAACTTGAGAAAGAAAGAGTAAAAGAAAACATTGTTTAAAGTGATAATAAGGTAAACACATATTTTTAGATGTCTTTTGATGCATTTGTACTACTAACTAGTGTCGCACTTCATTTTTCCCTGCCCCTTGGGCTCTTAGGACTGAGTGCCAACCTTATATTTAGAGGAGAGAGGGAGGTGTCGCACTTCATTTTTCCCCGCCCCTTAGGCTGTGGCGACCGAGTTCTGACCTTATATTTAGAGGAAGAGAGAGATGATTGAGAGAGAGAGGGAGCATATATCCACTCAATAGCTACAAACCATCTATATTCTTTGTTGTTCTTATTGACATGGCGAAGATACTATAATCATGGTACATCCAAACAATATTCTCAAATAAAGACAAGCAATACATCATAGCTATTGCACACAAGAAAACTAATCATATACTTAGATAAAGCCCACATATCTGAGTTCAGAGATTTCTAATCATTCTTGCTCATCTAGATATCCAGTCATCACCTGATTAATAACAAATTAATCATCATTAATACGTTCATTATGTCACTGATATTTTAGGTCTAAGTTATGGTTTAGGCCAAACCTAGGTTTAAACTGACCTAAGCTTATATCTGATATTTTTCTACTGACCTACATGTCAAAATTAGGGTTTGGTTCATTTTTCATAATTTTCTGATGATATGTCTATTTTATAGAATTAAAATGAGGTTTAAACCATCTAGTTATGTACTAGTTAATAAGGGCCTAATATTTAGAAATAATAATCAGATCAGAGTCCATATTAAGTTTCCAAGTCATATTATTGTTCATTAATAATTTTCTCAGATTTTATGTCCATCATTTGCTAAATATTTGAGGTCAACTAATGTAACGACCCCACCTCCCAATAACCCCCAATTAAGGGAGACCAAAAGGTCGGTGTCATTATCCCAATTAACATGATCAAAGGTTCGATAAATAATCAATAATAATGAACAAATTTTACTAACTAAACTGAAAACTGGTACAAAATAAAACTTTGCATACCTTTTTCAAATTTGGGATATCTACATCTATCTGTGTCAGGAGTCTACTTTAACTAATCCTCCTTTGTACTTTAACTCTTAATTAATTTCACATATGCCACTTTACTATTTGTCCTTTTCAAGCTTGTACCTAAAACACCGACAAACAAAACGTCGGTCAGCATATCGGAATATGCCGGTATGTGGGGACATCCAAAATTTCACAGATATGGCTAACAATTTAATAATCACAATCAAATTATTTAATAAGACAATTCACATTTTCAATTTTTCATTCTACACCGCTTTTGCCCTAACCCTGGCATACCCCTCTAGGGTTTCTCTTTTGCCATTGACTTAAGGCCACCTTCTCAATCCCGAGCTTGGTGCATGGGAGTCACCTCTCATGGTGCTCCATAGTCATGCATCATAGACCACCTTCTCATTACTGATCTTAGTGTCTGGGGTCACCTCTCATGGTGCCCATGGGTGTTCCCTCTTGGGCCTAACATTTATGGCATCTTCCATCAGGGTGGCATGTAGGTGCGAGAATACACACTTCTTTATAATTGTGATAACCATATTGACTTTATAATTTTGTAAGTATGAACATCCAACTGTTTAGATTGCATTCAGTACGAGGAAACATTCGAAAAACCCTCGGGAAACTAATGTTATTAACCATAATTAACCACATACCTGTCAGGCAGACTCATGTGCAGGAATAATCCAAACAAGCAAGTAATCCAGAATCAGGCAAGCACACAATTCAGTCCTGAAATTACATTCAGTTCCTTTTTATCAAAATCTATCCAAACCATCTTGCTACTTATGGTTTCTATTCCTTTTTAGGGTTTCTTCCTCTTTTAGGGTTTGCTTTGCAATTAGAGTTTTACTTCACCTTACTCTTTTAAACCCTAATTCCTCATCTACCCTTTACGAAAGTTATTAAGGTTACCTTTTACAAACACATAACCTTAATTCCATATTAATGCACAATTATCCATCAATTAAGTCCATTAAGCCTATTTTACATTAAAGCTACCATTTTTATCCTTTTTAATCTATGACAAAGTCATTATGCTCATTTATCCTCAATTCATAGTTCCTTATGCTCTAATACTCATATGAACGTTATTTATCATTAATTCTACCTTTTATTCACTAGGAAACCCTAATTTCCACATTAAGGGTATTTAACCACAATTAGGAACTTTAATGCTCGAAATAGCTTAGTATCATTATATCTTAGCTTTATTCACGATTTTGAATAATTAAAGCCATTAAGAGTCAAATTTGCCAACATTAGGGTTTCAAGGCCCATTAAAGTATATCCATGCACATGAAACTCTAAATTAACTAATTATATGCAAAGTTCATCCTTTTTGTTCCTAATGTTCCTTTTTATCATTAATAGGCTAATATCAACTTTAATCATCCATTAAACCCTATTAAATATATTAATCAACTCAAAATAGGGTTTCTTCATCTTTAAGTATTAAAGTTGATATCTTCCATTACCTTTCGAATTTCAAGAAGAATTAACCTCTAAATATATTTTTATTGGATTCCTCTCATTTTCCTAAGCAAAATTCATATTTTATGCGTAACCATATGAGCTATCGTTTAAGAGATATGAATTTAGCAAAAATCACTTACTCTGGGCCAATCGAAGGGCGCCACGTCACTTCGTCCCATGCAATGTCGCTTGACTTATTTGGAAACATAACAAAATGTCTGAATTGCCCTTGGTTAAATTCCTAGCTCTTCCATGCCTGGAGAGGCATAACCGTCCAATCTCAGTTCAGTTGTCTTCAACCTCGCGAGCCCTAGTTGTGGCCCATTGCAGCGGCTCGTGAGGTTTCTTTCTCTCCTCCCCTGCACCCCTAGCACGTCGGTGATGATCCCATGGCCTCCGCCGCCCTCCGTCATACTTATGGGGTCTGTAGCTGCGACCGAGGTGGTCAGAAAATGAGCCAATGTCTGCACCCACTGCGGCACAACCTGCAGGTCCACTGGGTGATATGAGCAGAGATGGGAGCAAGGAAAAGGTGGCTGACCACCTTAGATCTCTGGGGTTGCATCGTGCCTCCATCGAGAACTTGCCACAGCCATCAGTTGCCCCTGAAACAGTCCTATTCTCTCAGGGTTAGTGTTTACATGAAAAGAAAAAGGAGAACAGATAAGGATGTGTGGGATTCTCTTTAACTCGAGCCAAAAGCCCTACCCCTTATATAGGGAAGGGTATCCAAGCCCCAGATCGTTCATTCAAGGGAAAACAAACCCCTTTTCCTAATAGGAAAACATATAACTTCATAGAGAAGTAATTCTTCTCTCTCTTATTTATTTCCTTGATATTCCTTATTACTTGGATGTTTAGGAATATGAAAATCCTCCTCATTATTATCTTTATCCTTGGCTTTTAATCCATTGGCCACGAAATTATATTTCCTTTTTGTAGAAAATACTTCCTTCTAATAATACCATGAAATTTATTCATTATGCATCACATTATCCTCTTATTTTGCTTTATTGGTGTTTTCTCTTTCTTTTCCTTTATTGGGGCTCCTTGGACCCCAAGAAACTCTAATATTTCGAAATTCCTTTATAAGGATACTTATTATCCTTCTAGATGCATCTATATGCATTATTTCTCATTATCATGTTTATTTCTTATTAAAATATCTCTTTTTGAGGATTTCTCTTTTTTCCCTTTTATTTTCCTCATTGTTATTCCTTTTATCATTAGGAATCCTTGGGATATGAAATTCCACCAAGGACAACTCAATTATACCTCTTTCCACTTATTTTCTACATTTTACCATTGTTTTCAATTTTTTTCTTAATAAAGAAATACTTAATAGATCGTTTCTTTTCTTATTGCATTATATTTGCAACTTTAGACTCCTTGGGACCCAAGGAACCCATGTGACACGAAATCCACCTTTGGATTAAGTTCTTTTGCCTTCTAGAGGTTTCCACACCTTTCTTTTCTCAAAAACTCAATTATTCATTTACTAATTGAATTTCCTTGTTATTGGGCCCAATAGCCAATAAAGCCCACAACACAATCATCAAGGCTATTGTAAATGAAATCCATTTATTCAAAACAAATTATATCATTATTTGTTCCAATATCTTTAATATAAGAAACCAAAGGAACCCAAAATTTGGGGTTGTAACATCCTTCCCCTCTTATAAGAATTTTTCCCTCAAAATTCCATCAAGCAAGCAAACAAACAGGATAAGCCTTTCATATGTCCATCATGGCTCCCATGTGGATTTACCCTTTCCATGGTTCTTCCCAAGAACCTTCATCATCTCATATTCTTCCATCTGAGTTCTTTCTTACCTTGGTATATCGTACCCTCATAGGTGACTCAGGACATTTCAACCTCTCAAAAGTTGAATAGGTTCAGGGCTCAGCACATGACTTGGGTACCTCACATAGTGCTCTAGATCAGACTCATGGAACACATTTATTCATCACGTTATCCTGAGGGGCAAGGCTAAACACAACCATCTCCACCAATCCATCTCAAATGGACTCATATATCGGGGACTCAGCTTTCTCAATTGTAGCTTAGAGGGGTCAGATTTTCACATCACATATTCTCCCATAGTGAACTACATGTCAATCTGCTTTGCATCAGCTCGTGACTCATGTCACCACTGGGCTCTCTCTCAGCCATTGCATGATCAAAGTGACTTCATCTGCACACATTGTGGTTCTTTTCTAACCTTCGTGAGGCCTCCTTCGCCAACATCATCATAATGAAGTGGTGACTGACACAACCTCCTTATAGAACTTCTTTCATCCTGATAATAGGCTATGGTGGTTAACATCACATCTTTAAGAACTGTCTCTTTGTATCACCCTGAATGAGCACACATGCTCTCATCAAACCCTCTAGTCTGGATCATACTAACCATTAGTATGGGGTACTAAATTGTACTAACATCGAGTTCTTTAGGTATCTACTTCCACCTCATGGGAGTGAACCTTTATGTCATACTCAAGAACTTTTGAACTCGCATCATGGTTTAGTTGAACCATCTCTCTCATGTTTAGTTCAACCAGATCTGTCCCTTGGAAGAACTCTTTCTTTCTCATGTCATCTAGGTAAGGCGGTCTACCATAACCCATATTGCATCTTGATCTTTCTTGATCAAGGGGAGACCTACCACAACATCCATTGTGGTGAACTCCCATTCCCTCTCGGGGACTCTTTATACTTTATATCCATGCACTGGGTTACTGGTTTTCGTCCTTCACCTTCTGGCGTGCATGGCAACATACCCCATGCAACCTCATCTTAGGTATCCAAAGTACTACTGTCACTTACTATATTTGTAGTACCACGGTGCATGTTGATCTTAAAACCATGATTTCCTGTATGTCATGATTCCTCTAGATCGATTCCTCAGAAACCCTAAACCATTCTAGTCGGGGTTTCATCTCCTTTCTTCCCAAAAAGTGTATCTGAGGTTCTACAACCATCCTTTTATCACATCAAGACCTAGGCTGGCTAACCAAACAACCACTAATCTTGTTCAACAGATCTCATTATATCTGAGTGTTACCCAAACTTATCTCTTCTTCCCAACTTAAGGTTAGCCTAACAACCTCAACTTTTTTCTAGATTCCAGCTAAACTAGGCAGTTATATCTCAACTAGAGCATCTATTACCACTTCACATCCTTAGATGTTAGGTAACGTCGAGGACATACACCTTCATGTATTCTACTTATTATCTCATCCCTGCTCTAAGTCTATCTTCATCGAGAAAACTCTAAGCTCATCCTCTTGGTTTTGAACTCAACCTTGTATACCTTGCAAGTTCCACATAGCTTCTGCTAAAAACATCCTTATTTCTCTTACTGTTTGTAAACCATCCATGTATCATTCACTCCACAAGGGTATGTTATCATCTTTGTCCTCATACCTTGTAGCAACGTTCCAACTCACATCATCTCTATTCTTGGTGTATCCATGCATACTGTCCTATCTCTCACTCCCATAACAAGAGGAAATAAGCATTTGGCTGCAGTCCAAATACAGAGTTCTTCCTGTTCCAAGAGTAGAGATGGTACATCCCACCTTGCCAGTACACCTTCAAATCTAAGTTGCAACGTGCCACATATGTCTCTACATCACAAACATCATGATATCAAAATTACTTCCATGGAAAACTGGTCTCAAACCTACTTGGTCCAAACACAATCTTTGGTCGTCTCCTCTAGGTCTATAGGGTGCCGATACTTTTGGGGCCATCCCTCTTCCCTTATGCATCCAGAGAGTACCCTACTCATCTTCCCTTTGGGTCCCATGAGTTCTTGAAGGTGAACAATCTCCTAAACCATGGCCCTCAGACAATGATAGTTGTTACCTCCCGACCCTATGGTCATGTGCAACTAGGGAATTAGGCAACTCCTTCTTCCATCGGTCTTATCCCTACCTGACCCTAGGATAGACTTAGGATTCTATTATGGTACATGTCCAACTTAGAACCTTACCCAAGCCTTCATCATCTCTTTCTGCATTCATGACTGACTTTCACCCTTTCATAGGGGTCATGGCAACCTGCCTACCTCGGTCAGGCCCCATACCAGTTACCTCCATGGTAACACATCCACATGTGCTTAGAGATGGTTATCTATGGGTCTATAGGTTCCTTCTCATACCATGTACTTTTCACTTAGTTTCTCAAGATCCTATGAGACCTCTTTTGGTTTCCTTAAAACCCACAAAACTGATAAACACCCAACCAAAGGGTCCCTCTCCCAGGATGGGAGGAAACTACAACTCATGACAACAAGGTCACAACCGTCCCTAAGGTTTACATTCACATGAGCATGCCTAATCCAGCAGCTACTAAGGCACAAGAAGACCACCTATTAAACCATGCTAGGCCATACTTGTTCTCTTTCCTCAACATTAGATCAACTTAGTTGTGAGGGTTTCATCAAACATACCCTCAACTTAAGGGGTTTCCTATTCCTCTACACATGAGGAGTACCATGCTCGAAACTATAGAGCCTCAAATCTCATTATGAGCATTGGATACACTGCTTCCCCTCTTAGGCCTAGGAACCCTAGGTTCACCTTTGGGTATCCAACTGCATGATCAATCTCTTAACCATGAATCAAGCATGTCCAAGGTATGACATGTACTTCCATGATCCTTTTATATAAGCAGCACCTCAGAGTTAAGTCCTCCTCAAGGACAACCAACTAGGTATAAAGCCTCACAACTGGTTACTTAAACCTCCTCAGGGTCTAAGGCACTCTTTTTCTCATCTCAGCAAGTAACCACTTATACCATAGGCACATAGGTACCAGAAGCATCATCCTCTCTCTAGGGTTTGGTTCCTCTAAAGGCAACCAATATATCATCAGCCTCTAGGGGTCAAGCATAAGGCAACCACTATCATCCACTTAGATCGCATCATCCTCAACTCCCACTGTTCCTCATATCTCGGGGTTTTAGGCTTCCAACCTTTTTGTTGGGGTCCTACTTTCTCTCTTTAGATCTAACTCCACATCCAGACATACTACTAGAGGTCCTCTCTCCATGAAGGATCAAGCTTACATGCATACCTCTATGTGGGTGAAGCCTATACTCAAGGTTATGTTTGCTCATGATTATCCATAGCCCCTTATGCTTATCTCATAAGCCATCCATCCTGTCCTTTTGGCCTCAGTTTTAACTTACTGCTCATACGACTGAAGTACTCTGGTTGAGAACTATATCCTACTTGCAACAGCCCATAAGGTTTCTATAGGTTCTTCACTAACCTCATCATTAAAGGAGCTATCCTTCACTCTAACATGCACGACCCTTTCCAGAGTTGGGTTGCCAAAGGTACTCGGTAATCAACTTATCATGGCTCATATGGCATCCAAGGCATGTCTATCCAATCACCTAGTCCACCATGACATCTAACTCATCATGTCATCTCTCTCTCTAACCTTCACTTAGGGTTAGGGTTAACATCATCCTCAAAGGATGTGCTAGGTCTCTACTTTTAATTGAGGTCTCTACCTCCAAGACTAACTCTCTCTACTCATCCTCCTGACAAGGAGGTCTATCCTCAGGTCTCTCCTGAGGGCAATGACAACTCGTGTCATACGACCTAAGCATGTATCTATTATTTAGTTTGCGCTTAATCTATTAAGCTTATGTCCATGACATCTTATTTACATTCTTTTCATTAATTTGGTGGAGAATTCCTTAGACCTTATTATCCTTACCCATACCTCAAGAGGGTGAGGAGAAGAGAGAAAACCCTAATCCTTAAGGTCCTTAACAGAATTTGAGTTGAGAAGGGATGAACAAGATGAGAGAGTCCTAAAGATATCTTATTTAGAATCATACCCTAAGACTTTGGCCAGGAAGTCACACAGATCCGGGAGTCCTCGTATTCCGACTAGTGGTGCGGAGGAAAGTATTGCCAGCCCCCAGTCGTGATCCTTTTCTAGACACCTCTATCTTTTGGATAATCCTCTAATAACTCCCTTGGGTTCTACATAATTTGTAAAATTTAATAATTATTAAAGATTAAGTGAGGAACCTTTGCTCTGATACCAAATATAATGACCCTGCCTCCCAATAACCCCCAATTAAGGGAGACCAAAAGGTCGGTGTCATTATCCCAATTAACAAGATCAAAGGTTCGACAAATAATCAATAACAATTAACAAATTTTATTAACTAAACTGAAAATCAGTACAAAATAAAACTTTGCATACCTTTTTCAAATATGGGATATCTACATCTATCCGCGTCAGGAGTCTACTCTAACTAATCCTCCTTTGTACTTTAATTCTTAATTAATTTCACATATGCCACTTTACTGTTTGTCCTTTTCAAGCTTGTACCTAAAACGCCGACAAACAAAACGTCGGTCAGCATATCGGAATATGCCGATATGTGGGGACATCCAAAATTTCACAGATATGGCTAACAATTTAATAATCACAATCAAATTATTTAATATGACAATTCACATTTTCAATTTTTCATTCTACACCGCTTTTGCCCTAACCCTGGCATACCCCTCTAGGGTTTCTCTTTTGCCATTGACTTAAGGCCACCTTCTCAATCCCGAGCTTGGTGCATGGGAGTCACCTCTCATGGTGCTCCATAGTCATGCATCATAGACCACCTTCTCATTACTGATCTTAGTGTCTGGGGTCACCTCTCATGGTGCCCATGGGTCTACCCTCTTGGGCCTAACATTTATGGCATCTTCCATCAGGGTGGCATGTAGGTGCGAGAATACACACTTCTTTATAATTGTGATAACCATAGTGACTTTATAATTTTGCAAGTATGAACATCCAACTATTTAGATTGCATTCAGTACGAGGAAACATTCAGAAAACCCTCAGGATACTAATGTGATTAACCATAATTAACCACATACCTGTCAGGCAGACTCAGGTGCAGGAATAATCCAAACAAGCAAGTAATCTAGAATCAGGCAAGCACACAATTCAGTCCTAAAATTACATTCAATTCCTTTTTATCAAAATCTATCCAAACCATCTTGCTACTTATGGTTTCTATTCCTTTTTAGGGTTTCTTCCTCTTTTAGGGTTTGCTTTGCAATTAGAGTTTTACTTCACCTTACTCTTTTAAACCCTAATTCCTCATCTATCCTTTACGAAAGTTATTAAGGTTACCTTTTACAAACACATAACCTTAATTCCAGATTAATGCACAATTATCTATCAATTAAGTCCATTAAGCCTATTTTATATTAAAGCTACCATTTTTATCCTTTTTAATCTATGACAAAGTCATTATAGTCGTTTATCATCAATTCGTAGTTCATTATGCTCTAATACTTATATGAACGTTATTTATAATTAATTCTACCCTTTATTCACTAGGAAACCCTAATTACCACATTAAGGGTATTTAACCACAATTAGGAACTGTAATGCTCAAAATAGCTTAGTATCATTATATCTTAGCTTTATTCATGATTTTGAATAATTAAAGCCATTAAGAGTCAAATTTGCCAACATTAGGGTTTCAAGGCCCATTAAAGTATATCCATGCACATGAAACTCTAAATTAACTAATTATATGCAAAGTTCATCCTTTTTGTTCCTAATGTTCCTTTTTATCATTAACAGAATAATATCAACTTTAATCATCGATTAAACCCTATTAAATATATTAATAAACTCAAAATAGGGTTTCTTAATCATTAGAGTATTAAAGTTAATAACTTCCATTACCTTTCGAATTGCAAGAAAAATTAGCCTCTAAATATATTTTTATTGGACTCCTCTCATTTTCCTGAGCAAAATTCATATTTTATGTGTACCATACGAGCTACCATTTAAGAGATATGAATTTAGAAAAAATCACTTACTCTGGGCCAATCGGAGGGTGCCACGTCACTTCGTCCCATGCAATGTCTCTTGACTTATTTGGAAACATAACAAAATGTATGAATTGCCCTTGGTTAAATTCCTGGCTCCTCCACGCCCAGAGAGGCATAACCATCCAATCTCATTTCGGTTGTCTTCAACCTCACGAGCCCTAGTTGCGGCCCACTACAACGGCTCATGAGGTTTCTTTCTCTCCTCACATGCACCCCTAGCACGCCGGCGATGATCCCATGGCCTCTGCCACCCTCCGCTGTACTTGGAGAGGTCTATAGTTGTGACCGAGGTGGTCAGAAATTGAGCTGATGTCTGCACCCACCGCGGTACAACCTGTAGGTTCGCTGGGTGATATGAGCAGAGATGGGAGCAAGGAAAAGGTGGTTGACCTCCTTAGATCTCTGGGGTTGCATCGTGCCTCCATCGAGAACCTGTCACAGCCATCAGTTTCCCCCGAAACAGTCCTATTCTCTCGAGGTTAGGGTTTACACGAAAAGAAAAAGGAGAAGAGATAAGGATGTGTGGGATTCTCTTTAACTCAAGCCAAAATCCCTACCCCTTATATAGGGAAGGGTATCCATGCCCCAAATCGTTCATTCAAGGGAAAACAAACCCCTTTTCCTAATAGGAAAACATATTCCTTCATAGAGAAGTGATTCTTCTCTCTCTTATTTGTTTCCTTGATATTCCTTATTACTTGGATGTTTAGGAATATGAAAATCCTCCTCATTATTATCTTTATCCTTGGATTTTAATCCATTGGCCACGAAATTATATTTCCTTTTTTGTAGAAAATACTTCCTTCTAATAATACCATGAAATTTATTCATTATGCATCACATTATCCTCTTATTTTGCTTTATTGGTATTTTCTCTTTCTTTTCCTTTATTGGGGCTCCTTGGACCCCAAGAAACTCTAATATTTCGAAATTCCTTTATAAGGATACTTATTATCCTTCTAGATGCATCTATATGCATTATTTTTCATTATCATGTTTATTTCTTATTAAAATATCTCTTTTTGAGGATTTCTCTTTATTTCCCTTTTATTTTCCTCATTGTTATTCCTTTTATCATTAGGAATCCTTGGGATACGAAATTCCACCAAGGACAACTCAATTATACCTCTTTCCACTTATTTTCCACATTTTACCATTGTTTTCAATTTCTTTCTTAATAAAGAAATACTTAATTGATCTTTTCTTTTCTTATTGCATTATCATTGCAACTTTGGACTCCTTGGGACCCAAGGAACCCATGTGACATGAAATTCACCTTTGGATTAAGTTCTTTTGCCTTCTAGAGGTTTCCACACCTTTCTTTTCTCAAAAACTCAATTATTCATTTACTAATTGAATTTCCTTGTTATTGGGCCCAATAGCCAATAAAGCCCACAACACAATCATCAAGGCTATTGTAAACGAAATCCATTTATTCAAAACAAATTATAGCATTATTTGTTCCAATATCTTTAATATGAGAAACCAAAGGAACCCAAAAATTGGGGTTGTAACAACTAATCCTAAAATGGAGCATAAGTATATATATTAGAAACATGCTATAATGTTATCCAAAAGTCTAATTTAGGGATCTAGTAACAAAAGGGACATTTTTCTGAACATTTTGGTATTTTATTTATATTTTTTGGGCATTGTATTGATTTATTATGAATTATGCAACATCTGATCATTTACTTAAATGTTTACCCTTGTTGGCAAACTGGATGGCGCCACGTGGTGTTATGGTGCACGGCTCACTCCTAGAACTGACGGGTCTAGTTTGAATGAACCATCCGGTTCACCCTCTGAACCACCCGCTCCCTCTTCCTTTCTCACATCGCGTTCGACGTGATTTCTTCCGCTCAGCACCCGTCCGTGAGCGCCGCCGTTGGGAGGCTCTGGCGAAACCAAGCAGTCTTCTCATCCTGCTGAGTGTCGCATCAAGGGAAAACCTCGGAGAGAACTCCCTGATGGGGTCGTAGCTACTCTCCATTGAGAACAACACTGACGAGCATCAAAACTGATCCATCTACCTTAATCACTCCTTTTGCAATCGTCATCCTCGGCAGATCCGTTCTTCTCATCACGGTCGCTCAGATCATCTTCCAAACCCTTGTAGCATCACCAATACATGGCGAGGAGGTAGAATGCTCACATCCAAGATCCTTTGTTGACCCGCCTCCAGGATGAGATTGAGAGTCTGATCAGGAGCCTCCAGCCTGCAAAATAGGGGCACCGCCGTGGTGGATGGGCTCCGACATGGGATCAGGTGAAGCAAATGGTCCTCGTGTTGAAGCTCATGGTTGTAGAATGTAGGATCCTCGAGTACACACTGATGAAGACAGGAGATCCAGGTAAGAGGGGCCTACTGTCGCAGCTTATCAACGCCTACTGAGAGGTTCATTGCTTGGTGAGGACTCCTTCTTAGATCCATGGTTGATGAGGGCGGCGCAGGATACAGACCTACTACCCCGCACTTACTGGAGGGTGCACCAATCTCCACAGATTGGTTGCAACCTCGATTGCATCTTCAAAGCATCTGACAAGGCTCCCTTGTCTACTAGCTTGCATCGGTTGTTCCTCCTTCAACCTCAAGATATCCAGCATGTAGTTTTCATGGTATGTATATTGGTGGTCGGTGGTGGAAACTCCCATGCCTACAATGGTTTTTCAAGTGATGTAGCCCTATGCGACAACCTCCTGCTCGCTTCTTTTTCTCCTCTAGAAAATACTTGTAGTGGAGAATAGACAGGGAGAAGTCAAGGTTGTTTCCTAGATCACGATTTGTGAGGAAAACTCCATGTGATTGTCCCAGCTTCATCGAATCAAGTGAACCCATCTACCACAATATCTTCCTGCATTTACGGAGGTGATGGACGACCAGGTAGCCATTCAACTACTTTGGATCGACACCTTAAACTCTTGTATCCTCTAGCACAAATATCCAATAGAGCTGATATTTGAAACATGGGTTCGTCATCACATAACCCTTCTTATCAACAAATTTGAAACCAGAAACCCAATATTCAGTCATCTAACTTAAATCATTGAATGTGTATAAGCCTTGATCTCAATCAAATAATAATTGATTCTTGATCCTACAAGTCCTAAATGCACATTATAGTCATATCATACATCAAGTCTCATCAATATATCACCTGAGTTCACCAAGACTATTAAATGGGTACCTTGACCTCATAAATATCCAAATCAGTTAAACCAAGGTGTTCATCAAAATTGAACTCAAATAGGTTTGATAACCATAAATTGTACTCCCAAGTACACCTTTTACATGACAAGGATCCATAATTGAAACACAATTACTCAACTTGGCATCAATCATCTACTTAACATTCATCATCTTAAAGTACTATGTTAGGTATCAGAATCCTAAATTCAGGGTCATCACACACGTGGCCAACGACGGGATGACGGCGGAAGACAGGAAAGGAAACAGGATCTAAAAGTTAGATTTCACGTTATTTACAAAAATTGCCACCGCATCAAAGAGACAGGTAGCATATCTACAGTACCCGCGCGGGCAATGAAAAAATAGTCGTATATATATATATATATATGAGTCAGGCTAGAATACACTCGAGTGTATCCGGAGCGGAATACACTCAAGTAGTTTTCCATGATGCAATATTTTTTTTTTGAAAATCTAATCCATTGATCTTCTTAAACATCTCGTGAACAACTCATACGCAAAAGTTGAGAACATTTGGATATGTATAGCTCATGTTATGAAGACCGCAAAAATTATTTATTTCAAATTAGTTTCGCGCGTTGATTTTGTTGCCCTTGGATGAGTGACTTACACTCATCCAAATGGGTTCAAAATTTGTATGTAGCCTAGTTATAGTATGACGGTGAAGATCAACGGTTTACATTTTGCAAAAAATTGTCCTGATATGCAAACACACTTGAGTGTATTCGTCCGCTCCGTACACTTGAGTGTATTCTAGCCTGACTCTATATATATATATATATATATATATATATATATATATATATATATATATATATATATATATATATATTCAGGCTAGAATACACTCAAGTGTACAAATTACGTCGTACACCCCAATGGTGTTTGCCTATCTAGACCATATTTTTCTACAATCTAATCCATTGATCTTAATGGTTACAATAATAATAGGCCACATACATAATTTGTGCTCATTTGGATGAGTGTAAGTAACTCATCCAAGGGAAACAAGATCGACGCACAAAACTAATTTGAAATGTCTGATTTTTGCATCTTTTATATGCACGACATATAAGTGTCCAAATGAGCTAAAATTTATTATATAGTATGTTCTTCAGATATTTAAGAAGATCAACGGTTTAGATTTTTCAAAAAAACATTGCATCTTAAAAAATAACTTAGGTGTACGGTACCTCCGGTACACTCGAGTGTACACTAGCCTGACTCTCTCTCTCTCTCTCTCTCTCTCTCTCTATATATATATATATATATATATATATATATATATATATATTCTCTCTCTCTCTCTCTCTCTCTCTCTCTATATATATATATATATATATATATATATATATTCTCTCTCTCTCTATATATATATATATATATATATATAGAGAGAGAGAGAGTCAGGCTAGAATACACTCGAGTGTATTCTAGCCTGACTCTATATATATATATATATATATATATATATATATATATATATATATATATATATATATATATATATATATATATATATATATATATATATATATAGAGAGAGAGAGAGAGAGAGAGAGAGAGTCAGGCTAGAATACACTCGAGTGTACGGATCAAACAAATACACTCAAGTGTGTTTGCATATCAAGACTATTTTTTTGCAAAATGTAAACTGATGATCTTCGTTGTCATATTATAACTAGGCTACATACAAATTTTTAGCCCATTTGGATGAGTTTAAGTCACTCATCCAAAGGCAACAAAATCGACACACAAAACTAATTTGAAATGTATAATTTTTGCGGTCTTAATAACATGAGCTATACATATCCAAATGGGCTCAAATTTTATATATGAGCTGTTCACGAGATGTTTAAGAAGATCAACGGATTAGATTTTCAAAAAAATATTGCATCATGAAAAACTACTTGAGTGTATTCGGCTCCGGATACACTCGAGTGTATTCTAGCCTGACTCTCTCACTCTCTCTCTCTCTCTCTCTCTCTCTCTCTCTCTCTCTCTCTCTCTATATATATATATATATATATATATATATATATATATATATATATATATATACACACACACATAGATATATATATATATATATGTAACTGATTTATTCTCGATTATTTTCGAATAGTTGACCAAACTTTGACTGAGATATATCATTTTTTTCAAGAACTTTTCTGATTTTTTTGTACTTACCGAAAAGTTGTCGAATCCTAAATTTGTCACTATGGTTATATCTATAATTATTACATACGTATACACATAGTCCTTATTCAAGATACGCTTATTTGAGTTGAAAATTTTGAGAATTTGACATTTATGTGGGAAATTTGGGTAAAAAGTGGAATATACAGTGAACTGTTCTAGAAAAACTGCAAATAAAACGGGAATAAAATGTAGTATCTGGAAATTGGGATTTGTTCGACCGCTTCATACATTTAGGGAAAAATTTGCATTTCAAAGGCAACTTTTCAAAAAGTCGGAGTATATTCTGACTATGCGTATACATATACATATCCATATATTACATATATATACAAACATATATGGACTTACTTGCACAGACACATATATGTAGTCGAACTAAGTTAGAATCTTAATCAGTATAATACAAAAAATAATGTATAAAATGAGAAAAAGATTAAACGTAAATCATTAGCAAATAATATGGGGATAAAATGTAGTATTCAGAAATTGGTATTTGTTCGGCCGTTTCATACGTCTACGGAAAAATTCACATTTCAAACGCAGCTTTTTCAAAAATTTGAAGTATATTGTGACTGTATATAACGTAACACATTTTTAAATGCAAATCCATGTATAATCTTTACATAATAGGTACGTTTGGTTAGCTAGATTTACAGAGATCCTATATTATGTCTGTCCCGCATTACTGAAATATTGTATTTTCAAAATCCCATAAAGTAAAATTTTATGTTTAGTTTACTAAATTGTGTAAGTGTGAGATTTATCTTTTTGTCTTACCCATGATGAATTTTGACGTCTGGGAGAAATTTGATAGAGACCAAAATGCAGGATTCCTATTCAATCTGAAAATCCGAGGGTCAGCCTCATTTTTCCAATCCCGCAAATCAAATATAAAATTTGCAAAACTGGAGTCCAAAATTCAATCCAATACGGTAAAATCCAAGTAACCAAACGTGTGAAAGGGGAGAAAATTTGTTGTGCCAACATTGTTGTTCGGAGCTGTTGCATTAAATTACTACAGTACAAATACCTAATTAACTTTTTTAGGGGTAGGTTTTAGAGGTAGATGTAAGGTTAAGATGGAATGCAACAGCAGATGCAGCAAGTTGCAAGCATGTGAACATGGTTTTGAGTTGGATAACGGAGTTCATCTCGACGCAGATGCCACTCCACAACAGCTACTAGTGAGATTGATAGCCCAGATTTTGTAAAACCTTATATCCAGAGCTCATCTAACAATATTTTGAAGCAATCCATGTCTGATCTTTGATTTTGACATAGACCAATTCCATCTGTGGAAGAGAGATAAATAGCAACACGAGACTAGATGATCTGTACATGTTTTTGAGTTGGAAAAGGCAGTTCATCCGGGCCCATGAGTTACGTTGAAGTTCAATGAACTGACCCCTAGATTTCTGAAGAGAGTGATACCATGGACCACACCGATCTCCCACTTGCGTAATTGGTAGGACTGTGTATGGAAGTTTCAGACAACAGAACATCTGATTAACATGAGCGATTAAGCATCCAATAAGCTAATTTTGATAGATACTCAAGTTGATCAACTAATATAATTCCGAAATGAGCACACGTTAAACGATCTCAGGCATTCGTCAGAGCTTCTAGTTAGATAGGCAATACACATTAGAAAAAGGTTTATATTCAAAAGGTCTCTGAAAAAATTAGTAAGGCAAATCTACGAAGAACAGCAAAATAATAGATGATAATGACATCCAAATTCATTAGAGGAATGGAAGTAACGCATTCACGAGTGCAGAACAGGATGCTGAGTTGAACGTGGGGGTCCATCCAGATCTATATGCTAAAATAAAACTCAATGCACTGGTTCCTGTACTGTGTAAAAAAGTATGACACCATCGAAGACATTAACTCTGTACAATTTGCGTGATAAGTTCAAACTGAGTAAATGCAGCCTGAGGACAACAGAGCGAGCACCTGGTTAACAGGGAGCGGATGGATAAGAGTAACCAACTTGGATGTCAAAAAGGAGTCCATCTAGACCCGACCCCCCCCCCCCAAAGCAACTAAATTCGAACCAGAAATCTTCAATATGTTTGTACAATTTAGCTTCTTCCCTTGTCAACAATTAAATGCAGAATATAGGTGTCAGTGAACACCAAAACAAAATGTGAAAACAGAGGGAAAGGTGAGTCCACAACACAGCCCTTTAGGGAGGGTGAAACACAGACAGAAATGCCAATATTGGCAAAGTTTTTCATCTCCTTTCAGCCATTCGTTTGTCTCCTAATCCGATCTTACCCCATCAGATCGACTTCAACACCACCTACCAATATCTGCACTCTATCAATAAAGGGCAACCAGATGCACATGTGACCTTCATGCTCCCCACTGTCAAAAACACAATCTTGAAGAAGAAAGGTAGGTAGGTAGGTGGACATCAGACGCTGTGAGATGGGTGTGCAAAATTGGATCAATGATGAGGATGGGAGTGGTAAAGATAAAGGAAAGGCAACGTGCGGAGGGGGGAAGGTAAGAGCATATCCCCAAGCTGTGGGAGGATTGAGTGTTGCGAACTCAGGTGGGTCTCATGAACCCGTTGTTCTGCAGCCAATTGGGCGGCGGGCCTTTTGTTGGTTGGGGTGAGAATCCTGATGATGCTGCAGCGGCGGTCAAAAACGGTGTGGCGGGAGCAGCAGCTGCGGTGGCGGGTATTGGAGGCGGCCAACTGGTGTTGCCGTTGGGCCAGGCGGAGTGCCAATGCTGCTGCTGCTGGATGTTTTGGAAGTGGTTGAGGAGCAGCTGCTGCTGAGGAGGGTGATGATGCTGATGCTGCTCTTGGCCGCTACCTGTTACCAAAGACAGGCCTCCAGTCTTCATTGCATCACTGCTACCTGTGTTCTGCACACCAAACCAAGGACCAAAGAGATGTTCGATTAGAACTCTGCCGTGTTTGCTTGATGCACAAGAAACAGATTGATTTATGTGAACGAAACCAGCATTGACTTAGAAAAAAGAAATATACAGAACTCAAAAACGGGAAAACTTGCATCCTATACCCACCTGGTGATACCAGGGAAAACTGACGTTTCGGGGTATAGTACCCTGAAACATTGAAGCATCTTCCGGCCTGTTTTGATGCCGAGACGTGTACATCTCATTGAACTTGATCTGAAAAGTTGACTGGGGATCATGAGGGAGGCGCCCTCTGCTCTCCTCTCCTGAGAATGTCCTCCTATCCTCAAACTGTGAAAATGTATGTAAGTTGAAGATCCAGCCGAAATTTTACAAGACAGGAGCTTGTTACTAGACATATTCACGATCTTACCTCCTGTCTGATGTTCATCCGCACCGTCCAATCTGCATCTGATGGCGTCGGAACACATTGATCAGCAGCAACCGAAGACGTATCATCATCTACAGAGACCAGAAACTTGCTCTTCTTCAATCCCGAGCTCCCCAAGCACAGGTCAAGATTGGCATCGCCGGTACTATCTGTGGAAGGTGCTGCTGTCAAACATAAACATCACCCATTAGAACTAAAGCTCAGCATAACCAACACAAATTCAGACAGACAGCAGAATCAAATCTGCAATAGGTCAGAGATAAGATCATCAGTAACCAACCAGAATTAAGCTCATTCTCATAGATACTTGGATCAAAATTGGTAACTGCATCTTTCCCGTTGCATTTGATAGCTGCTCTGTCATAAGCCCTTTAGATGACAAAACCATAAAATATCAAGAATGTCAATCCCGAACCCTTTCTACCGTGTTGCTAGTAACAGGATGGTAAATAGGATTGTACAAAACATCAAACCTGGCAGCATCCACTTCCGTTTCGAAGAGTCCCAAGTAGACATACCTGTGTATCGAGATACTACCTTCAGTTATTATATAAGGGAGACAACTATTGCCAAGCTAATTAGAGAAAGATTAATATAAAAGACAAGAAGTAGGGGGATGTGGAAGGGGGAGTAAATGTACTTCTTGCCCAAGAACTGGCCCATTCTAGCCTCCCATCTCCCACATTTGTGAAGCGTGACTCCTCTATACTTGGAACTGCCCCTGGGGAAACCGGTGCTTTGGCGACGAAGAACATGAACGAACTCCTCTTTTGTAAGATTAGCCATCTATAACAAGTTAACAACCAATCCACATAGATTTAAGATTAAAAAGTATTCGATCAGGTATAAGCATTGGTAAGATCATTTATCTATAACACGCAATCCACAGAAATTTTAGATCAAAACAAATTGGATCAGGTATAGGCATTGAAAAGGGTAATCAGAAGCCGCATAATGACGTGCCTGTTTCAGGTCATCCTCGTACTCTTCGAGGCTGAAATTGATATCAGCTTCAACCCCTCGAAACTTGATAGCAGCGCGATCATAGGCGCTGTTACAAAGAGTCGTACAATCTTATATGAGATCATTTTTACATTTTTTGAAAAGAAAAATCGAAGAATAGGGATCAGATGAAAGTACCGTGCTGCTGCATGCGCAGTATCAAATCCACCTGCAAGCATATGAACAAGGCCCAAACAGGAAAGGGCAAGAACATCGTCAGAGGCATACAGAACAACTAGTTTATGAAAGTACTATAGCATCGGAAAAGGATCATGGTTGAAGAACTGGAATAAACAATAAAGTTGCCATCTTTCTTATTTCAACAAACGAATAACAACAACAAAAGAAAGGGGGGATATTTTACAAACTGAATACATACCCAAATAAACTTGCTTCCCACAGTCCCTGCGCAGTTGGAAGAGAAGCGCGTTATTGGAAAGAACGAACATGGGTTTTGTTTTGAAATAACGAGTAAACCATGAACAAATAAGTGAAAACAGATATACAGATTTATTTCCGTTTGTTGTTTTCAAACTTGGAATGGTTGTCGAGGGAAAAGTAAGGAGAACAGCGGAACATGTAAAAAAAGCAAAAACTGACCAAATATGGGACTCCCATCGGCCGGTCCTCCGATAGAACGTGACGCCGCGGTATTGGGAGCTCCTGGAGCGCGGGCCCCTCCGGCTCTTCTTGGCCTGCTGCGATACGTCGGAAGCCGCAGCCGCTACGGCCGCTTTGCCCGTTGCAGAAGATGCGGCGGCAGCGACACCTGGGTCTGCGGATGAGTGGTTGAACCTGACCCCGACCCAGTGCGCCCGTGGCAGAGTAGACGTTCCGGCGGAACTGCCGCTGCCCGCCGCCCTCCCACCCATTTGGGCAGCACCATGGAGTGGAAAAAACTGGTGGGTAACTATCGACGCGGGCTCTTCGCTCTCTGCTGTCTCCCTGTCGGTACCGTAAGCGACGGAGAATCCAAAGATCCTATCTTTGACGCTGCTTCCGCTGCTGCTCAGACCCAACATGACCTCCCCGACATCCTCGTCGTCTTCCGCACCCACTGTGGTCCTGTCACCGCTTAACCCTCCCCCGCTAGCCCCTTCGTCATCGGACGCCCCGATGACCACCGCCGATGAACCGGAATTGTCGGCGTCCATCTCCGTCGATGCCGACACGCCATTCGGCTCCCCATGCCCCTTCACCACCATCGCTTCCTCTTCCCTGATCAGACCGGGCGAATGGTTGAGATCCCACATGTCGTCCCGTTTTTTCCCTTTACCTTGTTGTCGGAAGAGCAATAGCAACGAACCAACACCCAGCCGAGCACTATCAACCCAGCCGGCCTCGTACGTGGTGAGAGCCAACACCGGCGATATCAAGCACCAGCAAGCAGCTAGCCTCGTGGTGGAACTGAGAAGAGGCCCGCCCGGCCTCCCAGATATTTCGGTGCCTTGCTTTGCTTGTCCTCAATCTCCAGCTCGCTCCCGTTCCTGCTACTTAGAAAGGAATCTTTCCTCTTCACTAACCCTCCTCCACCTTCCTCCTTTCCTTGTTTAGCTCTCGAAGCCAATGCTATACCCCCTCTCTTTTCCCTTATTCGTCCTCCTTCCCTTGTTCAACCCACCTCTCTCCTCTCTCTCCCCCTCTCCCTATCTAGCTATATTATAGAAGGACATCCATACATACGTTGGAAAGCCAAAAGGCCAACCTAGGACGGAACCCTCCGGGTAGCAAAAAAGTAGCAGTGGCAGCAGTTGCTAGAGAGGAGGACTAGCTATGGATGGATGGGGAGAGAGAATCTAGAAGCAGCACAGCGATGGAGTTGGGATACAGAAAGGGCTAGTAGTAGTGGTGGTGGTGGTTGTTGCGGTGGTAGCAGCAGTAGTTGGCATAGTAGTAGTCGTAGCTGTTGCTGGCGCTGTCCTAAGAAGGGGGAACTTTAAAGACGCCAATCCCCTCCCAGAGCAGCAGCACACAATCATCGGACACAAAAAAGGGTTTAGAGGAAGATAGGTGTAGGGGGAGGAGGTGGACGGCACGACTTCACGAACTACCAGGAAGGAACAGAGACCACCACCACCAGATGAAACGAAGCAAAGACTCCACCTTTCTTTACCTTTTTCCTCTCCGATTTGTTTTTCTTCTCCCAACCTCGAGACTTATATGAAGTATGCTCCTCCTCACGGCTCTCACGCACACATGAATATACACCGACCGCGACCGACCAGCTAATCTAGCCGTGACGACCACCACCTCCCTTATGCAATCAAACACGCGCTGGGCTTCCCTGCTCCTCCGACCCTTCTTCCCCCCTGCCCACCCAGCACAAGCAAAAGGAGTTCCTCAGCCCCAACAGGAAAAAGATCCGACCTTGTCACCCAATTGCATCTCCTTCCTCTACCTTACCTTATTAGCCCATCAATCAACTCAACCCCTCACACCAGTCACCACCACGTACACTGTAACGCAGCCGAAGCTCCCCTCCACTCTCTACCGTCATTCGTCCATTCCCATTCACTTCCCTGTTTACCATACAGTATTTCGATTAATTAACTAATTACTTGTCATCCACCTCTCCCTTCTCTCTCTAACCTACTTTGTTCCCCCCCCTCTCTCTCTCTAGACAGTCCTCACATCGCCATCTATTGGCCTTCCTACCTCACCTTTATTCCCCCACCGCTGTCTTTCTCGTTTTGGGCGAAGGAGAGGGAGGGAGGGAGCAAAGCAAAGGGCAAAGTTAAAACAGAGGAAAAGGAAAGGGTTTTTGTTTGGTTGGAAAGAAGAAGAACAACACGGAGAGTCGAAACGTAGTAAACACAGCAGAGCGAGGGCGCCACCATCACCAGTCATACCACCACACCACCAGGGTTCTTCTGTAGTCTACAATACATACACAACAGAAGGAGAGAGAGGGGGGGGGGACCATCGAATACCCACCATTTCGATCCCACGTTAAACAAATCGAAAAAGCATCACGTAACATGTGTCGACGTTTTACTGGTTAGATAAGGAAGACTAGAGGGGGGAGGGGGGAGAGAGAGAGGATTAAGCCCGCTAATGGAAAGTGACAACACTGCACCCACCAGAAAGTATCCATCAGCAGCACTTGCCCGAAACAAAAACAACATAAGCGGGGACACCCCCACTAACGCCGATTCCTTACTGGTCTGGCTTTTCCATAATTGTAGGGTGCCACGTCCATTTTTCTATCTTTGAAACTTGCGGCTACATGGGCGCTGTTACTGCTATTAGCGGTCAGAAATACTACTATATAGGATTTTAGATCTACTCAACTCTCTTTCCTTAATTTCTTACCAGATGCTAAACTTCATCTAATCGACTAAAGAAGAAAAGGATGACTCAACAATTGCCGTCAATTCATTCAACTCGTTATACATCTGCTACGAAAACGAGTGCATTCATTGGGAGGTACATAAATGTGAGAATTCTTGTGAAAAATTTAACTCGCGGGTTGATAAAATCTAGCTTGCTAAGTGAATAAACAGTATATTCTACCGCGTTCGAGTTAAATATACTTCTTAATACAATAGGGTGCTTTTGATTCCAACGTAATAGATAACATTCCCCATGATATATAGAGTCAGGCTAGAATACACTCGAGTGTACGGATCGCACGAATACACTCAAGTGTGTTTGCATATCAAGATTATTTTTTGCAAAATGTAAGCCGTTGATCTTCACCGTCATACTATAACTAGGCTACATACAAATTTTGAGCCCATTTGGATGAGTGTAAGTCACTCATCCAAGGGCAACAAAATCGACTCACGAAACTAATTTGAAATGCATAATTTTTGCGGTCTTCATAACATGAGCTATACATATCGAAATGTGCTCAAATTTTGCGTATGACTTGTTCACGAGATGTTTAATAAGATCAACGGATTAGATTTTTAAAAAATATATTGCATCATGAAAAACTACTTGAGTGTATTCCGCTCCGGATACACTCGAGTGTATTCTAGCCTGACTCTGATATATATACGTTCTTAGCTGTACAGGACTATAACTGTTTGGCTAGCATTCTTTTTAATCTAATTCCAAACATCAGGTAGACATCAAAGAAGGCTATTAGTATTCGAATAGAGTAATGGAAAATCTACAAGTAGGAATGCATCACTACTGGATATAAAAAGTATGCATAATATCAACCCAGAAAAGAACATTTTAGAGGGTCTACAAATTGATATATATATATATATATATATTATTTTTTTACTATACTTATATTGTGACATCCTTTGTCACACAAAGCGAGATTACTCAAAACATAAACCACGAGTAACCATAAACAACGAATTACCAAAAAATCACTAGAAATTAAAACTGATTTGCAACAAGCACCATGAGTTGAGAATTATTACACAAGAGCCACACTTGTATTTTATAAAATATAATCAATGTGCTACATCATCATCTTCCAATCAACCGTAAGATAATAGTTCCACATATATATACATACTACCAGAGACACACAAGCCATAAATCACATATCAACCATCATGTCTACAAAACACATCGAAAACACCCCCAAGGACCTGAGTGTACAGGGACGACACATTGGACTTTATTACTAGACACTATCAATGTATCATGTTTCACCAAGTGTAGCTTTCTTCTCGTATTATCTTCAACTGTATGATCTTTAACTCGGCATGCACGTCCATATAAAAAGTTATTTAAACAACGGGATGAGACACACAGTCTCAGCGAGAGATATAACTCTCAGACAACTTTATTATTATCACATATAACTAAGTAGTTAGATTAACATACTAAGCAGATTGAACGAAATGACATATATTTGAATAGAGCAGTAACATACATTTGCCAATGAGCAATAAAACAGTTAATAATTAAAAAGGAATATGAAGAAAATGTATAATTGTTATAAACTAAACAGTATAAAAGTAAGACAAGGCTTCATCTAATATTTCTGTATTATGACCCTATTCATGTATACTACTCGGCTGATTACATATTTATTATGTCCTAAGGATTTGAGTCGTACCACTCAAATCCAACCGACCACTGCTAAGTCAAAATCGGTGTCATACAAGGTCTAGTGGAAGAGACGGAATCCACGACCTCACCCCCTCAATCAGTACGAGTGAACATGCACTGACATCACAAGTCAACTGCTTCCAGCGACATATAGTCTAGCTGTGCAAACCTAACCCGCCTTGGTACAGGTAACAACGTTAGTAAAACTGAGCTACGACATGTAACCACACTCTTCCAGGGCATGGCCCGCAACTAATCTTGTAAAATCCCATAAGCATAACATCACTAAGTCTACGGTCTGAAGCCGCACTCTTTCCAGGGTATGGCCCGCATCCAATCTCGTATCACATATGCTGAGACATGATCTGAGGCTCACGCATGGCCACAGTCACCCTTAATTACTTGATATTAGGATATCAAGTTGTCTCCGCATACTCGATAGTATGCACTTTGAGTTTTCCATAGGAGTTACTCGTTTCACCATCCAAAAAATGTTGACACTGAATGGATCTATGGCACAGGGCAAACTTCATGATTAGATTCCACTTTGGTTAGTTAGACCAATTAAAGTGTCATTTAGCATTAATCAAGTTACAACGTACAAACCACAAACAAAACCTTCAAAAGAAAGGGCATAATATTACAACAATAGATATCATCGTTCAAACTATAAACAGATTCTCATCATCTCATAACATTGTATCATTGCCAGCCACAAGGCTACTATATCACTGTCAACCATAAGGCTACTACATCTCTACCAGCCACAAGGCTATCATCATCAACATTCCATCATGGGATATCAATCCCTCATTTCATTACCAGAAGATATCACCTCATCCAGGCATTAAACCTTTACCAGGTCCTAAGACCCATCACATCACACTTGTAATTCATGGTTATCTCATCATGCCTCATTGAGTATATGTGTATTTATCATGCCACATCACTCATGCTACATCACATATACTTTCCATAGCAACCATTAGACATTTTGTTCAGAGAGAGGATATGCTAAACATATTAAACACCTTTAGTTAAAGAAAGCAAAGCATCATAAGATCTTTAATCTAAGTTTAGGATTCATGTTGATTTCACATAAGGCCCCCAAACATCATTCTACCTCACATCTCTGACATGCACTACCTCCCATTAACTGGAGTGTATAAGGCTAAGAATTAATTAGTCTAGCCAAGTATACACATTCACATATTCATACTTCCTGTGTTCCCTTATCAAGGATCATAACCAAAGCTAGTTATTATTTAATGATCTCCATAGTACTCACATGTCATAACACCCAATTAAACCATTAGGTTATAGCCACATAATTAAGAGAGAATGATATCGTGCTTTCTATTCACACACCTTCAATATTATAACTTGCCTTTCAGTGTTAGGGTCAAAACTCTACACATATAACCAATTAGGTTTTTACCTCATGGTTACACCACGAAACCCTAATTTACACCAAAACCCACCTTTTTGAAACTGATTAGATTTGAATAACATTAGTTAGATAGGAAGCACTCACCGTACCATCAGTTTCAGTTATCACCTTTTTATAAATGCATGTGTGTATCATCTTCATTAAGTTGTGTGGGGGTTACAATAATGCATTATAATAACATATTGACCATTGCACTAGTATGAAGTTTCAACATTTGGTGACTCATATATTATCACTTATTACAAATCATTAACCACATATCATACCAAGGAGAAACAAACCATACGTTACATAACTAGAGGGTATCACTTTAGGCTATCCAGAAGGCACCTATAAAGTCATTAGACTTGTTATACGATTTCAACACAAAGGTTGTCACCATGTATTCTAACAAAGCTTATCACCACCCTCATGCATATTGTAAAGACTGAAATCACTCCTTTACTAAAAATTTGAAGAATTGACATCCATTCCAAACACACTCAGATGTATGATGGAATGGGCATAAACTTTTCCAAATTTATTAAACATTGGTATACAAAAGACCATTGGAAAGCAGTAGAATAAAGATTACTGACTATATTCAATTTCATATAAAGGATTACAAAAATACATCAAATTCTCCCATTGGGGTTTACATCAAGATACACGAATAGGATCTAGATAGAGGTAAGTCTAACTATTACAATCTTGTCTCCAAGCAACATCTCCATCAGCTAGGCCCAAGCCAAAGCTATGTTCTCCTTGTCTTATCCATCACCTTGCTCAACACCTGGGTGGTTGGGAAGGCACCCAACAAAAAGGGAAAGGGAAGAAAAGTATGTGTCACAAAACAAGTCTAGGATAACAAAATAAGAAAAGTAAGTAAAAATAGGCTAGGGTTCTTCATAAGATGAAGATAACAAGAGTATGAGGCTATATCAAAAGAAACTTGCTATTAACAATAATATTAAAAGGATTTTTTTCATGTAAGATAATTATGCCTACCTAACTAAGTAGGGTTGAGGAACCTACCAGACCTCTAACCTTAGGTGACGGGAGAATAAGACATCCTCGATCACCTACAATAATATGGGGAGAATAAAATATTCTCAGGGCAAATAAATACATACCCTATGTGGGTGGTTGTACATAAGTATTGCTACTTTAAATCAAATAGAACATAAATCTACATGCTAGAAAAGGTAGTTATGGCAAGAATAATCATGTGAATCAATAAGCATGGCAGTGGGGTTTGAAACCCAATCAATAAGAAACTATGATCTAATTTGAGGCACAAGAAATTAGGGTTTTAAGAAAAGAGTTAGGTTCAATTAAGCCTCATTATGGAAGAATAGGTAAAGGCATAAAATTTCCCAACTAAGGTGTTAGATGCACATACCTCTTCCTTAGATTCCTCGAAACCACTTTTCAGAACCCTAAATGAGATACGGGTCCACTTGTCCTAATATCACCATCATATCCATGTATTAGAACTATGTATATTCATTAAAGGATAAAAACCCTAAAGTTATAAAAAAAATCCACAAACCACCAATTTAGGTCCTGAAAACATCACCACTATCTTAGTTAGGATTTTCAGATCAAAATAACATATAATATTATGAATTTTGAAGATATGGACTTTTAGGGTTATTTTTAGTTAATTAAATCATCCCCAAAAATACTTCTTTTGAAAACATCAGAATCAAACATTGAAATTATTTTTAATATATATAGAATATTTTTCTAATTTCAAAACACCCCTTACTTCTAATTTTCGACCAACGAATTAGTTTCTATGAATTATTTGATCTTGACCAATCAGAAAATTAGAAAAAAATGATTTTTGATTCAAAAGAACAAAGAGAGAGAGGGTGGGGCCAGGCCCACTATTTGTCCCAATCATAGTGAGCCTAGTCAGTGGCTTGCCTCCCATCCTGGCACCTATCAAAGCCGGGTCAGGCCGGTCAAACCCGAGCCAAAGGACTAAAGTGTCCTCGTACAAGACAAAGCCGGAAAGAAGTTGATCGTGGGCAAAATGATAAAATTATGGGGAGGTTATCTTCCTCCCCTCACTCACGCACCATTTCGCAAAATAGCAACAACTGTTCGCATGGAGTTTTGGGTGAAAATGAAATACTCAACAAAATTCAATGTTCAAGCACTCGAAAGAAAGAGGAGGAGAATTCAGATTTGATGGTACCTTTGATTTCGCCAGAGATGAAGAGAGGAGGAAGATAAGCCCACCATAATCTTTGTGCCTTCAGCAGCTTGCTGAGGTTCAAAATGATGATGAATCGAGCAATTAAATGTTGGGGCGAGTTGCAAAGGTGCTGGCTATGCCCAAGGTAAGGGTATATATAGGTGAGGGAGTATATGTTAGGGTTATAGAACCCGGGGTGAGAGAAGGAGTTCTGTCTGATTCGGGAAATCCTTGAATAATCATAAAAACACCAAAAAGTCGAGATAATCTTGCATAAAATCGCGAGAGGTGTCTGGGGAAACAAAAATCACCCGATTTGGTTGAGTATATATCAAGATAATCAAATTTGAATAAACTGCAAAACGGATTTCTATTTCCTAGTTGGATAAGGTAGGGGATGACCTCTCGGCCGTTCGAACCGAGATCTATGGTCGGAGAACAGTGCGGATAAAGCCAAACTCATGACATTTGATTCCTTATCCAATTCTAATTTTGACTAAAGTGATATATACATTATTTAATGTTTTTCTCTCTTCTTATTTAGAGGCCTAACCGAGACCCAAATTAGATGAAACATGACACCCTGACTTTTTTGAGGTGTAGAATCTAAATATGGAATTATGTTTGCCTTTTGAGGACTTTTAATGGGTTAAATAATTCAAAACTCATTTTCTCTTTCCTCCTACATTTATGGCTCTATGATTTTCCAAATATGATCAAATTTCACCCATGTGTCCCAATTAATGTCTTGGATACGATTTGCTATTATTTGGTCATATTTGTTCCATTTATTTAGTTAATTCTCAAAATGAAGGTTCTACACACTTTCTCTCTCCTATGTTTTCACATTATCCAAATATTATCCAAATTAATTAAAAACTTGTCCAAAGGCTTATTTTTATTCCTAGATTACGAATTTGGAGTTAGTTTTCCAATTTGAGAACACTAGATATTTTATTTCTCTTTCTTGGCTTATGTCCTATTTTCCTTTAATAAAGGCTTTTATATATATTTATATTTTCCACATTGGGTGATACTTGGCCCTTAAGTAAATTTTAGTCCAAGAAAACAAATTTGTGTATCAAATTATCTCGTAGGTTTTTTATTGTGATTTTTGGAAATAATATATTCCACAATATCTCCTTTTATCCTATTTGTAGAATTTATCATCTCCTTTATATATATTTTGGAATTTCTTTTTTTTCTTATTCTAAAGAGTCCTAGAAAGTTCTAGCACAAATTATTTTAATATTTTTATTACTTAAGTGGACAGTTGCACATCAGACCCTTTACTTATATTTCTACTGAGGTAATTGTGCATTAAACCCCTTTATTGGCATAAAAGGTGAACAAATGTTCACTAAACTATTATATTCTCCACAAATTAAATAGAAAGGCCAAAGAGGATAGAAATGAAATGTAAAGCTTAGAAAGATGGTCAAAAAACAAAATGTCTAGGATTCGGTATGTTACAACACTCCACCCCTTAAAGAGGATTTCATCCTGGAAATCACAAGCAAGGAGGGAAAGTGAAGGTGCAACATCTCATCACCAAACTTCTGTTGTTCCACCAACCATAACTTCCACCAAACAACTCATCAACATATACTTCACATGCATCTCGACATAGGTCAGGCTCTCGAGGATCACCTAGGTTCCATTATTAAGATTATTTTTATGAGATTTAACATCATTAACATTTTTGGCTCATTAGCATTATATTTATTAGGATATCACATTATGATTAATATACTTTTAATTATGTCATGTCATATTCACTTGGTTGCCAAAAAGAATTATATTTCATTATTATGCACAATTAGAGCCTACTCAATTATCTCAATATATTTGATCATAATAATTTGGATTTACACTTCATTATTCTCATATTATCATTATATTAATTATAACAAATTATCTTGCATGCGATAGGACATCTGATTCAATTTGTTATTAAGTCTACAATTAATCTAAAATATGTACATTGATTACTTGTTTGTATATGAAATATTGTCACATTACCTTTCTTATTCATATTAATTTCATCATTATTCATTTTCTCATATTTATTCACTTCTTACTTTTGATTTTGCACATTTATGTGAATCCAGTTACTTCTTATCCATATTGAAGTCATTATATGATTTTAGTGAACAAGATGAAACATATTATATATAAATGATTTGATTCACATACTAAGTCATGATTAGATGATTAATTAGGTGTGTTTTAAATAAAAAGGTGATATGCATTTCATATCGATAACTTGATTAATATATGATTAGGTGATTATATATTATTTATGTGCATCAAAATATGTTATCTGATTATGACACCTAATGCTACTAATTTAAGGATGTATATTGTAACACCCCTGACCTGGGTTATACCTTAACCCTAGGTGTTTTGATTAAGAAAGATGATTAAATGCTTAATCTCATCTTGTGAAAGGTAATTATGGTTCAAGAGGAACTTATATTATAATTCTTATCCTTTTTGAACATTGTTGAAATCAATGTTTTGCCTGTTTTGGACTAAAGTGCAAATTACCCAAGTTGAGGGGTTTAAGTGCAAATTGTGCATGATAATATGTTCCTCATGTGTTGAAGCATCATTATAGTAAATATGATGCTGAGGTATGGCTTATGGAAGCCTAAATACCAAGAAAGAGCTGATAAAGCAATGTATGTGCATGAAAACCTAGTTTTGGTGTAATGTGCAATTTACCCAAAACCCAGGGTGTAATATGTAAATTACCACTTCAATAAGGTCCCTAATGTTTCTTGGCATCAAGTAGAGAAAATAAAATGAGAGGGGCGCCTCATTTGAATTAAGTTGGAGGAGAGAGAATCTTGATATTAAAATAATCAAGATTTAATCCTAATTGAAACCCTAATTCTATTTAGTGTAAAAACAAATATAATAATTGAAGGGCCTTCAACCA